>BSBM01002003.1:12500-393153 GCA_027924585.1 Larix kaempferi
GGGATTTTAGGGGGTTGGGGGGGGAGAGAGGGTTGGGTGGTAAGTTGTAAGGGGAGGGGGATTAGAAGAGACAAAGAGAGAGAGGGGGGGTTTGAGAGAGTAGGAGAGAGAGGGGGGGTTTGAGAGAGTAGGAGAGAGAGGGGGGGTTTAGGAAGGGTATAAGTGGGGACAGGGAGAGATAGGGCACGTTAGGGAAAGATAAAGAGATCCTGGTGGGGGTAGGGAGGTAAGTGTTTATAGGTTGGAAATTGGTAAGGGGAGGGGTACAAGGGGAGAGGAGGGGAGGTAGCATGAGTAAGAAAGAGAGAGGGGGGGGGGGGGGAAAGGGGTTTTTTATGAAAACAGAGAGCAGGAGGGGGGTTAGGGGCAGAGAAGGGAGCTAGGGGGAGTAATAGAGAGAGAGAGGGGAGCGAAGGGGGGTGGTTATGAGAAGGGAGAGTAGGAGGGAGGTTAGGGGTAGAGAGTGGTTGCTTAGGGGTAGTGAGAGTGTGAGAGAGGACGTGTTAGGGGGTTTGGGAGTGAGAGAGGGGTGGGGGTTAGGTGTAGGTTGAGGAGTAGGGGAGAGAGAGTGAGAGAGAGGGGGTTAATAAAGGTTAGGAGAAGAGGTGTGTGAGAGAGAGAATGTGAGGGGGGGTTAAAGGTATGAGATGAGTATAGAGTGGTGAGAGAGTGAGAGAAGGGATTAGTAAGTGTTAAGAGAGAGAGAGAGAGAGGGGGGGGGTAATTTATATATACATATATATATATATAGAGAGAGAGAGAGAGTGGGGGGTGTAAGTTATAGGGGGAGGGGTAATATGAGAGAGAGAGACAGATGGGAGAGAGAGAGAGGGGGGGTGGAAAGGTTGTTTGGGGAGATTAGGAGAGAGAGAGAGAGAGAGAGAGAGAGAGAGAGAGAGAGAGAGGGGGTGGCATGGTTGGTTAGGGGGATTAGGGGAGAGAGAGAGAGAGGTATTAGAGGGAAGGAGGTATAAGAGAGAACAGAAAAAAGGGGTATAAGAGAGAAGAGAGATGGAGGTATAAGAGAGAAGAGAAATATTAGGGATGTTATAAAGAAGGGGGTATAAGAGAGAGAGAGAGATATGTGGCAAGAATCAGTTGTAGTGGGAGGTGGATTAAGGGAGTGAGAGAGAGATGGATGGTAATTTGTAGGGGGGTTGGATTAGTGGAGAGAGAGGGTGAGAGAGAGAGATAGAGAGGGGGATGGTAAGTTTTAGGGGGTGTGTATTAGGAGAGAGAGATAGAGAGAGAGGGGGGTAGTTATGGGTTGGGAGAGTAGGAGGGGTTAGGGAAAGAGCACAGTCGTTTAGGGCCAGTGAGAGTGTGAGAGAGGGGGGGTTTTAATGGGTTGGGTGGGTATATGTAATGTTATAGTTATCAAGGAAAGATATCCTAACTCCTAGGTTGCATGAATAGAGTGTCAACAAAGGGGGGTCCCTCGTTAGACCACTTTAAAAACCTTGTTTTGCATGGTCGACCACCCAACTTGGGGTGTACTGGGAGGGCTTCTCTGGGAGTTACCTCCCTCCACCTATTACTAGCGCAACGGCGTCCCAGTTCCCAGCTAAAACAAAAGGCACATGTGTCAAGATTCCGAGTTAGGAAATTGTTTCCAGGCAATTTCCCAAAATGGTCCTTTGAAAACACTCTACACAAGACTTTAATAGAATCCATATGGCCAACATACTAATGCAGGTGTAGACAATTTACTATTGGTTAGAAAGAAAATAATTCTACAGCCTTACTCATCTAAATATTTTAATTAAATTTATGTACATAAAAATATATATCATTAACTATTAAAAAACATTTAAATTTTGTTTCACTATTATTAAAGAAAACAATCATAACTTAACTCCAACCTATTTCATCACCTACAACAAAATAATCATTATAATATAATATCTAAAATTATATATAAAATCAATTCTTACAACAAAATAATCATTATAATATAATATCTAAAAATATATATATAATCAATTCTAAGAAGTCTAAGTTACTAATATTTTGCAGAGTAAATAATTTTTTTTAATACACTATCATATTATTAAATATGTGTAAAAACTCAATTCCAATAAAACTGAATTACTAATATTTAACAAAATCAATATTACTAATATTAAAAAACATTTAAATTTTGTTTTACTATTATTAAAGTTACAAAAAAAAAAATCATAATTTAACCAACTCTAAATTATTTCATCACCTACAATAAAATAATCAATATAATATAATATCCTAAAATATATTTAAAACCAATTCTAAATTATTAATATTTTTACAAAATAAATAATTTTTTTTAATACACCATCATATTACTAAATAGATCTAAAAATCCAAATCCAATCAAACTTAATCACTAATATAACAAAACCAATTACTAACAACAATTTTAAATAAATTTACTAACATATCAGGAATTGCTTACATTATTTATGTTATTTCTAAAATTAGGAAAATAATCGTAATTGATTCTCACTTACTTTTGCATTTCTTTCCGTGTCGAATAAAGGGGCTAAATGGAATACCTCTGAGCAGACCCACTAACTTATTCAAGCCAATCAGACCCTCAACAATAAGGTGATACTAACAAAAAAAAATTAACAAAGATATACCCATTTTACCTGCATTTTTTGCTCCAACTGCAATGACACAAAAAAATAAAGAAAAAAAAAATAGAACCAATAGATAGCACTGCATGTTGGTCCATTTTCGTTGATTTCTTAGTAATTTCTCCGTGTCTTCCTAGAGCCCTGTACATCTAAAAATCAATAGGTTGGTATATTTAGTAATTTCTCCTTGTCTTCTGAGAAAACATTTTGTAATTGACAAAATTACTAGATTCTGGTTGAAATTAAGGGGGAGTATTGGTTGAAGTATTTAATTCCAACTACCCCTATTTTATACATCGCAAGGTACTTAACAAGATACTGTAATTGTGTTGTCAATCCTTCTAGGTAGTAGGTGTACAGTTTCTCGGCATTTATTTTCGTAAGCTGTAGAAGGCTCTAGATGAGCCAAGTTTTTGGTATTGAATGTAACTTGTATTCATTAAGTTTTTAGAACCTTAATACTAAGAGTAATATTGAGAACAGGGCATCCTCTGCATATAATTCCAGTTCTCTGTGTTCTATGTTTAATTGCTGTGTTTGTCAAATTCTCTCCCGATCTGGCCAGCACATCCGAGGCAACAAATATAGATGCATTGGATTGGCCTTACTGGCATTGATAACCCTCATCTAAATCACCATCATCATAAACAAAGTTCCCTTCGATAACCGAGATCTTAAATTCCACATCTCCATGGATTGCCAAAACTCCTCGAAAGGCCCTGCTTAATGATTTCCATTGGGATTCAAAGCTTCTAAAATTGGAGCAACCGTAGCTGCCGCCAAGAGGCTGAAACGTCACTTCAATTAGAAGGGGGGCGAAAATGAAAAGCCAAGTCCATGGCGTTGCCGATAGTAATCAGACAAAATTCCAGTGAGTTCAATCTCAAATCCAGTGATTTAACGCATCGGCCTCATTTCTTTCTCCGTGTCTAGCTTCATTCTCTTCCTATTTCTAGGAATAAACTAATTATTATACCTGATCCTGAGTGATTGGAGATGGGAAAGGGGCTAAATGGAATACCTCTGAGAAGACCCACTAACTAATTCAAGCCAATCAGACCCTCAACAATAAGGAGATACCAACAAAAAAATAACAAAGAGATACCCTTGAAAAGGAGCCATTTTACCTGCATTTTTACCTCCAACTGCAATGACAAAGAAAAAAGATAAAGAAAAATAGAACTGCACGGGAAACTTCTTGGTTAGGAAAGGCATTTCTTAGTAAATCGGATACAGACAGCTCTCAGAAGCTCAGATTCATAAAAACAGGCATTGACTGGAAACGAATAGATAGCACTGCACTGAAAGGGATGTTTTTTTCCTATTTAGTTTGGTCCATTTTCGTTGATTTCTCAGTTTTATTATGGTCGAACCTTATCCTATTTCTCCGTGTCTAGCTTCATTCTCTTCTTACTGCTACGAATAAACTAATTATTATTATACCTATTCCTGAGATATTGGAAATGGTAAAGGTAATGAGGGGTTTTGTTCGGGTCGTTGTCCTTAAATTATCCGCTGGGATCTGGGTCCTTGGGGGGCGTCTACTTAGGGTTTTCCTGGGTTTGTAGTTTGTGTTACGGTTCTCTACTGTTTGAAGTTTATGAACGACTTGGCCTTCCACCAACTAATGGACCAAAGTCCTTTTAAGCTCTATTTAAAACTCAAAAGCATGGTGGCAGGCTTACCTGAGTTTACGCTTTACATTCTTCCACTGTAGCCATGGACTGGGCATTGGAGTGAAATACACCATTCGCTACCAGGAGGTCGATGCTACCTATGAAGACAAAGAGCAAGGAGTTAGTATCATATTATAAACAAAAGAAAGAAATGAAAACAGTTAGCAAGTAATTGTAATAATATTTACTTGAAGGGATGGGTAGCCAATGGCTTGCCACGTCAAATACGTTGGAGATTCATCTCCATGCAAGAGAAAGCACTCACAATTATTACCGAAAACCCCAATACAAGACGTTGTCCTAGCTGTCACGTTTAGTAAACATAATTTTCATGTAAAAATAGGGGAGAGCCAAACTTTTAAACTTATGAATACATCATGGTAAAGACTAGAATTTAAACTTATGAATAAGCCATGGGAAAAACTAGGATTTAAACTTTTAAACTTATGAATGCATCATGGGGAGAGCCAAACCCTCTGACTTTTAAACTTTTAGAGATTTATATTGATAAACGGTGTTGTTGAGATGCATTATGTCGAAGGTTTGGGGAGGGATGGAGGAGGCCTTCACAGTATGGCTCTTTGGTTTGGTGATTGGTTTATCACCTTGCACTCCATTAATTTTATTTTGGAAGAGTGAAGATTTTTCATTAATGTTTGTTGTATATGTAGTAATATTTGAGAGTAGGATTGGAGAACTTTTGAGTAGTTTTAAAACTTGATGTTTCTGGCTGGAAAGTATAACCCATAATCCTCTCTGGAATGGGCTGTGCTTTCAACTCGAAACATCAAGGTTCAAAAACTGTTTACATGTTCTCCAATCCTACTCAAAAGAATGAAGATAATGAATGGGATTTGGCTAGCAAGAGATACATAAACATTTTAGTACTTAGTTGGAAGAAATATTGGGTATGAGGTGATTGGCTTCCATTGAGAGAGTTAGAAAATAATTATCTATTTTTTTTAGCTAGTGTTTTTTTTAATTCACAAAAGGGTTACAAAAGGGTTTCCTTATCATTAAGTGTTAATGAGTGTGATATATATTTATTGTTGGCTAAATCACCTCCACCTTAGGGGAGGATTCAAACCAATTTGTTTTTGGTCCTTGCTAATGATAGTTTATTGTTGGTTGATGCAAGTGGTTGGCAATTCATGAGTAGTCAAATTGCAGATATGAAGAGCAAGGATGAAATGGAGGAAGTTGATGAGTGTTGGTAGGAGGCATGGTGTAAAGCAAGAAAGGCCTGAGCCCTATAGGAACCCATGGAAGAATAGGCCTCAACAAAAGTGAACCAAAGCTGATCAATTAAATGCCATGGTTGCAATAAAAAGATACCACAATGGAATTTTAGCACCAATGAAGGAGAAAGTGAAAAGAATTGAGAATCTGGTTGGAGAAAAAATGGAGAAACACTTCCACAAAAACTATAGATATTGAAAGTCTTAAATTGGATTCCAGTTACAGGTTTTTTAGAAACCAAAATACCAAGTATCCAAATTGATGGAGCTTTACTCACACAACAAATATTACATTTGTACAAGTTGTACAAGAAAAAAAGACATAATAAGAAACCATTTTGAACGAACACTACTTCCTAAACATAAAATATGAACCACATATATGTGAGGAATCAAAGTGTGATAGGCGACGATCCAAATGAGGACTGGAAAAGTCTAGTAGTAGAGGATAGGCAAAGTCCATCAATCTACATAAATGTAGCCTTGACTTAGAAGTCAAGGATTAGCCATAAATCTATCTGCTCAAAACCAAAACATATGGGAGAACGCGAATCTTCTCCTATATGATGAATTCATATCGAATCGCAAGCAGAGACAAAGAATGATTATAATAAATTCATAAAAAACTAACGGAAAAAAACTAGAATTATAAGATCAGTAATGAATGAACTAACCGGTCACTTCTCTTGAACAACTTTTTAAGTTAAAAAACATGTTATTATTATAATTAATTCACACGTTTTATTTTTACCGAGCAAACTCTCTAGGAGTACATTTTCTTTTGCCAAAACAATATAGAGTTTTTTGGGTTGATTATTAGAATCTAGCCTGGTTCAATAGAAATTAGAATAGCTCTTTGATTTCTGGATTCGACCCAATTTGAATTTGCAAATTTTTGTCTCAGGCTTCTTTTAAATTTGAACTTTCTAACACACATTTAATTAAAATTTATTAAACTAACATAAGAAATACATAAAAAAAGCATAAATAATATTTGAATTTAAATTTCTGGTCTCCTAGCCTCAGTTTCAGTGTCAGTGATAGGTGGGCATAAAGACCTTAGTAGAAGAAGAGAAAAAACAGGATCGATCATAATTAGTTTACCCTACATCACATAGACTACCGATTTGTGCCTCAAATACATTTGTTAAAAAAAAAAAACAGAATGTGTACCTACCTAGCTAAATTCAAGAACACTTCATCTTACCTCCATGAGGTTATTGAGAAAATATTCATGGCATTATTCTTCCGAAAAAGTGCAAACCAGCCATCCCTGCAAAAT
Source organism: Larix kaempferi (assembly GCA_027924585.1). Classification (NCBI taxonomy): domain Eukaryota; kingdom Viridiplantae; phylum Streptophyta; class Pinopsida; order Pinales; family Pinaceae; genus Larix; species Larix kaempferi. Next base: position 19,312 of record BSBM01002003.1, read on the forward strand.
AAAGACAGAGATATCAAAATTCTACGGCATGATTAATTATTTTACAGAATAATTAACAACCGATTAATTATTATGAAATTTATAATATATAAACCCACCACATGTGATCCGATCTAATCACAGATTGGTTAGTAAGAATTGGCAATTTACCCATTCCAATGTGAAAAACCTCCCCTCTGCGCATAGCATAAGATAACAACGATAAAAGTATAATAAACTCGCAGAGCTCCCTCATCACAGTCGAAGCACACAATTTTCCCCTCGAGCTTCAAATCTAACCGGTAAAAAGGACAATAATTCCTATAATTATTCACTTTGATCCTGTATCTAATTGATAAAGAATCAAGATCAAATGAAAGAGGAGACTTCAATCTTTCCGTGTTTATTTATAATATTTACCTGAACTGATGTCAATAAACCCGGCTACTCTGAAGACAATAATTATTCCAAAAAGCACAGAAGGGCAGATACATACACAAATGCAGAAAATAAGTACTAAAAATGGAATAGTGATTACTGCAATATTGCAAATACGGAACCTGTACCCAAGAGTGCTAATACAAAAAATGACTTCAAGAACTAGCTTAAACATTCTGTATTCTGACTCCTATGTTACTGGTAACTGGAACATGCATACTCATCCATGAAATCCATATGTTTAATATTTGTATTCAAAGGAGATAATCACTATGATTAGATTTCAAGTTAGGAGTGCAATTATTGTAACACAAAATTTACTATATAAAAGGAAGATAGTTTTATGCTAATTGCAGTAAAGTAATGGTTATGCTTTCAGGTGAGGTGTAAGAAACAGAGCGTTCAGAGTATTTATTTGACAGAAATTCCAGACTTGATCCTAATATGTTAGTCAAATATTAAATATAATAGTTTCGTGATTAAAAATCCAGATGGCCTACTAAGATGTGTGCTATAGGTTCTAAATACATTGCCATAAATGGGTGACACCTATAGGTGAAGTGCATAACTACTGTGCAAAATAGGCGTATATTGAATGTACAAACTTATCTGTTGACACTTTACAATTATTATAAACACCAATTCAGAAATAAAATACAACACAAACACAAACACATATATATATAGATATACTTGTTTAAGATTTACTGGATAGAACTATTAACAATTCCTAGGCTGATAAAGAACAAGCAAGTGCAACGTACTTGGCAGTCAACCACTGGTTGTTCTTATATATTTGAAGTCCTGGCACGTCGATGGGCTCCAGCATGATCTCAATTTTGTTTATGTATATGTGTCTCTAAACTACCTACAAAGTTTATTGTCCAGCGAAAAAAACTATATATGAATTTTATTGTGTTTTTCATTGTTTTTATCTGGTTTTGCAGAAGACAAAAAAATAAAAACCATATTGGACAAGACAATACGTGCCAGCAAAGGCTGTAACAGTGAGGCAAAAGACTCCGTATTGATGATGTTCATCGCAGTTTATTGTTTTAGAAAAAACAAAAAAACCAGTGGGGCAGTCTGTATATGTACGCAGAAAAACTGTGTTGCTCATTATAGAAGGAGAAATTGGAATATCATAGTCAGGATGAATAACCATATTAGGCCAGACAATAATTAACTGCAATGAACACTTTAACAATCTGCTTGGATGAATCTCTACCTCCATATTCACTGTTAAAAACAAACTGCAATTTCATACTTGAAACAGAAAACAGAAAACAGAGGCATTAAAAACAGACCCGGCCTTAACAGACCCGGCATGAATCATAAGAATATATTTCGTTTGGAGGAATAACAGGCCCGGCCTTAACAAAGTTACAAAATAGCTCAACTGTTATAGGTAGCACTCCCAGCACCATCTCCGGCTGACGGCATGAGGGCATGCTGGGTAATAGTTATCTTCAATTCCATTTACAACTTCACCTCCCAGAGCCGGACATCAACTTATCTACCACTCCCAAGAGTTTTCAAAATACATTATGTTATTCATATCGATCATAAACACAAGAGTGTTATACCTGTAAAAGGAAAGGTGCTTGGGTCATTTATTGAAATCGGTGACAGGGCGGCCACAAAATAGGAAAATAGAAATCGTCGTAAATTGGCGTACGGCTCCTTTTTCTCTTGCGGGGAGATCGAAGAACCCTCTGCAGGCGTTCAACGAGTTCTGTCCGCGTTTTCTCACAATTTCTGTCGCGTTTTCTAACGAAGTTCACCATCTCGAATTTGTGAACAGTTTCAAGAGCGGGCCTCTGGTAACTTCACTCTCCAATCGTTACACTGTACACTGTAACTTCTCTAGAAACCGAGAGCGCCATTGGAGCTGCGAACACAGCAACCCTGAGACAACAATATCTCCTCGATTCCTATATCTGAAAGCCAACAATAATAGATGCATCTCCTGATCGAGACCCTAATATCTCCTCGATTCCCAGATCCATGAATTTCAAACTTCACGCTCCCATTCCATTAAAGGAATTTTCAACACAGCAACCCTAGCCTCCCCGCGGCATTGGATCTGCGAACACAGCAACCCTAGCCTCCCCTCGCCAACAATAGATGTGTACACATAAACCCTAATATCTTCTCTATTTCCCATATGTGAAAGCCAATAACAAACGTTTTCAAGAAAGCTCATACCGAACTTTTTGAATTTCAAACTTCACGCTCCCATTCCATACAACGGCTATTCAGGTTGCTTTTGTGATTTACTATGATATTCTGACAAGGACAACCATCCATCCTCATCTCTTGCAACGTGGAGGGGTGGAGGTGTAAACAACGGTAAATCTATCGGATATTTAAAAGTTAAACTTGATGTTCCATAGAGGAGTTTCTTTTTAATTAATGGAGAGTTTCATTTTCTTAGAGTTTGATTGGATTTTATTTGGGATGATTAGAATAGATTTCGACGGTTTTCAGTCATGATTGGGTCGTTTGTCAAGTCAGTCATGATGGGATTGTGTATTTGTTATGATTAGATTTTATTTATTTTTATTCAATTTTTTGATATATTTATTTATATATATATATGTGTTAATGGGGGTGGTGATATGTGTGTAAGTTAGAAAAAAATTATTTAAAAATATATTTTTCAGAATTTTAATTTTATATATATTTTTAATATCAAATTAAATATTAATAATAAATAAATTTTAGTTAAGTATATAAAATAATAAAAAGGATTAAAATTTCAGAATTTTAATTTTATATATATTTTCAATATCAAATTAAATACTAATAATAAATAAATTTTAGTTAAGTATAGCAGATTATAATAAAATGATTTATGGTTGACAAAGTATCTTTTGATTTTGAATTATAGCTTTAAGCTATTTCTAAATAGCTATTCTAATAACATAGGTATTTAGTACACTTGAAGTTTTTTTCCTTATCAATTATAAACAAATTATTTTAGGTAACTAGGTTTTATCTAACATTATGGTGTAAAATGGAGATCAAAAGTATAATTTTGACTTTAATGTTATAAATAAATCTTTTTCTAGAAAAAAAAATTGTTGAACACTCTTTTTTAAATATAAAAAATTCAAAAAATATTGAGAGAGATGTATATAAAAATAAATATAATATTTAAAAGTTATTTAGACAAGATGAGTGATTAATTTTAATATAAAAATGTTTTCTATTTACTAAAATTTTAATCTTTATTTTAGTAATGATGATGGTGGAATTTTAATCTTTATTTTAGTAATGATGATGGTGGAGGGGATTCCTTACCCCACAGATAAGGAGTCTCATACACTAATTTTAGTGATGAAATTTAAATTCAAAAAGTTTTAAAAAATAAATAAAATTAGAAAAAAATATATATATTTTTAATTAAATTTAGATTTAATAAGAATTTAGAAAAATAAAATCTTAAATTAAACTTGATTTCAAGGATTTATTTAAATTAGTTATCTCCAATATTGTTTGATCACAAACCATTATAAAACATATTAATTTATTTAAGAAAATTTATTAAAAATGTTATTTATAAATACGGTAAAACATCTTTACCAATAGAAATATGGAAAAACATATTTGCCTTTTAAGAGAAAAAACACTTAATTTATGTTATTAAAAATTAATTAATTTATTTTCCTTATAAATAAAAAAATACTTAATCAACTTAAATGTGGAAAAACATATTTGCCTTTTAAGAGAAAAAACACTTAATTTATGTTATTAAAAAAAAAATTAAAACTAATTTTAAAATTGATGAACTCGCCCTGCGAGGAATGATCCTAGAGCAGGATTGAAACTATCGAGTTAAAAACCAAAATGCAGCTCTCTTTCTACTTTTCAACATCATAAGTTTATCATTTAGAAAATTAAATGTGTTTTATAGTATACTATTCAATTAATAATAATATGGGTTACTTAAAGGAGTTCTCCAAAAATACCAAGCTCTCCTTTCTACTTTTCAACATCATAAGTTTATAATTTTGACAATTAAATTTGTTTTATTTTAAACTATTCAATTAATAATAAGATGGGTTACTTAAAGGAGTTCTCTAAAAATACTATGATTTGGATATTACGTAATTTTTTCAAAATCATATTAAGAAAATTCATCTATTCAGACTCAAAAAGTAGAATGTTTAGACTCGTTCTTACTTAAAAAACTTATTTTTATCCCATTTAGACAATTAAATTTGTTTTATGTCATACTAATTAATTAATAATGGGATGGGTTACTTAGAGCAACTTTTTTTAATCTTTTCCACATGTTTACATCAGTTGGTTACTTAAAACAACTTATTCTTCACCACAATCAAAGTTAATGACCACATGATATTCCTACACTTTTCTATTATGAGAAATTTTTAATTAACTATTATTACATTGCTTGTCTGAAAATTTATATCTAACTATGCATACTAATATATAGGTAAATATATACCATTTTTTTCCTACAAAAAAAAGCATACTATTGATATTCACTTTTGAATCAAATAGTACATGATATCAGTATAAATATTGTGCTTCCATCTACCTCTCAACATGACAGTATTTCTGAAAATTCAAAAAATACATCATAAGCCAAAAAATAGACATATCTATGTCCATGGCATAACTTAACAAAATCAGTCCAGAAAATAAAAATTGCCAGAATCAATCAACTGATTCTCACAAAATTCATCGCAAAATATGTGATCATCTTCACCTAACAAAGCCTACTTAGAAAGTAGATCAGCCTGTGAGTTGTATTCTCTAAAGATATGTTTGAAGGTGACCACCCCCAAATTATAGAGTTCTTTCTTCACTCTATTGCACCAACCAGTCAAATTCAATACTTTAAGGTCAAGCTCCCCCCTAGCCCATTTGATGGTAACTCTAGAGTCACCAAAAATGTTAGCCACTTTTGCAACACACCATAAGGCCAAAAGTTCTACCTTCATATTTGTGCCCTTTCCACACTTCATCTTAATTGTGAGATAGTGATCATGACTTAGATAAATGACCCCACCTGCACCATAGTCGCCCATATTGGCAGCTCCATCAAAAAATAGTACAGGATCAATAACCACAAAATCAAATTTCCCAATGTCCCTATACCTTATATTATGTATATGTTACATGTATATATATATATATATATATATATGAAAATTGGAGGTAATGGTCTCATAGGCTAAGTATAAAGAATATTTTTTTTTGTTCTTTATGAATCACATTGATGATAAGGCAAGTGCAATGGATCAAGATGTTTTGGCATTATTGATGATGGTAGAGATATAGGTGATGCATTTAGCCTTCAAGAAGGAAAATTGTCTTGTAAAATATATATGGTAAAAAGGAGCCACTTTGAGTTGACCCTCTAGGTTTGCTTACATGTAGGATTCTTGAGTATCTTTTATAAAGTAAAAGTTATGTTTATTCCTTTTATGATATGGTAGTGAAAATGTTGTATAGGGATACTTGATTTATAAGTACATGAATATTTCAATATTGATAGTGTGTGTTACATGATATTATGTGATATTAAGATGACCAACTCATGGTTTTATGTCCTAGCATGTATATGTGGTCCAATGTAATGCACTTTATAACAATCACAAACTTTGTAATTAAACTAAGATCTATTTTGTAATTAAATTAAGCTCTATGAGTAGTCTGAGGTCCAAAGGTTATAGAGTCATTTTCATGATTATTAAATTACATTGTCGAGGATAGATCTACTATATAACTAGACAATATAAACAACAACAACATAAATGCATTTAAATATATAATCACACAAATGAATGACACCTTATATGGGTATAGTATCCAATGCAAATAAAACACCAATTACTTGAGGTTTATGTGGAACCACCTCTCCCTTCCTCTTTTTAGAGGATGTTCTAATGAAGGCACACAATGGAAGGTTTTAGAAAATGTATGTTGTTCCATGTGCTTCACCTCTATTGTTGCACGTGTACACTTGTGTAACCTTATGCGAAGCACCAAAGTAGCTTAACATATTTTATAAAACAATTATAAATTTAAAACAAATTCTTGACTAATTCCCTCCATATATCAACCCTATTGTGCCATAAATGAAGATTTACATAATCAAAATTTCATTATAATGTAAATCCTTTCTTTTTTAATTTCAAACCATGTTAACATATTTATGAAGAAATACTTCAATCATACTTGAAGTGTATTTTGGTAAACTTTTTATCTTTTTTACCATTATGGCAAATAACATTAAGATTAATGTCAAAATTAAAGATAATGTTTAAATATGAACACCCATAATTTATTTTTATTGTTGTCAAGGTAGAAGGCCAAATTTCAATCATGTTCATGATTAAGTAAATATACAATTTATGATGATCACATTTAGATTATTTTTCAATTGTTTTTTTATTGAATTTTTAAACAAATAAAAGCCTAAGTAGATTTGGTAGTGATCCCACTTGTTTGTCTAAACTATTATAAAATATGATTTTGAATTAAAAAATATTTTAATTCAAAATATTCCAAATTTATTTTATTTTCTAGATTTTTGGAAATTCACTTTTATTAAATTAGATTTCATCATTTATATGATTTATTTTTATATAAATAATTCAAGAATAACATTTTAGTAGGTGTATAGCTTTTATATAAAAGATAAAGTGTTTTAACTCCTAAAATTAATCTCTCTTTACCAATATATACCATAAACTAAATTGATTTAATTAAATCTTAAATTATATATATATATATATTAATTACAAGGGTGCACCTTGTATCCTAAAATAATAAATTTATAGTTTGTAAATGATTAGTTTCTTAAAATAACTAATTTATAGTTTTGAATATATGACTAGTTTTTATGTTTTAACCCATTAAAAAAAAAATTTAATCATACTTTACATTTTTAAATTAAATAGAATTTATAAGAGAACACTCATGTTTTAATGCTATACATATAACCGACTACTATTTAAAATTACAATTTAATCTCATATTAAAAAAAATGTAATTGAATTTTTGGAGAAATTATTTCAGAATTTCAATTAAATTTTTATTAAATTTCAATTTCAATAATTTAAATCTATAAAACATTAAAGAAAATATATCTTTCTTGAAAATTATAATAAGCAATTAAGCAAAATAAAATAAATCCCTAACCATCACATAAAAGAACTAAAACGTAACCATGGCATAAATATAGGTACATTCATCCATAATGTCACTCTCCATTCACCTATATGAATAATGAAAACAAGGAAAGGAATTAATAGATGAAATGTAGATTTGATAGATTTGATGAGTTCAAAACATTTGTTTTTTTATCTACATATAAAACGATGTTAAATATTTAAAATTTTATATATTAATAAAATTATAAAGTAAAAATAGTTAAAAGTATATAAATCATTAAAATATAAAAAGGTCAAAAAAGATTTAAGATTGATCTATGCTGATTTTAAAATAATTAAGATTAAATCTCATAGTAACTTTTAGTAACCTATATCTCTAACTAACCTATCCAAATATTTATATTTATTTGAGTTGAGTTGTGATATGTCTACCATTCATGCTTCTTCTCTTAATTTCGTGTAAATTATTTTATACATCACATTTAACATATTAGATTGTGAAATAAGTGAGTCATGATAATCATGTGAAATCTTTCAAAAATGATAGCAATAATTGAATTATTTACCTTTTTTTTATAATAAAATGAATTTACTTAATCATAAATTAAGATATTTTTCATTAAAATACCTTTTTAATTTAAAAATAAATATATTATAACTAAAAAATTGATAAAAAAAAGTTATATGTATTTTTTAAAACATTAATCTATTCAATTCTACAAATTTTACATATATCTAAAACAAATTCCAAGTTGTAGAGCAATAAAACACTTATAAATGATATAAAGATATATATAATCACAGAGACTCTCAATTGGAATTGCAACTCCTTAAGTGAAAATATTTTCCCTAGACTTCGATTTTGTACAGTTAGTTTGGATATGCTTTCTTGTGTGTCACTAATCATATCTTTTGACCCAATGAAGATATAAGATACAATCCTAATTTATTGGATACAATAATTATTTCCAAAATAGTTTAATCAATATATGAAAATAATATTATTGACACACAATGGATATTTATTTCTAGAGCGATAGTGAAATAAAACATAGCCAAAGAATATAGAAAACATACATAGTTTGCATATCTGCTTGATAGAGAATCCCTCCCTTAGTGACATGAAATAAAAAAAAAAAGAGATGCTTGAACAATCCAAAGCTATTAAACTTAATGATCTCAAAATCACATTGTATTTGCAACCAAACCATATTTTTCACTTGGAGGCTAGATTGTAGGGTCACATTTCGCACTAGTTGTTAAATGGTTAAAAATGAGTAATGGGGCACTTTATTCAAATAACCCTTGACTCCATATTTTATTCCTTATATTGGTTTGATATTTGTCACTTCCTAGTAAGGGTTGTTGGATGGATTCATGTGCAGGAAAATAATTTTTGGTGTTTATGTTTACATGTTTCATTAAGGAAATATGTTTTTTTAATTCATTTCAAGTTTTTTCCGTACGAAGGGTCTATTATGTTGAGTGGGTACTTGTTGGATGCATAGTTTAATTTCACATTGAACAATATTTCACACTTAAAATTTGAATAAACCTACAAGGAGATAAGTTGAAAATACAATAGAAAAAAGTATTGTTTTTCATTTCCATCCAAAATTGTTTACGCTTATGGTTGACATCATCATCTTGAATCCTATTAGTTCTTATAATGATAGTTTTAATAGTAAATGTTAAAATTTCAACCCAAGTGTGTAAGGATGGAACACATAAAGTAGAGCAAATTGAGTGTTCTAAGGTGGTAATTATCATGGCAATACCTATGCTATTTTTCACATTTTTTTACTCCTTTTTGGTATACTCAATAATACTTATCATTTCCCTGATTAGAAATGATACAATCAATTATCAATATGATATTTATTGTCTTCACATTAAATTAGTAATTGAATTCGATTATAAATGATATTAATAATTGAGTTTACAAGGCAATTGAGTTTGATTGGAAGTGTGTGTATATATATCTATGTCTCTATAGATAGATAGATAGATAGATAGATAGATAGATATGCAAGTTGTTGTGTTGAAATGCCTATGTAACTTTGATTCTAATTTTGAATAGCAAGTCATAGATTTTTCAATTTTGAAAAAAACATATTTTATGATATATAGCATATTGAATTTTGCTATTGTGGATGTCGAAATAATTTAAATTTTTACTAGATTATAATTGTTATTTGTGTATTTTAATGTTGGTATTTTGATACTTTGATGGTTTTAAAAGTAAATTATTTAAGATGGTATTTTTAATAGTTAATGATATCCCCCCCTCTCTTTATGTATAAAATTCAATTAGAATAATAGTGTAGATACGTCTTTTTGTATGTATATTTTGATTTTATACATTCGTATGTTGGCCATAAGGGTATTTATTGAATTTCTTGTGGGAAGTGTCTCCAAAGGACTATTTTGAGAAATTGTATGGAAACAATTTTCTATGTTCCCTTTTTTATTGCTAGGAACTAGGATTCCATTGCGCTAGTATAGGTGGAGGGAGGTAATTCCTAGAGAAGCACTCCTAGTATGCCCCAAGTTGAGTGTTCAACTTTGTATACACAAGATTTTTAAAGTTGTATAACGAGGGATCCCCTTTGTTAACTCTCTATGCAAGCATCAAAGGAGATCATATATCTTACCTTAGTAGTTAGATCATATACATATTCCTTATTATAATACCTATACTTTATAATACTTATTTCTCTTAACCCCTATTACTAAATGAACTAGAAGGGCTAGTGTATGGAAAGCATGTATGTAATGAATCCTAATCGAATGACACCTCATACACATTCCTTAAACTTCTTTGGGAAGAGTATCCCTAAGGGGAAATTTTTTTTATTATACCTGCAAGAGACTGAAAACCAAGGCCAATTTATTCCTATGCAATTGTATTAATGGAAAATGCATTGGATAGGGAGTTAAAAATGAACAAGAGTGCTTAGGAAACAAGCTTTTAGCAGATATTAACTCTTAGTTATCTCTATCTATCCAATTAGTTTTGAAAATGCAATAAGCATATGTAGGTGTCAAGAGTTAGTAGTTATATAACCAAATACATTTTCCTTCACATTAGTTTTTAAATGTAGGTGTAACATTCAACAATGTTATTATCTGTATCAACCAACATAAAATTTTGGCAACTGAAATGTGAATATTGTGAAATATCTGTCAACATCAAACCATTTCAATATGATATCACTATAACTCAACATTAGTTCTATTTTTGTGTTATATCAATATCAATAGTTGTAGGACAAGGAAGGAATAAATATGATAGTGGATCAATAATTAAAACTTGCACTTAGATTAGCACTTTCAATCAGTAATGCATTTATTTGTTTCATAATAATTGTAAGGTAATTAGATCATTTGTTGTAGCAGTGACCAAGCATAGATATAACAACTTTCAAAATCACTTGGTTAGGATATTCAACAATATTGTAATGTATATCCTTTATATTGTAACTGTTAATTTCTTGACCAAATATTATGAGCTTTGAACTTAAAAACTTTAAGTGTGTAAATACTAAATACTTGAATGAATAAACCATTCAATCACATTAAACATTGAAACATAACACAAGATGTACCCTGGAGAAAATCCTCAAAACATTGAGGATGAAAAACCCTAGAAAATATTCAGAGTATAATTATGATAGATAGTAGAGAATGTATTTTACAAAATAGCAGATTGCTTTCAACACCCCAGATGCTAGATAAGAGAGAATACTGAGCAATAAAGAATATATATCCATTGTATCAACTTGCCATGTTCCCAACACATTAATAACAAGCAATAATCACTACCATGAAAGCTATAGAAAATGGTTGCATGGGTAATGGTGCATCACATGCAAAAAATTGTGAATTGCCTCCTTGGAGAATTATATTGTGCATCATTTTATTCAATCCTGAATAAAGACAAACACCTTTGCTTCAAGGGAGAAGATAATTCACTTCACATTGAATTCCTCAATCATGTATAACATGTTTATATATTCTTCACATGCATCGTCTTCTATTTTTATCTTCTAACTTCATGATAAACTCACTCTCCATCTGGATGCATCAATCTTGCATGAAGAAGTGCACCCCAATTCTCATGCAATGCATTAAATCACTAAACTGGGTCTTAGGATGAGCTTGCCCCTTAACTGAAAGCTTGCCCACTTATTTAGGTGGATAACTTAAGTGTTTCCATGCAAGTGTCATAACTCGAGTGTCGTCTTTTAGTTTAACATAAGTGTTGTCATGCAATAACACATAGTTAATTGAAGGTGTCGTGTTTTGGTTAACTTAAGTGTCATATTTTAATTTAATTAAAGTGTAAACACTTTAGTTAACTACTCCTTCTTTACTAACACTTAGTTAACTATTATTAAATGAAATCATGCTAATTTATTTACTTGTAGTGACATTAGGGGAGTTTTGAGGTAAAAAATGGGCATCAAAACAAAAAATGTACCATAAATATTCACTTTATAAGAACCAATAGGATTTAGGATGATGATGTCAACCATAAGGGTAAAATTTATAAAACAAATTGGAGGGAAAAACAAAAAACTACTTTTTCTTATTGTATTTTTGACATATCTCCTTAACGGTTTACCCAAATTTCAAGTTTAGGCACTTGGATACGTATTTTAATTCCGCATCCAACCCATACCTACATTGCATACTTCTGAGGCGTCCACAACATGAAAAAAATGAAAATTTCAATAAAAAAACATATTTTAATATTAAAATACATTTTTTTATTGAAATTTTCATTTTTTCATGTTGTGGGCATCTCAGAAGTATGCAATGTGGGTATGGGTTGGATGCGGAATTAAAATACGCCTCCAATGAGCACCCAAAATTGAAATTTGGGTAAACTGTTAAGGAGATATGTCAAAATTTCGATAAGAAAAAAGTAGTTTTTCTTTTTCCCCTCTAAAATTTAGAACTCTTATTTTATTATTATAACCCTTATTTTATTATTTCCCTTAGGAGGCCCATTTTAGACCTCAAAACTCCCCTAATTCCACTATGATTTATTTAATTAATTGAGGCATACATTGTGGCTTTAAATGAAGCTTAACAATTTGAGTTCACTTAGTCATCTCATGAGCAATTCAAATTCTCTTTAGCTCTGTGCATTTATATTTATCTCTTATCTTTACTGCATGGTCAATATGTGTTAAATTTAATTATCTATCATACCAGATTATACTTAGAATATTTGTCATATGTCGTGATCATATTTTATTACTCTCAGACCAAATGATCATATGATAAAGTAATTCACCCTAGAGGTGGTCGGTATTTAAAGGATACTTAATAGAAATCGGTGACCACAGTTACTAATACATTAGACAACATCAATGCTTCAACATGCAAAGCATATACCTCTATAACTGGAGGTCCACCCCATGGGTACCTACTATAACTGGAGGTCCACATGAGAATGTGACTTGACACACAAGTCTTGGGCCTTGTCCAATGAGACTTTATAACATCATCACTTTGATACATCAAAAAAATCACCTCGAAACATGGGGAATAACCTATTACAACTGAAAGCTTAGTCATTATTGAGTTCAACTCAAGAATCTACTCCAAGTTTCTGAGTCCAACTCAGGATCCATACCTCAACACATGAGGCTCAATCCTAGATGCACAAGATTGACTTGGAGAATGACTCATGATGTTGTACATTTAATAATCTTCGATACCAATCTTGTGTCAGAAGTACCTGGAATTCGTCACTAGCAGAGGCTTCATTAACACATCTGCAATCTGCTCATCAGTAGAAATGTACTGAATTTTCATTGTACCTTTATATACCATATCTCTGATGAAGTGATACTTCATTTCAATGTGATTTGAATTATCATGAAACAAAAGGTTTTCAGAAATATTAATTCAGGTTTGATTGTCACACTGAATGACTATAGACTCAAGCTTCTCACCTAACAACCCAACAAGTAGCTTCCTAAGCCACACTACTTCTCAGAAGGAAGTACTACCAGCAATATAATATGCTTTTGTAGTACTCTGGGCTATAGAGCCCTGCTTTCTACTGGACCAAGAGAACATACAAAACCCAAGCTAAAACAATATCCAGATGTAATCTTTTGGTCCACAATGCTACCACCCAAATAAAAGTCAGTATAACCAATTAATAACACCCTTTCACTAGAGGCATATCTGAGTCCATAAGAAATTGTACCTCGAAGGTACCTAAGCACATGCTTAGCAGCAACCCAATGTCTGTGCCTTGGATACGACATAAATTGACTTAGAATACTCATAGAATAACATATATCTAGTCTCGAGTGTATCAAGTACATTAATGAACCAATAAGTTGTTTATACAAAGTGGGGTCCACTAGATCCGATCTAGAATCTGAATCATGTAGTTTCCTCAAATTGGAAACCATTGGAGTACTCATGGGTTTGCAATCCATCATGCCAAACCTGCGCAATATATCAATAGTGTACTTCCCTTGAGAAAGAAATATCTCATCTTTTCTTTGCCAAATCTCAAGGCCAAGAAAGTAGTGCATAAGACCTAATTATTTAATATCAAAATAAGAAGTGAGCTCCCTCTTGAACCAAGCAATAAATTGGTCCTCTCCAGTAAGGAACAAATCATCAATATATAGAACCAATATCAACGGTTGGTTCTTCACTACTTTTAGGTACAAATTTGGATAAGCTTCACTCTTATAGAATCCTAGTCTTTGAAGGTAGCTGTCAATTCTCGAATACCAAGCTCCGCAAGCTTGCTTAAGACCATACAATGTTTTCTTCAATTTGCACACATGGAAATCCTTCTCATGAACCACAAACCCCTCAATATTTTGAATATAAACCTCTTCCACAAACTCACCATTGAGGAAGGATGTCTTCACATCCATCTGGTGAAGCTTCCATCCTAGAACATATGCAAATGAGATCATAGCTCGAATAATGGTGTACTTGGCCAGAATAGAAAATGTATCCTCATAGTCTATACCTTCTTTCTAAGAGAAACTTCGAGCAATAAATCTGGCTTTATACTTTTCAATACTACCATCAGCAACATGCTTGATCTTGTAAATCCATATGGAAGTAACTATGGAATGTCCTTCAGGTTTACGAACAACTTCCCAAACATCATTATTTAGAATAGACTTGTATTTATCTACCATTGAATCTTTTCATACTTGCTACTTTGCATCTTCTTCATAGGTGTAAGGCTCTGAATCACCGATGTGACTAATCTGTACAACATAACTTGAATATATTTTAGGTTTCTTTCACTCTTTGGAAGCTCCTAATGGTGCTCCCTGCCTCTCTGCATCTTGTAGTATATCTCGGCACCATGCATACCTCCTCTTGGAAAAAGGTTCATCAACGAGTTGTACTGGTTCATCAGGATCTAATGAATCAAGAACTCTACTTGATTATCCCTCTAAAAATCTAAATGGGGAGAATCAGTATCTGGTTCCTCCATCATAGGAGTCTCATTCTCCTCTATGTCTTTATCATATTGAATCTTTTTTATCGCTTGAATTTTTCGTCTCCATGGAAGGTCACATCTCAGCTGACCTCAATGTGTCTTTCACTTGGTACATATATTCTCTAGGATTTGGATGATTTGATATAAAAAACAAAGGTTCTCTTCCCTTCTAATGGCTCCATCTTTGTCCTCTTTTATTTCGGCACATGAATGTATATAGGACTCCCAAAGATTGTAATGTCCCCCATTTTGACCCTTGTAATATTTTGGGCTATAATGTAAATATTGTATGTATATTATGTATGATTCCTAGCTTGGAGCTCAAGGCTAAGGCCCCGCTAGTGAACACTCGACCTTTAAGAGGCAAGTATTTGAAATTATGCTACCCATGTGCTAAAGAACCATGGGAGTTGTAAATATGCATTTTAATATAAAAGCCCACAACTAGCTATGCAATGCAATAAGAGATGGGGGCATTATATTACAAGGAATTGGGAGGAGGATATTCAAACTATTGAGCCAATCCAGTCAAGCCAAGTGTCAATGAGAGAACCCATGAACCCTCAACTACCCATGTTGACTTTTGTACCCAATCATTCATTTCTTCCAAGAATTGGTTGAGGTAGTTAATGCCTTGGGGAATGGAGAGGTATGGTTGTCCAAATTCGAGTATGGGCAAGCCACCCTTGCTAGAGATTCGTGTTTGGATTCTTGGGTAAGTAAAGGGCCACGAAATTGCCCCCAAGCCATTATTCAACCATCAGTCTTGCTCCCGCACGAGTTGAGAGCTACTTGGGCAGTTCCCTCCATGGTTTTGTTGTGTTTACCTTTGTTTTCCTAGCTAGGAAGGGCGTTTTTGTTGTGGCTAACAGTGGGGAAGAGAGGGGAAACGATTTGGGGTTTAATTGAGGCCATTTTGGCCCACTAAATGCTCATACATCTATGGGAGGAATTGGTTTTCTTCCCTAGGGTTGATTCCTTTTTCCCATAATCCATTTTTGGTGTGCCCACATTTTGGGGAAAACCCACAAACCCTATTCTGTGAATCCATGGTTGAATTGTGTATCCATGCCATTTTTGAGCTACTATGTGTAAAACAATGTTGGGGTTGAGATGGGTATCCATTGCTTTGGCCGTGCAGGGTTTGAGAGTCCCAAGTTCCTTGTAGATATCATGCCCAGCTCAGGGGTGGTCTCCGAGTGCTGAAATAATACAGGCTGGGTAGAGACCTACGGTTGGGAGGAACGTTGCAGTGACATAGCTAGTTGTTGGGATAGCATTACATCAAGATGAGTATTTTCTTATGTAATTACTTCTACAAATGTGTTAATTTGTCGACTGTGTTAAATTGAATAACACTCATGTAATATGTGTGTGGATGAGTTCATTTCCGCTGTGCATGTTTGTTTGATTTCCATCTGCACACATCTCTTTTATGCATGTGAATCTAATGAATATGGTTGAGTTTATGAAAATCCCCATAGAATGGCATCAGGTTCCCTTCCTTGCACTGGGTCCAAGGGTGGGGACATTACATTTGGTATCAGAGCTACTGGTTGCAGCATTGAGCCTCCATGGGCTACCTATCACAACTTGCAGAGGTAACTATGCTTCCTGCCTAGCATAGACCGTTAAGAAAAGTTTCAAAATTTCAAAAAAAAATAAATTATATTTTCTAATTGCTTTTCCTAACTGTGTCAGCAAGTTTCCGCCGAAGTTGTCGGCGAAGTCTGGCGAGTTGTTCCACAACGAATCGACAGAAAATCTATAAGTTTGTCGAAAATGAAGGAAAAGTTTTGGCGGAAAGTTATGAGTTGGTCCGCAACAGTGGAAGAACTCAGTGAGTTGGTCCACAACGGAGGAAGGACTCGATGAGTTGGTCCACAATGGCGGAAGGACTCAATTAGTTGGTCCAAAAAATTTCAAAATTTTTCTAAGTGTTTACGGCGGAAAGAACTCGTGATTTTTCACTGAAACGCCGGAAAGAATTGACAAGTTTTTGTCGAAATGGCAGAAGAGATGGACGAGTTGCTCCGCAACGGCGGAAGAGATGGGTGAGTTGCTCCACAATGGCGGAAGAGATGGGCAAGTTCATCCGCAACAGCGGAAGAGATGGGTAAGTTCATCCACAATGGCAGAAGAGATGGGAAAGTTCCTCCAAAACGGCGGAAGAGACGGGCAATTTCGTTCGCAATGCCAGAAGAGATGGGCAAGTTCGTCTGCAACGGCGAAAGAGATGGGCGAGTTGCTCTGTAAGCCCCCTTGATCCCCGTCGCCCCCCAGAGACAGTCGTTGAGAGTGTGAAATGCATTCTTGGGATGAGAAGCAGGAATTGTATGGAAGGTTTGTGGAAGCCTTATTAAAGGTAATTGGCTGTGACATGCATTCTGGAAAAGCAATGGGAGCAGCAAAGCAATGTTGATAAGAGGGAAACTTCTCACCTTAACTATTTCTGTTATAGCATAGGAATTTCATGCTTGGAAAGTAGAAACTAAGAATGTTTTACATTTGTATTAAATTGCTACTTGGTGAGAAATGACAGCTAATGATTCCTTGCATGCTTGGTAGGGAAATCCAAGAAAAGGATCAGCTATGATGTAGAGGAGAAACTCCATGTCATAATGAGAAAATTGGAAAGGGGAAATTCCTTAACTCCTCTCTTACTATTGTTTTTGTATTTTACAAGTTTTATATGCATAAAAGTTATGGCATAGGAACGCTGAAAATGAAAAGGATCATATAGATGAAGTAAACGTGCACTAGTTGGCACATTAATAGATATTGCATAGTGCATAAAAAGGTGTTTGTGTCTGAGCATGATGTTGCATATGGGTAAAGGTAGTGAAAGTTACACATGCAATAGCCCATTAATGGTATTGCTTATGGTTGATTACCAATAATGTTGTTGATAATGGTTGTATGAATTAGACCTTAGAATCATGATTGAAAATATAAGAGATTAGATAGCTGAAATGAATATGCACTAGATGGCATATTGATAAACATTGCACAGTGCATGTAAAAATACTTGTGTATATATACGATATCGCATATTGGTAGAATAGTGAGGTTTTGCATATGCAATGAGCCACTTAAAGATGATTATGGTGGTTGTTAAATAACTAGTCGTGTTTGCAATGGTTATAGGACCAAAGACAACCGATGACCAACAACCTTATGAGGAAAAGATGGTGCAACAAATCTACGAGCATGAGGTTGGAAAAAGAACTGTGAAGCCTTGCTAAGAGGCCAACTGATTAGGTAACATCAAACAATGTTAATGACAGCCATGCAGGTAATGGTTAATTATGCTTAATTGCATGAATGTTGAAAGAGGATTTGGTGAGATCCCTTCAACTATGTTTAAACTATGTTGAATTGTTTGCATGCGAGACTAAGTGCCTGAATGTGAAGATAATCCTACCAAGTATGGTCAGGAGTGGGTAAGTGAAGGCAAGGAGCCTTACACCCTGTAGTTTCTTAGAAACCTCAATGCATTCATATGAAATTATATCATGCCATTTGTGTATGTTGGTTGTGGGTTTAACAACCAAAGCAAGTGATGACTTATGGTCCTGTTGTAGTGTATGCCATATGAAATAGGCATGGTTAGGCCATAATATGTTTGAATGCATAATACTCATGAATTGATGCAGGGTTGCATTGAGGAGATGTGCATTAAAATATTATGTACAATCTTGTGGGTATGCATTAAGTGAACACACATTAAAAGATTATGTGAGAAGTGAATGTGCATGCATAGGTATAGGTGCACATGTTTTGATGCATGATTTTGATATATGTTCAATGCAATTAGATAATCGATGAAATGGTGAACCGTTGTTAATACTGAGAGAATTTCATGAGCTTCTATGAATGCAAGAGAAAGATTGCATGAAGAAGGTAGACATGTTGAAGGACTACCAGAGCACTCTATTGGAAGGACAGAGTTGCATGGAATGTGAAGTAATGAGTACTTACAATTTATTTAAATTGCATAGATAGTGTACCCATGTCTTGCAATTTTATTTATAACGATGCATATATAGATATATAAATGCTAACAGCTGAAGGTGTTTGAATTATCAAGTGTTATAATCCTGAGATCACTTCAGTGACTGTTGTAGCAATGAAAGGATTATATGCATAGATACTCACAACATGTTTGGCTGATTGAAGTTTCAGATTTCAGGTAGATTGTTTTGGGCATGGAAAATGTGGGTAAGTCCATGATGAAGATTGGAATCTACCATGAGTAAGAGCCAAACGATATGAGAACAGACTTGTGGCTAAGCAAATCAATTTCTGTAGAGAACAAAATTGCAAATTCATACTCGAATTTAATTATTAATGCCATTGAATGATTATTGTTGCTGCAGACTATTTGGCTATTTGATAAATGTGTCAGGAAGACACATTGCAGGAAGACCATGTGTAATGACCTGCAGAAGCAAAACTCCATGGGAAGGACCCCATACTTTGGAAATGGGTTCCGGGTGAAACACCATTTCATATTTTAAGAATGACATCTCAGCTGAGCTGTATGATTGAAAACCATGAGAGTGAGATGGTAAAGCTACACCAAGAAGGCATGTGTGGATTATGGAACGTGGAAAGACTGGGGTGGCAAACCGAAGAAATGTTGACTCAGAGAAGGGAGGCCCCATTCTTCGCAAATGAAGAAAAGATACATCTACAAAATGAATGAGTATTCTGTGACCCTAGATAAGAACATGCATATCTAAATTATTAGGGTTAATATGCAGAGCATGCTCTATTTTATTTATATCATTTCAAACTGCTTGAATATGATTAGGGCCTACATGGCTCACATTGGAAAGGGGGTGCACACCTTTTCTGGTGCCGAGTCATGATAGGGTTGTCAATATTGACTACACCCTAAGGGAATGGACGCATTCCTGGTGTTTCAATACTTGATAGTGAATGTTATGGAATACGGATTCAATTTTGAGAAGCAATACTGATAAGCCTGCTTATCCTTCTTATGTTGTCAGCCTACACAGATGCCAATTGGTACTACACATTAAGTGGCAAAGTGAAGAAGGGTACGTAAAAGGACTGTATAGGAATTGGTAACCTTTCTATGCTCACACTAAATAATACTGGAAGGGATGGACAAACCCAGGGAGCTGTGTAGTGAAAAGGGGTATCATCCTTATGTGAGTGGGGCTATGTTAACCTACAGTCAAGAAAGTCACCTATAAAGTTCCTAAAAGGAACCACCGATTTACACATGAGAAGGAGTGGCGTCCTTGTATGAATGAAGAGTTGATGAGTGTGTGTGAAGGGTTATGGTGCAAGAAGGTGTGGTGACATTGCTGAAGGCATAAAATCTCTATTGGGTTAGTAGTAGGAGGGCGGGTGCTAAGATTGACTGAAAACCCTGAGATGCCTATTGGGTCAGCAGTAGGAGGGCAGGTGCCAAGACTGACTAAAAACCCTGAGATGCCTATTGGGTCAGTAGTAGGAGGGTGGGTGCCAAGATTGATTGAAAACCCTAAGATGCCTATGGCTCCATAGTAGATCCTTGACCTATAATGGTCAGGTGGCGTGGTTTCCTTCCATTGGTCGATGACCCAAACGAATGTGCTAGCTCGACACTGGAGAGGGCCAACTAGGTATGGGACTGGTTGGGCACCACCAAATGCTTGGTAAATCCATCCGATGGGGAGGTGTACTAGTTAAGCATTAACTACATCCAAGTCCATAGGCGATTCCAAGGCTTGCAAAGCGAAGCACGACCCTGTGGACCAGAGGGGAAATGCACAATACAGATAAGTATTTGTTTTCATTTATGTCTTGTTTGGAATAATGAAGATTTCAGGTATAAGTCTTCTAATAGCTAAGTTGATACACTATTGTTTCTTTGTTGGAAACCTTGGTCATTGCAGGAAAGCAAGACCCTGAAAGAACTATAAGTTACTGGTAAATCGAGAGAGTAAATGAGTGGGTGACATAAATTGCTGGTAAATCTAGAAAGTAAATGAGTGGGCAATATAAATTATTGAGAAATCCAGGGGGTAGTTGGTTGAATGCTATAAAGTTCTTGATAAGTCCAAAGAGTGACTACTTGGGCATTAACTACTTGATATGGTAAAGCAGCGTGTACGCTGTCCCAACACCGCTTAAACAATTGATAAAACCAATCGGAGCACTGGCCTAGCATATTGCTAAAGGAGATGATTGATAAACCCAGTCGGCATACTGGCTTTGCATTGCCTATTCAAATGATTGTGGAGTAGCCTACATGCTGGCCCAACATTCATAATTGTGTTCACGGGAAATCCAAGGCTCATAAAGCAAAGAAGGATCCTGTGGAATAAAGTGAAGACATCCAATACAGATAAGTATTTGGTTACCTTGCAGCTTCTTGCTTATGAATATACGTGTGTATCTGATTTGGTTATGATTTCCTAAACTCTTGTTTAGAGATAACCCTGTGGAAATAAACTAAACATGTGAATTGATTCAATGTTTGAGTGTAGGTACTGTTGGAAGAAAGGACTATGAAGGCATCATAGGAATGCAGATGGACATGTGACCATCCTAAAGAGCTCAGTATGAGCAGTAATGAAAGATGGTGCTAGTGGACATGAGTGGGTCATAGCAGCCAAAGGTTCTGTAGGAAACTATGGAGGAGGGTTCCTAGTTGAAAATCCTTAGACAGACCTTAGACATTAAGTGTCATAGCCAAGAAAGGAAAGTCAAAGCATTCACATTGAAGTGAAAGAGACTAAGGAGCATGAAACCACAGCGATGGTGTAGCTCCATAATAGAACAAGACTAAGAGGGAGAAAATCCTACTCTTCTCTTTCCTTTCGATTGATGCATTTATAAAACAAAAGATTGTTGAGTGCATGTCATGGCTGAAAATGGATTGTGTTTAATTGCTTGAAATGAATTGTGAATGCTGAAATAGTAAATTTCCTGTGGAAGGATGAACATGAATGAGTTCATGTGTATGTTGAGAAAGCATGAAAAGTGTGGAAGTCCCATGAATAAAGCGTGGACATTCCATGTCAATTGGGAAAATAATTGTCCAATTTTAATGTTTATGTTATGCTTGTCCTAACAAAGGATTTCCATGATGAATTTCACAGGTAATAAGGCGAAACAGGTGGTTGCAACCGGCACAAGAAAGTGTTGCGAGTAAGCAAAGCGTGGTCAGTTGTTTCCATTGACCATGGTAGCAGACCGAGGGCTATTAGAGTTGGCTGAAATTCTTCTTCAAACAATTTCCAGGACCCAAGAAAATATTGGAGAGATGCTCAAGCTACAGAGGAAACATAATCAGATGAACCACAAGGTTTTGCAGGACTCTATTCATCTGCAAAAAGAGGTAAAAAGCACTCTGGGAGCAATCAGTAAAGGAAAGGAAAGTGGATCCATGAAGAAGCATTCATCCAATCGGTTGATTAAGAAATGTTCCAGGTGGGAAGACTCAAAGGAATTTGAGCAGGAAAGGGTAAAGCAACCAATGAAATGTTGGGAATGTGGAGGAAATCATTGCCTCCACGACTACCCAACAATGGAACATCAAGAGTGTCAAAACCCGTAATTTCCGAAAAATTTAAAATTTTTAAATTAGCAAGTAATATTAATAAATGCAATCATTGATCTGTTTGACTTGTTAATATGACCTTAAATGTGTCTGAATGATCTGTTGTTATACTCAGATTTCGTTATGAGTTTCTTTACCGTTACTGATTGTCTTTCTGCTTTTTAACCACAAGGGGAAGTTGTCATAGCAGACTGGGCTTACTTAGCTTCTGAGCTAATGCATCAAATTGTCTTTCTCTTACAGATATACAGGTAAAGTTCGGGTCGCTGCAAATAATCTTTAAAGCATTGTAATTCATTTAACTGTACCAAATCATTCAGTAAAAGTCTAAACATGCTAGATAGGTTGTCAAGTGTTTAAAGGTAGAAATCCCTTCCTGTAATATTCATGTGATCTTACTGGTAGAGAGTTGGAATTTACATGAGAATATGATAGCTATTGTTCTTGATCAAAATGACTTAAGTGTCCCTATGGAGTATTGTTTCTTTGATATTATTATTGTGATGCAATACTATCTTTTATCTAGCACTGTATAATGTCACTGGATTATGATATTCAGACCACTTTTACTTATCTTTTGTTACTGTATGATGCCAAGTTAATAGTCTTGAATTATAATCTCGACTTACAGCTTGAATGCACAGGAAACATCTGATACAAGTCTTCTCCCATCATGTCATATTTAAAGTTAGACTTTGTTTAGACTTTGCAGCTTCACAGTAAAAGACCTGGAATTACCAATATCTACTTTTCGTATTCTCACCAGTTATAAGGCGTACTGTCAGATACAAGTAAATTACTACACCCAATACTACTACACTATAATAGAGTCTTGAATGAGATGCAATAACTGTTGTCGTTTTCATGAAGCTAGGGTATAAGAAATATTGGTGATAAGTTATTATGAACCCCTTATAGCTTAAATGTTACGCCATTAACCTTATAATTTTTATGATGCAAATCCATCTCCTCTATATATAGAGTGTTTAAAAACTGAATTTGATTGATAACTATAATGCATGGTTTAAATGAATATAAGACAACGTTCTCATTGAATAATAAGCCAGATTCCAAGTATTATCCTAATGTTTTTGATTGTTAAAAAGGATGATATGTGAACTATGTTATTTTAACATTTATGAATAACCAAGCAATCACTCTATTACCTATGCTATGATTTTGATTCATCAAACAATGATGTCAACCTCATCGAAAATTTGAACATTATTGACTATACATAATTCTATTGTTTGTAGGGCAAGGTTTTTATGTTCACTAGGCAACTTCGAAGGCATTGTTTTAACATGCATTATATGGTGGTTAAAATATGGTGTCTCGACCATATGGGAATATCCAGGCTATGATTATGTTTTATCCATGCGATGATTTTAAATTGAAATACAAATAATTGAAACGCATCATAGACTTTGGATCGTCAACCCATGGCAGGTTAATAAATTTAAGTGCTATGTGGATAGTCTTGAGCCTTGTGTTTGATGATATAAATGGTTGACCAAACCCTACTTGGCCATTCTCTTCTGCCTTTTGGCTCGGTTGCTTTGAGAAAACCTCCTGGTCTGAGTTTCTTGCTGAAGTGCTGTAGGTAGCAGTTCCCATGCTACTACAGTTCATGGTGCATGTCCTTTGTATCGTTCGGGAGTCTGTATACCCTGCTGTTGGCATTCTATAAGTTTATTAAACATCTCGGGTTACCTTTGCTGCTGTTACTATTTGCTAACAGTTTCTATGCTATTCCCTGTCTTCGTACTTATCCATTGTATCGATTGGGAGTCGTTGTATTCTTGCTGTTGGCAGCTATGAAGTGGTTACGACCTAGGGTTTTATCTTCGTGCTTCCATTACTAGTCTGGCCCTGGTGTGAGGGTACCGTTCGACTTGTTTTCTGTCACGGCTTCCATCGTGGAAGGTAACCTGGGAGTTTCCCAGCCCGTTTCTTCTGGTGACCAGGGTGGGGTTTTCCACTTAACTCAGCTCGTGGCTATTGGGTCATTCACTATGTTTTCAACTTCCTCCAAAATCGCTGGTAAGCTATAACAATTGCTTCGTGGTTTTCAATTTAAAAGAGATTGTTTATTTTTAAGAAAATTTGTAACTGATTCGATAATTTGTACTGTGCAGGCACTGGTTACTCCTGAACGTGTACGAGGCACAACCTTCGGCGCTTGGCTCCTACCGGGTAAGCCTGGTTTCACCAAGGCTTTTCCTCCCTTTGGTGGTTAGGATGGTTAGGGTTTGGTCTCGAAAGACCACCTTTGTGTCTAGCTCCGTGCTGTTTGGTCTTGTGGCTGTTTGTTATCAACGTTCATGAACATGTTTAACCCTGTGATGTGTGTGGTATGATATGGTTGCAGTCATATGTAATGTATTCATCTTTCTTGTGGTAGATAGGGTTTGTAGAAGAATTATTGTATAAAAGAAACAAGCCATGGCCTGTTCTGAAGACGAAGTGATGGCCTTGGGGTTTTTTTTGTTTCGTTACTGTACTTTGAAAATATTAGGGTTAACACCCAGGTTTTGAAAGTTAACTTAATATGAAAGGTTGCCGGTATACTGGCTTGTTTTAATACATGCGTCTTTGTTATTAATTCTATGCTATGTACTGTAATTAGTAAATTGTTTTAAGTTTTTAAACCACTTAAATAGTAGATTCGTAACTCGGCTATAGGTGAAGATAATGTCTTACTATTTAGCACTGGTTTTGCTTATACATTTTTATGCTGTGTAGTTTAAGCTTTGATAATATGAATTGTTACAGTCATTCTGTATATTTGAGCTGGGTGTGGCGTGTGTTTAAATTCTATGTTTTTAAAATCATTTAACAATGATCCTAGGCGGTGACCGTAGGTGAATCGTTGTTTTAAGTCTCAATTGTTTAATTACTTGTAAAGTCTGGAATGATGGGTTCGATCCGAAACGCCAACGGTGGTTTTGTTTAGATGTTGATTCTGTAGATACGATTTTTGTTTAGATGTTTATTCTATTTTTATGAAATTGCTTCTGTTGGTAGTTGAGAAACAAGTGAACGATATTATTAAACAGTTGAGCTTGATAAATGAGCAAAATTACTGTTCCGTTTGTCATTTGGTTTTTAAATCAGTAACTAGGTTACGAATAAGACTTTGTCGATAATGAGGGTCAAACGAAAGATGTTATTATAATGTTTAAGCTCGATAATGAGCTAGATACTAAACTACTAACCCTACTATTTGAATTAATAACTAGGTTATTAAAACTGTTGATAATTCCTTATCTTAATATTCTGTTAAGATTTCTGCACGATAAATTAGTTGCTTATGAAGGGACTGGTTAAATTTTGATTAGGGTTTGTAATCTAATAAAAAAGTCCTAACTATGACTACAAAATCTCCTGTAAGGTCTGTCGACAAAGATATAATAAATGTAATCGTTTTTATGGTTATAATTACTATTATCTTCTATGACTATTTATTTCATTTTGTTTACACAGAACATCATAATTAAACTAGGATTAAGATTACAATAATAACTATTGCTCTAACTATTACCATTATATGGAAACATTAAAGATACCTGATCAGTAAAGTAATAATGATACTAAGGGATGCTGGAAACACAGTGAATCTCATCAAATCTATTACTGATAATCAGAGATGCTAACTTTTAATAAACTAAATACTATATCGACCTGTAGATGATAGACACAACATGCATTCATTTGTACTTAATAAACATGAAGGAATAAATAGCAGAACCTGATTCTATGGACAACAACAACAATGGGAGGCTGTTCCTCCCTACCAACTCCTGGAGAGTGCCCAGACAACACTTCTCAGGACCCCCGAGCTTGCTCTGGTCTCCCTGGCTGGAACTAGGTGCAGCAAAAATTATTCACTCAGCCCAAACAGCTATACTGGAATCAAGTTACTACAACATTCCTCTTAAACAACTTCCTTACTGTAATTCCCTCTTCCTCAATGGGATTTCTGAATAACATTCACCTGAATGTATTCTCCCTCCAGAACAATTGAACCCTCAGCTCAGTTCATTGAGTACTATTTAAAAGATTGCCTAGGTCTTTGTTGGGTTAACTGTCAATTAATGAGCCACCTGCTCAGATTCCACTTTCTTGGGGAATCATGACCCCAAATATAGGGAAGTTGCCACCTACAACTTAGGAAGTGTTTGAGGATGCTGCCACTTGTCTTTTGCCTTTCCAGCTAGTTCCATCCACCGGTTTGACCAGTAACCTCTTTTAACAGCTCTCCCATGCTGTTGTCTCCATAATTTATTTATTAATAATAAAATATTCTGATTTACATTCCATTTCTAGTGACTCTGCTGAGTCATCAATTCCTAGTTAGCATTAAATTTAACATAATGTCTCAGGAATATAATAAAATGATTACATTATTTTTACAAAATTGGGGTATGTGACATACACACCCCCTTAAAATGTAACATCGTCCTCGATGTTACTTATTCCTCATCCTCAGCTACCTTTTGGAATAGATTTGGGTATGTTTTCCGCATCTTACTTTCCAGTTCCCAGGTAGCTTCTTCAGGACTAAGGTGCTTCCATTGCACCTTCAGCTGTCCAATTGGCGGTTCCGCAGAGTAATTTCCCTCCTCCCGAGGATACAATCCGGTTCCACCAGAACTTCCCCTTCTGGTTCTACCTGTACAATGTTCCAATCAATAACATGAGTAGCATCATGAACATACTTTTTCAGAACAGAAATATAAAAAACATTGTGCACTTTTAAATTAGGTGGTAATGCTAGCTGATAGGCAACTTGACCATTCCTAGATAAAATTTCAAACAGACCACAGTAACGTGGCGCTAATTTTGCACAACTCCTCAATCTTAGGGAGCTCTTTTTTGGTCTTACCTTTATGAACACATGTTCACCCACCTGGAACTCTTTAGGAGTTCTTTTCAAATCTGCTTGACTCTTTTGCCGATCCTGGGCAATCTTCAAATTTTCCTGCACTTGTTTCACAATCTGTTCCATTTCTTTTAATAATTCAGGACCTAACACTAATCTATCTACTGGATTATTCCAAGAGATAGGAGTGTTACATTTACGTCCATACAGAATTTCAAAAGGACTGAACTTAGCTGACGATTGATAACTGTTATTGTATGCAAATTCTGCTAAATATAAGTAATCCTTCCACTTACTTGGTTGATCCTTAACATACATTCTTAGCAGATCTTCCAATACCTGATTAACTCTTTCCGTTTGTCCGTCCATCTGAGGATGGAAAGAAGTGCTGAAATTCAGTGTTGTGTTTAATCCTTTAAACAAGGATTTCCATAAATTTCCTGTGAATTTAGGATCCTTGTCTGAAATAATAACTTTTGGGACCCCATGTAACCTAAAAATCTGTTTCAGAAATATATCAGCTATATTTGCCGCCTTGTAAGTGGTTTTAACAAGAATAAAGTGTGCTGATTTACTCAATTTATCTACTACCACCATAATGGAATCATTCTGATTTTGATTTCTGGGTAAACCGGTAATGAAATGTAAACTGATTATTTCCCATTTCCAACTAGGAATAGGCAAAGGTTGTAATAACCCGGCTGGATGTTGATGCTCTGTTTTTACTTGTTGACAGTCCAAACATCTAGCTATATACTCAGCTGTTTCAGATTTCATATTAGGCCAAAAATAATCTTTTCGCAACATGGTGACAGTCTTCTGGTAGCCTGGATGCCCTGAGTAAGGGGTTTTATGCACTTCATCCAGAATTAGTAATTTAACCTTGGATACATTAGGGACATACAGCCTGTCCTTAAACAATAAAAATCCATCTTTGTTTAGGCTATAACCCTTTATTAAACTTTCTGTAGGTTCTTCTTTAGCTGTAGCTTGTAACTTTTGATAAATTTCATCTGATTTTATCCCTTCAGACAACTGTTCATTTAAATCAGAGGTATAAGTGCTGCTAGCTGATATAAAATTTAGCCTTGCATTTCTGCTCAAATCATCAGCCACCTTATTTTCCTTTCCTTTTATGTGCTGAATTTCAAAATCGTACTCACTTAAGAAGGCCAACCATCTTGCTTGTCTTGCATTTAAGTTAGGCTGATCTAAAAGGTATTTTAGACCCTTATTATCAGTCATTAAGGTAAACCTTCTGCCTATTAAGTGGTGTCACCACATCTTTAAGGCATGAATAACAGCAGCTAATTCTAAATCATAAGTGGCATAATTCTTTTCATGAATCTTCAGCTTCCTGGACTCATAGGCAATGACATGCCCATCCTGAGTCAACACTCCGCCTAGACCATCGTTGCAAGCATCGGTGCAAACCACAAAATCCTTATTAGGATCTGCTATTCTTAGAATAGGCGCAGTTGTTAATAAAGTCTTTAATTTCTTAAAGCTTTCTTCACACTTCAAGTTCCAATCAAACTTCTTTCCTTTCTTTTGCAAGGAAGTGATTGGGTTAGCTATTTTTGAAAAGCCTTCTATAAATCTCCAGTAATAACCAGTAATTCCCATGAAAGACCTAACATCTGTTACATCTTTAGGTACTGGCCATTCTTCAATTGCCCGGATCTTTTCAGGATCAACTAAAATCCCTTCCTTAGTCACTACGTGACCTAAGTACTGGATTTTATCCTTGAAGAAATCACACTTACTGAACTTTGCAAAGAGCTGCTATTCTCGCAGTTCTTGTAAGACTATCCGTAAATGTTCTTTATGTTCCTCTTCGTTTTTAGAATAAATTAAAATGTCATCGATGAATACGACAACAAATTTATCTAAGTATTTATGCATTATGTTATTCATTAGGCACATAAAGACGACTGGGGCGTTAGTAAGCCCAAATGGCATTACGACAAATTTGTAATGTCCATACCTCGTTCTGAAAGCTGTTTTGAAAATGTCTTCTTCTTTAATTCTCACCTGATGATAGCTTGATCTCAGGTCTATCTTAGAGAATACCATAGCTCCATGTAGCTGATCAAACAGATCATCTATGCGAGGCAATGGATATCTGTTTTTAATTGTCATCTTGTTTAGTTGACGGTAATCTATGCAAAGTCGCATAGTTCCGTCCTTCTTTTTAACAAAGATTACTGGTGCTCCCCAAGGGGACACACTGGGTCAAATATAATTCTTATCTACTAATTCCTTTAACTGGGTTTTTAATTCGTTAAGCTCCAAAATATTCATACGATATGGAGCCTTTGAATTGGGCATAGCACCGGGTACCAGTTCAATTGTGAACTCCAGTTCTCTCTTGGGAGGTAATCCTGGAATTTCCTCCGGAAAAATATCAGTAAATTCATTCACTATCGGAATATCCTCGACTGTTATCTTGCTTAAATCAGATTTAACTGCCTCATCTGTAATAGTTACAGCATAGGATTTTCACCCTTTTCTGACTGCTCTTTTAAGTTGTAAAGCAGAAATCTGCCTAATTACAGTTTTCCTAGGAATACCCTTAACAGTTACAGGTTGTTCATTGTTCTTTACACAGGTAAAAGTTTTATCAAAACAGTTTAAAACTACCTTATGCTGTTCTATCCAGTCCATACCAATAAGTATGTCATACGAGCCAAGTGGCAGAATATTTAATTTAAGAGTAGTTCTAAAATCCTTCATATCTAGAGCACATTCCTTAACATAACAGTTTACCTTCCTTTTTTCCCCAGTAGCTAGTTGTACTGACCAAGAATTATCAAACCTTTCAACAGTCAGATTACATTTTTCTACTAGCTGGGGTGAAATATAAGTAAGACTAGCACTTGGATCTATTAAAATAGTTACAGGGATTTTGTTAATCATACCTCCTACTTCCACCATGGAAGTTTGATAGTCAGCTTGGAGGTTCTCCAATGCTGCGTTGATTCGGGGCATAGTCCCTGCAAAGTCTCCAACAGTCATTTCATCTTGTATAGTATGAATATTGCCATTTGGTTTCTTTCGATTCGGGAAAATTGATGCATAGTGTGGGCCATTACATTCCCAGCACTTAACAGGCTCCTTTCGTTCAAAATTCTTAGTGTAATTTCCATGATTGTTAGAAACCTCCTTGTTGCCCTTGAAGTTACTGGAATTATTAGCAACTCCATTTTTGCTTCCCTGGAAGTTTTTACCATTAAAATGGTTTCTGTTTTTATTATTCTTGAAATTTTTCTGGGGTACAAACTCCTTTTTCCTGCACTCAAGCTGATTACTGTTCTTTTTAGCCTTCCAGTTGGCTATCCCTTCTTTCTTTTTATTCTGTTCAAAACAGAAATTAGCCTTTCGCATAGCTTCTTCTAGAGTTTTGGGGTTATCATATTCGATTCTGTCCTTGATATGATATGGAAGGCAGCTAAGGAACTGCTGTACTTTAGGTTTCTCTTCAACAAAATACGGCACATATCTCAACAGACTTAAGAACTTACTATTTAAGTCCTTCATCGTCATAGATCCTAGCTTTAACTCATAAAATTACTTGGCCCTCTCTTCATAGTACTGTTCGGACAGAAATTTCTTTTTGAAGTATCTTTTAAAGGTACTCCAATTAACCTCTTTTTCTTTGATCCCCTTGACCCTTTTCAATTCTTGCCACCATATATCTGCCTTTCCAGAAAGGCTATAGATGGCCATTCTCGCCTTCAGTTGATTTGAATAATTGTAGATCTGAAAATATTTTCTCATCCCGGATAACCAGAATTCTGCCTCTTCTCCTGTTTCAGATTCTCCGTTGAAAGTTGGGGGTTTTATTTTCTTAAACTCCTCGGAAATATCTTCGTAAGGCCCGAATTTCTTCTTTCTGTTATACAACTTAGCCTCACTGCTGTCACTAGTAGTGTGATAACTGTGTTGTTCCCTTCCTCCTTCAGATGATGAACTGCTGTCAGATTTAGCTAGTTTCACCCTTTTAGACCCTTTTTGATGACTAGCTTCTTCAGATTCAGATCTTTTGCTTCTTCCTTCAGTCTGAAATTTTTCCATCAAAATTTGGTTTAACTGCTCTTGAGTTTTCAGAATCATTTCATTATCCTTCTTGACTGTTTCTATCTCAGTCTTTAGACCATTTATAGTCTGCATCAACTCTGAGGAGTGAGCAATTACCTCCTCTATCACAGGTTCTCTAGACATCTGTCTTGTCTCAGTGTTTGGAGATTCCTCCTCAGCATATTCTCCTAGCTTCTCCATACCTGCTTGTTAGATTCAGAAAAAGGAAATTTTCTGCTCTGTGTTTATGAAACAGAAATACAAGTTAGTACATTATATATATATATATATATATATATTTCTTTTCATTGTCACTGTTCTGCGGAAACTAGTTGAGTCACATCAAGGCCTAGTATTTGAACCATGCTCTAATACCACATGTCAAAACCCGTAATTTTTGAAAAATTTAAAATTTTTAAATTAGCAATTAATATTAATAAATGTAATCATTGATCTGTTTGACTTGTTAATATGACCTTAAATGTGTCTGAATGATCTGTTGTTATACTTAGATTTCGTTATGAGTTTCTTTACTGTTACTGATTGTCTTTCTGCCTTTTAACCACAAGGGGAAGTTGTCATAGCAGACTGGGCTTGCTTAGCTTCTGAGCTAATGCATCAAATTGTCTTTCTCTTACAGATATACAGGTAAAGTTTAGGTCGCTGCAAATAATCTTTAAAGCATTGTAATTCATTTAACTGTACCAAATCATTCAGTAAAAGTCTAAACATGCTAGACAGGTTGTCAAGTGTTTAAAGGTAGAAATCCCTTCCTGTAATATTCATGTGATCTTACTAGTAGAGAGTTGGAATTTACATGAGAATATGATAGCTATTGTTCTTGATCAAAATGACTTAAGTGTCCCTATGGAGTATTGTTTCTTTGATATTATTATTGTGATGCAATACTATCTTTCATCTAGCACTGTATAATGTCACTGGATTATGATATTTAGACCACTTTTACTTATCTGTTGTTACTGTATGATGCCAAGTTAATAGTCTTGAATTATAATCTCGACTTACAGCTTGAATGCACAGGAAACATCTGATACAAGTCTTTTCCCATCATGTCATATTTAAAGTTAGACTTTGTTTAGACTTTGCAGCTTCACAGTAAAAGACCTGGAATTACCAATATCTACTTTTCTTATTCTTACCAGTTATAAGGCGTACTGTCAGATACAAGTAAATTACTACACCCAATACTACTACACTATAATAGAGTCTTGAATGAGATGCAATAACTGTTGTTGTTTTCATGAAGCTAGGGTATAAGAAATATTGGTGATAAGTTATTATGAACCCCTTATAGCTTAAATGTTACGCCATTAACCTTATAATTTTTATGATGCAAATCCATCTCCTCTATATATAGAGTGTTTAAAAACTGAATTTGATTGATAACTATAATGCATGGTTTAAATGAATATAAGACAACGTTCTCATTGAATAATAAGCCAGATTCCAAGTATTATCCTAATGTTTTTTATTGTTAAAAAGGATGATATGTGAACTATGTTATTTTAACATTTATGAATAACCAAGCAATCACTCTATTATTTTGATTCATAACTATGCTATGATTTTGATTCATCAAACAATGATGACAACCTCATCGAAAATTTGAACATTATTGACTATACATAATTCTATTGTTTGTAGGGCAAGGTTTTTATGTTCACTAGGCAACTTCGAAGGCATTGTTTTAACATGCATTATATGGTGGTTAAAATATGGTGTATCGACCATATGGGAATATCCAGGCTATGATTATGTTTTATCCATGCGATGATTTTAAATTGAAATACAAATAATTGAAATGCATCATAGATTTTGGATCGTCGACCCATGGCAGGTTAATAAATTTAAGTGCTACGTGGATAGTCTTGAGCCTTGTGTTTGATGATATAAATGGTTGACGAAACCCTACTTGGCCATTCTCCTTTTCCTTCGGGCTCGGTTGCTCTGAGAAAACCTCCTGGTCTGAGTTTCTTGCTGAAGTGCTGTAGGTAGCAGTTCCCATGCTACTACAGTTCATGGTGCGTGTCCTTTGTATCGTTCGGGAGTCTGTATACCCTGCTGTTGGCATTCTATAAGTTTATTAAACATCTCGGCTTACCTTTGCTGCTGTTACTATTTGCTAACAGTTTCTATGCTATTCCTTGTCTTCGTACTTATCCATTGTATCGATTGGGAGTCGTTGTATTCTTGTTGTTGGTAGCTATGAAGTGGTTACGACCTAGGGTTTTATCTTCGTGCTTCCATTACTAGTCTGGCCATGGAGTGAGGGTACCGTTCGACTTGTTTTCTGTCATGGCTTCCATCGTGGGATGTAACCTGGGAGTTTCCCAGCCCATTTATTCTGGTGACCAGGGTGGGGTTTTCCACTTAACTCAGCTCGTGGCTACTGGGTCATTCACTGTGTTTTCAACATCCTCCAAAATTGCTGGTAAGCTATAACAATTGTTTCGTGGTTTTCAATTTAAAGAGATTGTTTATTTTTAAGAAAATTTGTAACTGATTCGATAATTTGTACTGTGCAGGAATTGGTTACTCCTGAAGGTGTACGAGGCACAACCTTCGGTGCTTGGCTCCTACCGGGTAAGCCTGGTTTCACCATGGCTTTTCCTCCCTTTGGTGGTTAGGATGGTTAGGGTTTGGTCTCGAAAGACCACCTTTGTGGCTAGCTCCATGCTGTTTGGTCTTGTGGCTGTTTGTTATCAACGTTCATGAACATGTTTAACCCTGTGATGTGTGTGGTATGATATGGTTGCAGTCATATGTAATGTATTCGTCTTTCTTGTGGTAGATAGGGTTTGTAGAAGAATTATTGTATAAAAGAAACAAGTTGTGGCCTGTTCTGAAGACGAAGTGATGGCCTTGGGGTTTTTTTTGTTTCGTTATTGTACTTTGAAAAGATTAGGGTTAACACCCAGGTTTTGGAAGTTAACTTAATATGAAAGGTTGCCTGTATATTGGCTTGTTTTAATACATGCGTCTTTGTTATTAATTCTATGCTATGTACTGTAATTAGTAAATTGTTTTAAGTTTTTAAACCACTTAAATAGTGGATTCGTAACTCGGCTGTAGGTGAAGATAATGTCTTACTATTTAGCACTGGTTTTGCTTATACATTTTTATGTTGTGTAGTTTAAGCTTTGATAATATGAATTGTTACAGTCATTCTGTATATTTGAGCTAGGTGTGGTGTGTGTTTAAATTCTATGTTTTTAAAATCATTTAACAGTGATCCTAGGCAGTGACTGTAGGTGAATCGTTGTTTTAAGTCTCAATTGTTTAATTACTTGTAAAGTCTGGAATGATGGGTTCGATCCGAAACGCCAACGGTGGTTTTGTTTAGATGTTGATTCTGTAGATACGATTTTTGTTTAGATGTTTATTCTATTGTTATGAAATTGCTTCTGTTGGTAGTTGAGAAACAAGTGAATGATATTATTAAACAGTTGAGCTCGATAAATGAGCAAAATTACTGTTCTGTTTGTCATTTAGTTTTTAAATCAGTAACTAGGTTACGAATAAGACTCTGTCGATAATGAGGGTCAAACGAAAGATATTATTATAATGTTTAAGCTCGATAATGAGATAGATACTAAACTACTAACCCTACTATTTGAATTAATAACTAGGTTATTAAAACTGTTGATAACTCCTTATCTTAATATTCTGTTAAGATTTTTGCACGATAAATTAGTTGCTTATGAAGGGAATGGTTAAATTTTGATTAGGGTTTGTACTCTAATATAAAAGTCCTAACTATGACTACAAAATCTCCTGTAAGGTCTGTCGACAAAGATATAATAAATGTAATCGTTTTTATGGTTATAATTACTGTTTTCTTCTATGACTATTTATTTCATTTTGTTTACACAGAACATCATAATTAAACTAGGATTAAGATTACAATAATAACTATTGCTCTAACTATTACCATTATATGGAAACATTAAAGATACCTAATCAGTAAAGTAATAATGATACTAAGGGATGCTGGAAACACAGTGAATCTCATCAAATCTATTACTGATAATCAGAGATGCTAACTTTTAATAAACTAAATACTATCTCGACCTGTAGATGATAGACACAACATGCATTCATTTGTACTTAATAAACATGAAGGAATAAATAGCAGAACCTGATTCTGTGGACAACAACAGCAATGGGAGGCTGTTCCTCCCTACCAACTCCTGGAGAGTGCCCAGACAACACTTCTCAGGACCCCCGAGCTTGCTCTGGTCTCCCTGGCTGGAACTAGGTGCAGCAAAAATTATTCACTCAGCCCAAACAGCTATACTGGAATCAAGTTACTGCAGCATTCCTCTCAAACAACTTCCTTACTGTAATTCCCTCTTCCTCAATGGGATTTTTTGAATAACATTCACCTGAATGTATTCTCCCTCCAGAATAATTGAACCCTCAGCTCAGTTCATTGAGTACTATTTAAAAGATTGCCTAGGTCTTTGTTGGGTTAACTGTCAATTAATGAGCCACCTGCTCAGATTCCACTTTCTTGGGGAATCATGACCCCAAATATAGGGAAGTTGCCACCTGCAACTTAGGAAGTGTTTGAGGATGCTTCCACTTATCTTTTGCCTTTCCACCTAGTTCCATCCACCAGTTTGACCAGTAACCTCTTTTAACAGCTCTCCCATGCTGTTGTCTCCATAATTTATTTATTAATAATAAAATATTCTGATTTACATTCCATTTCTAGTGACTCTGCTGAGTCATCAATTCCTAGTTAGCATTAAATTTAACATAATGTCTCAGGAATATAATAAAATGATTACATTATTTTTACAAAATTGGGGTATGTGACATACACACCCCCTTAAAATGTAACATCGTCCTCGATGTTACTTATTCCTCATCCTCAGCTACCTTCTGGAACAGATTTGGGTATGCTTCCCGCATCTTACTTTCTAGTTCCCAGGTAGCTTCTTCAGGACTAAGGTGCTTCCATTGCACCTTCAAACCCTTGAGCCAATCCAGTCAAGCCAAGTGTCAATGAGATAACCCATGAACCCTCAACTACCCATGTTGACTTTTGTACCCAATCATTCATTTCTCCCAAGAATTGGTTGAGGTAGTTAATGCCTTGGGGAATGGAGAGGTATGGCTTTCCAAATTCAAGTATGGGCAAGCCACCTTTCCTAGAGATTCGTGTTTGGCTTCTTGGGTAAGAAAAAGGCCACGAAATTGCCCCCAAGCCATTATTCAACCATTAGTATTTCTCCCTCACGAGTTGAGAGGTACCTGGGTAGCTCCCTCCATGGTTTGCTGTGTTTACCTTCATTTTCCTAGCTAGGAAGGGCGTTTTTGTTGTGGCTAATAGCGGGGAAGAGAGGTGAAATGATTTGTGGTTTAATTGAGGCCGTTTTGGCCCACTGAATGCACATACATCTGTGGGAGGAATCAGTTTTCTTCCATGGGGTTGATTCCCTCTTCCCACAATCCATTTTTGGTGTGCCCACATTTTGGGGAAAACTCATAGACCCTATTCTGTGAATCCATGGTTGAATTGTGTATCCATGCAGTTTTGAGCTACTGTGTGTAAAAGAATATTGGGGTTAAGATGGGTATCCATTGCTTTGGTCATGTAGGGTTTGAGAG
The DNA here is from genome assembly GCA_027924585.1 of Larix kaempferi. Lineage (NCBI taxonomy): Eukaryota > Viridiplantae > Streptophyta > Pinopsida > Pinales > Pinaceae > Larix > Larix kaempferi. Next base: position 56,568 of record BSBM01002003.1, read on the forward strand.
TCCCAAGTTCCTTGTAGATATCATGCCCAGCTCGGGGGTGGTCTCTGAGTGCTGGAATAATACAGGCTGGGAAGAGACCTACGGTTGGGAGGAACGTTGCAGCGACATATCTAGTTGTTGGGACAACATTACATCAAGATGAGTATTTTCTTATGTAATTACTTCTGCAAATGTGTTAATTTGTTGACTGTGTTAAATTGAATAACAGTCATGTAATATGTGTGTGGATGAGTTCATTTCCATTGTGCATGTTTGTTTGATTTCCATTTGCACAAATCTCTTTTATGCCTGTGAATCTAATGAATATGGATGAGTTTATGAAAATCCCCATAGAATGGCATCAGGTTCCCTTCCTTGCACTGGGTCCAAGGGTGGGGACGTTACAAAGATCCTCGGGTGTGAAATATATGGTTTTTTGTTGATGTATATGTAACTTCGGAATGTATTTCATATATATATTTATTGTACCCTTATAAGAGATGTGTTATTCCTCTATAAGTAAGTGTCGTCATTTGTATTGACAAGTGTCGCAAGTAGATTAACTTGCCGATGGGTTATTAGACTACCTGATGTGGGTGTCGGCCCGAAATATATGTAACTGGGGTTATTAGGCTTAGTTAGACAAGTCGGCCCCATAAGTATTTAGGCAGGTCAGGACAACTATAAATAGAGAGTCGGGATTCTCTATTTTGATCATCTCGGAACTCACTCTTCTCTCACTCAGAAAGTGGCGCACATTGGAGGAGGAGGATCAGCTATCTAGTAGGAGACTATCTATTATATTTGGTTGTACTTTGGTTGAGCCATTGCTCTATCTATGTCTGAGGAAGTTGTGGGGTTTTTCACCTTAGGGATTTCCCCACGGAAAAATCTATGTGTCCATTGTCTCATGCTTTTGATTTTTGTGATGCTTGACATGCTTGATATGATTATTATCCATTGATATACTATACATGTTATTCTCTCAGTGAATATCCTATAGCATATTGAATTAATGCTTAAAATCTAACATGGAATCGGAGCTAACCTGAGAAGAAGACACTGTGTAGTTGCGGAAGCTAGGGCTTCTTGTTTTTGGGTTTCTCTCCACAGATTTTGGAAAAGTAATATGATGGATTGACTCTTCTCAGCAAGGTGAATCTATCTGTCCAATCAGAATTCAATTCTAAGCACTTTCAGTTTTGGCCCTAAAAATTAGGGTTTCCTCAAAAATAGGAATTTCTGAAATCTGAAGACACAGCTGGAAGCTCCTAGGAAAATCCGAAGTTTGGAGCTTTGGTTCAAGATTTTTGGTTGTGTAGATCTCCAGGAAACTCAAACCCTAATTCGGCACCAAATCCAGTTTTCAGCAATCAAGTGGTAAGACTCAAATCTTGTCTATTTCCATTTGAAGTACTCTTTAAGATGTCTCACCACACCAAGCTTGAGGACAAGCTTGAAGGAGCTGATAAATTCCGAGCATGGAAGTATAGGATTGGGTTAATCCTTGAAGAGAATGAGTTGGATACTTATATAAGTGAAGAGGTCCCTGTCCCAAAGGGAGAAGAGGCTAAGGCTCTTCACAAGAGGAATTTGGTTAAGGCAAAGAGGATCATTGTTGATTCTATTAAATATCATCTCATCCCTCATGTGTCATCCCTAAAGACACCAAAAGAGATGTTTGATTCCTTGACCAAACTATTTGAAGGCAAGAACATAAATCGGAAGATGACCCTGAGGAATGAATTGAAGAATATCAAGATACAGATTGTAGAGACCATGCAGTCATATTTCTCAAGGGTATCCCAGATAAAAGAACAACTTGAAGCTGTGGGTGAAGATATAGAAAATGGAGAAGTGGTGATGACCACTCTTAATGGCCTCCCTAGGTCATGGGATTCCTTCATCCAAGGAATTTGTGCTAGAAAGAAACTTATCTCTTTTGCTAGACTGTGGGAAGAATGCTCACAGGAAGAAGCTCGAATTGTAGCCAGAGAAGAGAAGATGGGAGTGAAGACCAAGCAGTCATAGCTCCCTCCAAAAGACATGGTGACAAGAAAGCTCACCATCATGGCAAGAAAGGAAAATATTAGAATCAAAGAGGTAGTCCCAGACATCGAAGGGACATGACCCATGTCCGTTGCTATACATGTGATGATAAGGGACACTATGCCAGAGATTTCCCTAAGAATAAGAAAGAGGGTACTCACAAGAAGAAGAAATTCAAAAGAAGACATCATGCTCATGCTGCAGAGGATGATGAACCTCCTAGGAAGAGGGCTAGAGAATATAGTGAAGATTCTTCAAGTGATGAAGAATATGTTTTGATTTCTGCTCTCACCGGAACCATTACTCATGGAAGTAATGATTGGCTCATAGATAGTGGGGCTTCCAAACATATGACAGGATTCAAAGAATCCCTAGTGAATCTATCTGAACATGATTCACCCCACAAGGTGAAGCTTGGAGATGACTACCAATATCCCATAAAAGGGAGTAGTGAAGCCTCATATCAACTAGACTCTGGAAAGTCTATGAAGATGAAAGATGTACTCTATGTTCCAGGTCTCAAGAAGAATCTACTGTCAATATACGCATTGGATGCAAAAGGCATGAGGGTTGCATTTATAGATGGCCAAGTCCTAATGTGGCCTAAGGGTAATACTATAGATGATGTAGTTGTGAGTGGACAACAAGAGGGAGGATTGTACAAATTGAAGGGCCATCCAGAACAAGCCATAGTCCATGATTCTGTAGAGCCAAGTGAACTTTGGCATAGAAGGCTTGCACACATGCGTTATAGGGAATTACCAATAGCAAGCAAAGAGGTAGAAGGTCTTCCTGAAATCCAGACAAAGAATGAAGGCATTTGCAAAGATTGTGCAAAGGGAAAGAATACAAAGAAGACATTTCCAAGCAGTGAAAGCAAGGCAAAAGGAATCTTGGAGATTATCCACTCTGATGTATGCGGTCCCATGTCATCCAGTTCTCTGAGTGGGTATGTATACTATGTCTCCTTTATTGATGATTTCTCTAGGAAGACTTGGATCTACTTCTTGAAGAACAAAGATGAAGTGTTTAACAATTTCAAGGAATTCAAAGCCTTGATAGAAAACCAAACTGACTTGAATATCAAGATCTTCAGATCTGACAATGGCAGAGAATTTACTTCAGGAGACTTCAAGAAGTTATGCAGTGATTCATGGATTAAGAGGGAGTTGACTACTCCTTACAATCCACAGTAGAATGGTGTTGCCGAGAGAAAGAATAGAACAATCATGGAAGCAGCAAGGGCAATGCTTCATGACCAAGACTTACCTATGCACTTCTGGACTGAAGCAGCAAGGACAGCTGTATATGTACAGAACAGAACACCCCATAAGATACTTGACAAAAAAACACCAGAAGAAGTGTTCACTGGCAAGAAACCAGAAGTGAGCCATCTTAGAATATTTGGTTGTCCAGTATACACTCACATCCCAAAAGAGAAAAGGTCAAAGTTGGATCCTTCAGGAAAGAAGGGTATATTCGTGGGTTACAGTGAAAGCTCGAAAGCTTACATAATCTACTTCTCTGGATTCAAGAAGATTGACATCAGCAGAGATGTAACATTTGATGAAAGTTCAGCTTATCACAAATCGAGAAAGACACCTGTTGAAGACAATGAAGAACCCAGAATATCCAGAACACAAGACACCACAATGAATGAAGCAGTTCCTGAAGAAGATCAAGAAATGGAAGATCCACAAGAACCTGTGGATACACCTCATGAGAAGAATCCTCACAAGAGGAAACCTACATGGGCTAGAGAGCTCATCCAAGATGCAGAGAAATTTGGCATTCCAAAAGAAGAACACAGAGAAAGGAAAAGGACAAGGTCACATACTAGTTATGTTGCTTTACTCTGTGACATCATGGATAAAGAACCTTCCAGTTATGAAGAAGCTGCAGAAAAGAAAGAATGGAAGGATGCTATGATCGAAGAATACCAATCTATTATGAAAAATGATGTTTGGGATGTGGTCCCAAGACCAGATGGGAAGTCTGTGGTAACTTCCAAGTGGATCTATAAGGTCAATCATGCTGTAGATGGTAGCATCGAGAAATATAAAGCTAGGTTTGTAGCTCGTGGCTTCTCCCAGAAAGAAGGAATTGATTATGAAGAGACTTTTGCTCCTGTGGCCAGACACACTTCCATTAGATCAGTACTTGCTCTGGCTGCAGTGATGAAATGGAAGGTACACCAGATGCATGCCAAGAAAACCTTCTTGAATGGTGTAGTTGAAGAGGAACTGTATGTGTAGCAGCCACTCAGATTTGAGACACATGATAGAGGAACACATGTGTGCAAACTGAAGAAAGCCTCGTATGGTTTGAAACAGGCACCCAGGACCTGGTATGGCAAGATAGATGGCTTCCTATCTAGTTTGGGATTTACCAAGAGTAAAGCGGATTCCAACCTTTACTACAAGGTTGAGGAGGGCAATCTAGTGATTCTACTATTGTATGTGGATGACCTGTTTCTGACAGGTGAGGATAGACTGATTGCTGATATGAAGAGGAAGCTGGCTGCCGAGTTCGAGATGAAGGACTTGGGTATGATGCACTACTTTCTTGGTATGGAGGTGTGGCAAAGTGCAAATGGGATCTTCCTTGGACAAGGGAATTATGCAGTAAAGATCCTAAAGAGTTTCAAGATGATGGACTGCAAGGCCATGGCCACACCTATGGCATCGAACCTGAAGCTTCTGTGTGATGCTTCTTCTGAGCCGGTTGATGCTATGATGTATCGTCAGATGATTGGGTCCTTGATGTACCTGATGAATACGAGGCCAGACATTTGCTTTGCGGTGAACACCTTAAGCTAGTATCTGACAGATCCGAGACATGTTCACCTAATAGCTACAAAGCATGTTCTGAGGTACCTGAAGGGTACAGTAGATTATGGGCTCAAGTATGAGGTGAATCAAAAGTTTAACCTGGAGGGTTATGTTGATTCGGATTGGGCAGAAAGTTCCATTGATCGAAAGAGCACTTCAGGGTGCTACTTCAGTATGGGATTAGGTGTGATCTCTTGGTTTAGCAGGAAGCAGTCCTGTGTGGCACTAACTACAGTTGAAGCAGAGTATGTCGCAGCTTGTTCAGCTAGTTGTGAGATAGTATGGCTTAGGAAGCTACTGTCTAATTTATTTGATCTCTTGTTGGATGCTACTGGTATCTTCTGTGATAACCAGAGTTGTGTGAAGTTGTCAGAGAACCCAGTGTTCCATGACAGGTCGAAGCACATTGAGATCAAGTTTCACTATATCAAGGATATGGTGCAGAGAGGAGCTGTGAAGCTCCTGTATATTGCAACAGACGAGCAAATAGCCGATGTGTTGACCAAGCTGCTTTCCAGAGTGAATTTTGAATACTTCAGAGGGAGACTTGGTGTACTTCAGATCGAGATGCCTTCCAGAGGGAAGTGATGAAGTCCAGAACCATAGATGCACACTGGGCCATTCTTGCATGGTGGTAGGTTAGTCCTCCCATGGAAGGATGTAAGGGCCAGGCCATTCTTGCATGGTGGTAGGTTAGTCCTCCCATGGAAGGATGTAAGGGCTGAGCCATTCTTACATGGTGGTAGGTTGGTCCTCCCATGGTAAGATGTAAGGGTTGGGCCATTCTCACATAGTGGCAGGTTAGTCCTCCTATGGTGAGATGTAAGTGCTGGGCCATTTTGACATGATGGTAGGTTAGTCCTCTCATGGTCATGATGTAAGTGATGGGCCTTTCCGACATGGTGGTAGGTTGGTCCTCTTATGGTCGTTGATGTAAGTGTTGTGCCTTTCCGACATGGTGGTAGGTTGGTCATCCCATGGTCGTTGATGTAAGTGTTGTTAGCCTTTCCCAGATGGTAGTAGGTTGGTCCTCCCATACTGGTGAGTGTAAGTGCTGTGAGCCTTTCACATGGTGGCAGGTTAGTCCTCCCATGGTTGATCATGTGATGATATACATCAGTTGGATGTACAGTGAAGTATCAGTTTGATACTCTGTTGTCGTGGACAAGTTGTGCAGTGGCATGTAAAAGATCCTGAGAGATTTGAGAGGTTGAGTTGTGTGCTCGTAAAAAGCCTGGGATGCTCTTGTGAGGTTTTGCAGATGCACGTGATGAGTCCTGAGGATTCCACAGTATGACCAGTGATGATGAAGACCTACAGGTGGTGGGCCTACATCCAATATGAAAAAGGATTGGCTCTATAGAACTTCCTATGATGAGTAGATTCAGAGATTAGACGAGATAGTAGCAGCTGTGACGTTGACGATGATTCGATGACGATGCATCGATGATGATGATCCAGAGAAGAAGACTTGTGCCCGATGATCTGTGTCGAGAAATACCTTCCTATTTAAGAGGGAGTGTTGATGTATATGTAACTTTGGAATGTATTTCATATATATATTTATTGTACCCTTATAAGAGATGTGTTATTCCTCTATAAGGAAGTGTCGTCATTTGTATTGACAAGTGTCGCAAGTAGATTAACTTACCGATGGGTTATTAGACTACCTGATGTGGGTATCAGCCTGAAATATATGTAACTGCAGTTATTAGGCTAAGTTAGACAAGTCAGCCCCAGAAGTATTTAGGCGGGTCAGGACAAGTATAAATAGAGAGTCGGGATTCTCTATTTTGATAATCTCAGAACTCACTCTTCTCTCACTCAGAAAGTGGTGCACATTGGAGGAGGAGGATCAGCTGCCTAGTAGGAGATTATTTATTGTATTTGGTTGTACTTTGGTTGAGCCATTGCTCTATCTATCTCTGAGGAAGTTGTGGGGTTTTTCACCTTAGGGTTTTCCCCACGGAAAAATCTGTGTGTCCATTGTCTCATGCTTTTGATTCTTGTGATGCTTGACATGCTTGATATGATTGTTATGCATTGATATATTGTACATGTTATTCTCTCAGTGAAGATCCTATAGCATATTGAATTAATGCTTAAAATCTAACATTTTTCACCAGTGAACAGTTCTTCAGGTGTTTTCTCATCCAGAATGACATGAGGAATTCTATTCTGGATATATATTGTTGTACTAGTGGCCTCTGCCCATAATGAGGTAAACAGGTCTTGATCATGCATCATGGATTTTGCAGCCTCAGATATGGTTCTATTCTTTCTTTCAGAAACCTCATTTTGATGAGGGTTGTATGGTAGAGTTAATTGTCTTCAATTTCCTACATCACTAAAGGAATCATTAAACACATGTGAATCAAATTCACCTCGATTGTCAGATCTCAAAGCATGCATGTGCTTTCCTGTCTGATTCTCAACTAGGGGTTTGAATTCCTGAAAGATGATAAAGGTTTCGCTCTTAGATTTTAGGAAATAAATCCATGAATTTCTAGGGAAGTCATCTATAAACAATACATAATATAAATATCCACTCAAAGAAGGGGATGAAATGGGACCACATACATCATAATGTATTAAATCTAAAATTTATTTAGATCTAGTTGTATTGCTAGAGAAACTCTTTTTAACATTCTTCCCAAGTGCTAAACCTATACATCCACTATCATGCTCAAAATTAAATACGGGCATACCTTTCACCATTTGTTGTAATCTTGGTAGCGCTTTCTAGTGGAGGTGACCAAGCCTCCTATTAGTCCGAGAGAAATTCTAAGGTTGTATTTAGGACTGTCCCTAGGCATCAATATTTTCCACTATTTATCTTTTACAATACTTAATCAAGAATCATATCATTGAGAGTTAATATAGTAGTAATATGACATGGTAGAATATGGGCAGCACTTTCGATATGTCAGTATAAACTTTGAATGAACTGTGTTAACGAGATGGCATTAGAGAAGGTACTTTCTTAAAGTAAGTATTTATCTCATGTTTTCAGAAAACGTAATGAGTAAAAGAATTCAATAGCTATAACAAAATGACAACAAAGTAGAGCCCAGTCCTTGTAAGATTGATACAATTAGATCTCTATATCATGAATACTTCACAACATACATTACCCATAAACAATACTTAAATCAAATACTAGTTAAAGATAATCACATCATGATCCGTGCTAACTTTGCAAATCATAGAATAAGTATAAAGAGAGATGAATTTACAAAAGAGGAGAATACTAAGTATTCATATCAGAATTTAGAATCCACATAAATGCAAGATGAAACTTGAATATTCTTTTCTCTTTCCTTGATCAGACTGAAATCATCAGAAGTTACACTTAATACAAAAAGAGTCGACCATAGGCTAGATTATTTTTTATCTATATATAGCCCCTACGACCTTTACAAAATTTACAACACAATTTCTTATATCCCAATGACTTTCAGTTGTTCGGTTATTATCAACAAAATTGGTTACAACAAAGTCTATCTAGTAAAATGATGTTGAATTGATGAGAGTGGGGACTGGAGTCCTCCTAGATGAGGTGGAGGAGGGTTCTGTTGTGCTGACGACATTCCAACTGCTAGCTGAGCCATTGAAGTCCTTTCTAACTGCAGCACTTGAAGAAACCTTGTGATATTCTTCCAATCCTTTCCCATTGGATACTAGAAAACCATTAGTTCTATGAGTGCCATGTCTAGCTCAGAATAATGTTCAAGGGAGGGTTTTGGTAGAGCTTTGAAAATGGCTTGAAGTCAATTAAGGATCTCAAAACTTGGGTGCAACTTATCTATAATCTTTTGACCATTTATTTCTTCACGAATGTCTGCTAGGTGGGCTTCATAATTCCTTGCATATAATATCATGGCGTTATAATGATCCCTATGGCATAGGTCTCCATTGTGATATTTTACAGGATAGATCACACATCTAGAGTAAATCTCACTAATCTCACTCAGGAATTGCAGAGAAGAAGAAGAAGAATTGAATCAATATTCACTCATAAAATCAGAAATGGTAAAATCTGCAGTATAATTGTACATCAGCTGTAAGATGGCACTATAAAACTGATTAATAACTCAATACAATCAAATGAATTTGAATACGCCTAAGGTCATTCGAATTCTCCTCAATGTGTGTCTTGGGTAGCATTGGAGACATCACCCAACTAGTGGTAGTAGTCACAAATAGTCAAATATCATTCAAATGTGTCTAATTGAGTCTAACTGAGTCTAACTAAGTCATGCGAGCACAAATCAAGGGAAGGACACTCCAAGGAGGGCACATGAGGCTGTCAGTAGGTCAAGTGGCACTCCAATACAAACAACTGGAAACTAGAGGGATTTAAACTGAGCAATAAATGCAAGAACTGGGCAATCAATGCTGCAACTGACTGTTGGAATCCAAGTAGGTGTAGTGGTTAACATTTTTCATCTAGGCGAGGAAACAAAGGTGCACTAGGTAGGTAGGAGGGCTACTAAGGGATAAAAATAGGCTCTAGGGGGCTAAAAGTAGGCTCTAGGTTCTGGGGAGACTACCATACTAATGACTGGATGCATGCAGAATGCATGCAAATATAAAAAATTATGGTGAGAATATTCCAACACCCCCCCGCAAGCCAAACTATGAGGAAGTAACTGAAAACTAGTAGGGCCTTGGTAACTGAGACCAAAGGTCACCCTGTACAAAAATATAAGTAAATAAAGTTATGAAAGAGGGATAATCTAGTGGGAAGAAATACCTCCCTCAAGATAGACTATAGAAGGTAATCAATCATGTAAATCACTCACCCCAAAAGGTAAGTGGACTTGTCCACCGAAGAAAGATCTATCGGCAAGAAATGGGTTAGTAATGTGAGAAGGATGAAACCTTCCATTCTAAAAATCATATCTGGTTCTCCTTTGATCAAGTGGATAACCAACAAGATCTCTGGAAGATATAAGAGTAGTGGCTTCCCATCTATGAAGAGGAGGATCTTTAGGCTGTAGATCAGGAACTTGGTCTTCCATTCGCTCATATTCACTGTCAGGTGTTAGATCTTCAGGTTCTTTTAGATATGGATCTAGCATTCGCTATTCATCATCTTCACTTTCAGATTCAAAATCTGAAATATCATGAGATGAAGCTTCGCTCTCTTGCTCATCAAGCAGTGGTGGTGTGGTAGGAAATATCTCTTCCTCATCAGGATGAGCATCATTAAGTGACCATTACTCAAACTATACACTCCTATCAAGGAATGTTGTCATAGTAGAAGGATCAAGAAGCTTGTAGGATTTTTCACTCAATGCATAACCCACCATATTAAAATCTCTTCTTTGTAGATCTAGGGCTCTCCTTTTCTCTGTTGGAATCCTTTCCCATCCTCTGGATCTAAACAATTTGAGCTGAGATACATCAGATTTGTATCCCATCCATGCTTCAAAAGGAGTCATATCTTTGAGTCCTTTGTGAGTAACTTTGTTCTGAAGGTAGGAAGCACAGTTGATGGCTTATGCCCAAAGACCAGGGTGCAACCCTTTCGACTTTAGCATGTAGGTTTCCATCTCTTTTAATGTCATGTTCTTTCTCTCTACAACACCATTCTACTGTGGTGTGCATGGAACATCATGTTGCATATCAATGACTTCTTCAGCACAAAATGTTTGAAATTCACTTTTGATGTACTCTCCTCCATTATCAGTGCGAATGGCCTTGATCTTTCTATCTGAAAACTTTTCTACAGAAGAATTGAAAAAATTAAAATATCCAAACACTTCTCATTTTAATCTGAGAAAGTATACCCATGTAAATCTTGAATAATCATCAATAAAAGTAAGAATATACCTTTCCTTTTTAAAGGATAAATCTAGAAATGGCCCTGCAACATCATTATGAATCAAATCTAGAGGTTGAGAGGCTCTCCTTGCCTTCCCTTTCTCAAACATCTTTTCTGGATGCTTGCCCATTAAGAAACCCTTACAATTTCCCTTGCCAAACTTGACTTTGGGTAGTCCTTCAACCATCTCTTGAGTATGTATATATTGCAGGTACTTGTAGTTGATATGCCCAAATATTTCATGCCATAGCCTACTCTCATCATTTGGATGAGTGTGAAGAGAAGACTATTTGGAGAGAGGTAGAAGGTGGGAGAACTCATAGAGTTTCAACTTGTGGTTTGCAACACCTTTTGCAATGGTAGATCCTGATACCATGCCTTGGATTTTGACCTCATTTGGAGAGAAGATCACCCTCTTGGGCTCTCTAGTCTGGGTCATCTCGTAGACTGAAAGTAGATTGGCAGTAAGTGTAGAGACATAAAGCACATCTGAGAAGTACACATGATCAAGTTTGATTCTTCCAATCCCCTCAGAGGAGACCTCAGAATAATTCCCCAACATGATGGAAGGTCCAAAAGTAGATTTGAAACTAGTAAAGAGATATTTAGAGGAAGACATGTGTCTTGATTATCCTAAATATATCATGAAGGAGGATTTTGTTTATGCACCTACCATGAGAGCATGACATCTCTCCTTGTCCTCAGATCTTGATGGTTCACCTTCTTTCTTCCTAGCACATGCAGGTATTGGAAGGTTATTCTTTTCAAGAAGTGAAGCCATGAGATCTATGGTCTTCTTCATGCATGAACTCTCAGGATTAAATCCTCTATTGCAATAGGTACATTTGGATTTCCCCTTATGAGTTTGCTTGTATTTCTTGGAATTTGAAACTCCTTCTGACTAGTTTGGAGCCTACATCTGCTTCTGGTCATTCAACTTCCTGTCAAAAGCCTTTTGCTTTCCCTTTACATTCGATCTCTTCATTTAAGTAGCAGCAAGTGTTGAATCCAACTTGGGTTCTATCATTCCCATATGAACTAACTTATCCTCCTCAAGTGTGAGTGACTTGATGAAGTCTTCAAGTGTGGGAAACTTCAATTTTGGGATGGACAGCTTTGCTGTCTGGAAGGTAGAGACAAATACTGAGTAATCATGGCCTAGTTTTGATAGTTTGTAAAGGATGAGTTACTTCTCATCTTTCTCTATCCAATATCTCTTCAACTGTGAAATCAACTTTTTGAACTTGTTTAGAAACTTAGTGATGGAGTTGAGACTGCAAGGGCTCAATGAGATGAGCTCATTTTCCAACTTGTGCACTTTCAAGTCATCTTTTTGACCAAGAAGAGATTCGATCTTGTCCCAAACTTCTTTTGGAGTCTTCAGATCTATGACATGAAAATGGAGGGCTTTGGAAATGCTGAGGAGCAACACTCCTACTGCTTCATCAAGTTTATCAAGGTACTTAGATTGCTCAACTACACCACTGGGTTCAGCTACAGTGCCATTCGATACTCTAGAAAGGATTTTGGACTTCATGGAGATGTCCATCTTGGATTTTCATTCGAAATAATTGAAGGAGTTCAGTTTTAGATCCATTAATACTGTTGAATTCAAATTGAAGATGGACATAACCTACAAAACAAATGAAATTGTTGATGGAGATTTGCTACAAATTCGAATGAACACTGCCTTAGGACAATGAGCACATGTGACTGGATCCTTCACACCTGGCTATACCTCACTGGATTGCAGTTGTTTTCTGCCTCCAAACGTGACTTTTGGGGGCGGTTTTGGCTTTGGAGACGGTCTTTCCAAAACCACCCCTCATAGCACCAATGCTAAAAGTTTTGACTTTTAAGGGCGGTTCTGGAAGAGATCAAAACCGCCCCTAAAAGTGACTTTTGGAGGTGGTTCTAACCCCCCCCCCCCAAAAGTGTCTTTTGGCAGTGGTTTTAAACCGCCCCCAAAAGTGACTTTTGGGGGGGTTTAGAACCGCCACCAAAAGACACTTTTGGGGGGGCTTTAGAACCGCCTCCAAAAGTGAGTTTTGGGGGGGGTTCTAAACCCCCCCCCCCAAAAAGTTACTTTTGGACTTTTGGGGGCAGTTTTCTTTCGCCTCCAAAAGTTACTTTTGGGGGCGGTTTTTGGAGGTGGTCTTTAGAAAACTGCCCCTAATAACACCGACGCTAAAAGTTATGATTTTGAGGGGTGGTTCTGGAAGAGATCAAAACTGCCTCTAAAGTGACTTTTGGCAGCGGTTCTAAACCCCCCAAAAGTCACTTGTAAGGGCAGATATAAACCCCCTCATAGGTACCTACAAGAGCGGTTCCGAACCCCTCTTAAAAGTCTTTATTACAAAAATTTGGGGGTGGTTTCAAACCCCCCTCGTAGGTACCTACAGAGGTGGTTCAAAACCCCCCCTAAAACTCTTTACAAACATTTGGGGGCGGTTAGAAACCCCCCTCGTAGGTACCTACAGAGGCGGTTCAAAACCCCCCTTAAAACTCTTTACAAAAATTTGGCGGCGGTTAGAAACCCCCCTCATAGGTACCTATGGAGGCGGTTCAAACCCCCCCTAAAACTCTTTACAAACATTTGGGGGCAGTTATAAAATACCCTCGTAGGTACCTACGGAGGTAGTTCAAAACCCACCCTAAAACTCTTTACAAGCATTTTGGGGCGGTTATAAACCCCCCTCGTAGGTACCTATAGAGGGGTGCAAAAGCCCCCCTAAAACGCTTTACAAACCTTTGGGGGCGGTTATGAACCCCCCTCATAGTGACATATGAAGTCAGTTTAGAACCACCCTCATACCCATAATAAGTCATAATAAAATATATTTTAATTAAAACATCAATATTACAATATCATTAGGGCACTAAGGAATCGAACCTTCAACCTCTTGCTTGTAAAGAAGGCACTCTACCATTGAGATAGAACCCTTTAAGAATCGGGGAAAGGGGCAATATTAACACCAAGATTGCATCATTTGTAATTCTAAGAAAAGATTAATAATCCCAACATTGTTTCTGACTCAAGAGACCTAAGAAAGTAGTCTGAATGGCTCTGACCTTATAAGTTGGCTGAACTTGAAAGGTTTCATATGCAACATTGATTCAATAAAGAAAACACTAATACAGAAACATTTTGCAAGACAAAGTTGGCATTCAAGTTCATACACATACTCATGAAGTGAACATCTAACTAGAATTTCAAGTATTCATGGATAAGAACGAGCATCTTTTCTAATGGTTGCTTGATGGATCCATGTAAGAGTAGCCTTCTCTTAAAATTTATGTCAATAGATCAATGGGTTCTACAATTATAATATATTTAGACCCAACTCAATCCAGTCTGGTGATATAAATAGCATTCAACTATAGGATGCAGAAATACAAAGATTTAAAATTGCATAGCATGGATAAATCTATAAGCTTTTCTAAGATAAACAACTCATAATAATGCATTTATAGATATAGAATACCTGCAACTGATCGAATCACGAATGAACACCACCATCACTCAAAATGCCAATGAGATGAAGTGTGCCATTTTCAAAGGACTCCTTAATGTATTTAAACCCTTCTCCCTCATATATTTTGCCAGAGGCAAGAGCATAATCCACTAATTTTTCTTTGCAGCCAAAGTCAAAATCAAAGTTAATATGTTTCCCATTCTAAAAGATGTAGCACAAATAAATAGTATAAATATCCTTTCAGTTACCATTTATACAATTATAAAGTACATCTTCTACAAATATCATATGATGAGTGACCCCAATTTGTAAGGTGGTCAATAAATTGACTATTACACAACCATGATTTCAACAAAATGTTAATGCTTACCAAATCTTAATGAAGGGAAAAATACCTAATGTATAGGATTCTCATAAGTCACTCTGAGTGCAGAAATGATCCACATGCAAGATATTCCTTCGTCACTCTAATCCTTGACAGTTTTCATCAATAATTTTCCAAAAGTAAAAAAACCACAGTAAGCAAAAATAAAATGAGCTGCTTGTTTACCATACTGGAAAATAACAGATATCAAGGATAGTAAGTCATAGAGGATAGTAGAGTCGAATCTAAAAAAATCCAAGGTCTAATGGTGATCGTAGGTTTAATAGCAGAGAAGCATGCCAACAACATGTAAAAGCACGTATGGACGGCTTAGATTAGAAGTGGTAAAGATCTATGACCATAATCTTCCATTGCCAAACAAGTTGGTGGTCACTTAAAGGTGGGTGGGGTGCTAGTCAGTGGATAGGTCTAAAGGTGATCGACGACGCAGATGCAATGAGGTGCAGATCAATGGTCCTAAATCTGTTTGCAATTTGAACATGCGCGAAAAAGGGTCGCGATGCAAATTTGCAAACTTTTGTTAAAGTTCCGCACCTTCCGACGGCTCAGATCTCACGAGAGGAAGAACTACGGTTCAAAGGTTGTTCGCAAATATTACTTGTGCGAAAGTCATTGGGCTCCAAATTTGCGAACCCAGTAGAGGGTCACATCTTCGGATGGTCGGGATCCATGGGGGATCAGATCGATGGTCGGGGATATTTTTGAAGATCAAAGGTGCTGTTGAGGTGGTGTGTGGCAGAGTTGAATGCCACGGAGGGTGTTGGAAAGTAAGGGGTGAAAATATCTACGACTGAGGATTGATAGCATGGATAGATGACTGACATGGTCCTATCACCGGCATAGCTGTTAGGGAAATATGGAAGGTTTATTATATAAAATGCCTGCTTGCACAGATATTTGCATCCCATCTGTCCTGCACGCATTGGAAAACAAAAGGAGCGAATCATGCAGAATCAACAACCCAACCAGAATCTTAGAAGCTCCACCAAATG
The DNA here is from genome assembly GCA_027924585.1 of Larix kaempferi. NCBI lineage: Eukaryota > Viridiplantae > Streptophyta > Pinopsida > Pinales > Pinaceae > Larix > Larix kaempferi. The sequence goes on from BSBM01002003.1 coordinate 72,110, forward strand.
TCAATTGACTAGGTAGGCCATCTAAATCCACCCCAAGTTATTTAAATGGCTGGAGTTGTAGAACCCCTAGGTTTGGGACCTTCAAAATTAAGGGACTGGCTAGAATACAAGGACTGTGATGTCTATGATACCATGTTAATAAACAGTTTCCTGGAGATGGATAAGGAGAGGTTAGAAGTTATAAGAGCCAGGCATGTGGATGTCCACAAGGTTTTCAATTCTTTTTTCCACTTGTTCACCACCAACCAGACCCTCAGTTGCTTAGAATTCGTAGATTGGTGCACCGACCATTATTCCCCAGAACGAAGGGCAGTCATGGATGCCTCAAAATATAAAATCATGTGCTATGTGAATGCCCATACTATTAGGAATTCCCTTGCCATCCCCCCAAGAGTTCTGACAGAACGCTGAGAGTTACCAAATGGAAGCCCTAATCCATTTTTTTAGGCAATCCCTAGCTGACCTTAAACAAAGTTTTTACTATGCATCCGTACGACCCAATACCTCTTTCCAAGGCTCACTTTTCCCTGGTGAGGCTGAAATGTTTAAAGAATAATCCAAGTGAGTCATCTCCATGATATCTCAGTTCTTGGGGCTAGATAGTGACCAATACATAACATAACCCCTGATCAGTCTAATGTTTATCCTCAGCACATGTCCCATTGAGCCTGCAGACCAAAATTCACCCACCCAGTGTGCATGCCTGAAATTTGATGAAGCCCTAGCAGACATCATGCATTCCCAACTCATTGAGTTCCCTAAAATCAGGCCTTTTAGGTTCCAATCCTACCTGTTAAAAAATTTCCTGGCTGCAACTGAGGAAAACTTGCAAGTGCCAGATCTGAGACTCACAAAGGAAATGTACTCAGACTTCAAAACTTTCATGAATGACCTAATGGCAAAGGTTTATTTCATCTTTTTCCACAAGAATCTACCTAGGGTGCTACCAGAGATGAGGGATTTACTGCAGCCATCCACGGAGAAGAGAGTTGGGGATTGGTTTTTACTAAAGCATGGAACAATAATCAGAGTTTATGGTTTTTCACATGCCCCATATGTGTTCCCTGCCTTCTTAACCCCCAGAGTGCTCAACTTAGAATTCATAAGGCAGAAGTTGAAAGTAGAGTATGAACATTTCTTAGATGACAAGAAGTCATCTGATATCAGTTTCCCCTAGATCTTGGGTTCCTTCATTGTAAAAAATAGACCAGCCCTCCCAAGCATTGAAAGAGTGATGGGTGACCTAGGTTTCCCATCAAAGGCTGCAATGAACTATGACCCCCATCATATAATTTATGAAAGGAGAAAGGATACGAATAGGAAGGGATATGAGCACTTTGAGTTGACAGGCTTGGCAGAAAGAGCAAATTGGATGGAGTACATTGATAAGGGACAGATGGATATTGACCCACCAGAAGTCTCCCCATCTTTGGCACTCATTTTCCAAGGAGGCACATCATCAACTCCTAGCTCACCTAGTCAAACCCCAGTAGTACGAGTAGCCATGCCCCTCACATTCATTTTAGGAAAACCCAGCAAGCTGGAGGGAAGTGGGCCCATGCATATAGATAGTGATACTGAAAGAGCCTCAAAGAGGCAGAAAGTGGAAGATGTTGATCAACAATTAGTTAAGATACAGGCAGAGCATCCTAAAAAGAAGTAGGTCAGGTTCATAGTACCATCTTTTGAGGTTAAAGAGCATGTATTTGGAAAAGCACCCAAGGGAACTACAACACTGAGCATAAGCAGGGCCGAGATGCTAGAAGAGTATGAAGAGAGCCCTGATAACATTGCAGAAGAAGCCAAACTGTATGTTGAAGTGAGAAAAATCTCCAAGAAAGATGTGGCCCTGGTGGCAAGCAGAAACCTCGCCCATAATACTTTAAGCCTTGCCATATGCACCAAAAATAAAGCCACAGAATTAAAAGTCAACCTAGAGGATATCCTAATTCTTGATGTAATCAATTTACATAAGGAGGTAGGTGAGGTCATCTATAATAAACTATTGAAGGTTTCCTTGGAGCTATCAAAGGCGCAAGCAAATAAATCCAACGTTCATAATCAACTGAGATTGGAGAAGGCAAAGAACAAGTCTTTAAAGGCACATGTGAAGAATCACCAAGCACAATTGCTAGCCACTGAGACTGAAGAATACAAAATAAAAAGCATACAGGAGCTGCTAAATGAGAAAGATCAGGAGATCCTGTCTCTAAAGAAGGAATAAAAATCCCTGCTGCCCGATTGGTAAATGCACCTGAAATAGCAGAACTAGAGGAAGAAAAAGAAAAATTACAAGGTGAATTGACTGACTGTAAAGCCCAGCTAGTAGAGTTTAGGGAGAAAGAAAAGAAGTTGCAGTTTGACATGTCCACTGTAGTAGCTAGTGAGAAAGTATGGAAATCCCAGTTTGAAGAGCTGGAGAAGAAAGTGAAGGAAAAAGAGAAAGAGCAAGAAGTGGAGGAGGGGGTCACACCCTCACTAGATTATGGAGATTTTTCCATCGTAGGGAAAATATCCAAGGCCAATATAGATGATGCTGAAGTGACCAGATTAAAAAATCAAGTTTCCAATCTGAAAGCCCTAAAAGATACTACAGAAAAGGAAAGGGAGGCTTGGGAAACCAAGTACCATGGGATGCAGGATGATCTTGACAGGTTTAAGCAACATGTTATAGGGGCAGAGTGCTCTGCAGGAAGCTAAGAAGAACATTTGGAATGGTATCATTGTGAAGGCATAAGACCTAAGACTCTATCTGGACTACATATTAGATAAGGACACTGTAGTTAAGCTAGCAAAGAAGGCTGTAACAATGGCCAATGAAAAGCTGAACAACAAGCCCATGGATTATGCTCAAAATGCATTAGAATTTTTTAATGGTCTATTTGAAGACCAGGCTCAAGCATCCAACATCAAGGACAAGGTGGCCACAATCATATGGGCTAAGAGGGTAATCAACAAGCACCAGTAGGTAAATATCACTCAACCAGGGATATATATCCTAGCCAGCCAGGTGAAGCTCTTCAAAGAAGCATTTGATCCTTTGTTTAAGAAGGGTTTTCCCATGATTTGGGAAGAGGATGGAACCATGCAAATGAAGGAGGAATATAAAGCTAAAATGTGGGATGCAGGATGGACTAGGAGGGTTTTGCAGGTATGGATCAGCCTCTGATAGGAAAGATAGTGGACGAGAAATTGACAAGAGATTTTGAGATAGCCTCGTCCTTCAAGGATGCTCGAACACTCCACACAGGCTACTCATACAGGGAGCACACTGAAATGAGAGTATTTCTCAAAGAGCTCACCACCCTGGATCTTCCCACAGCTGAGCAGTAAAAGTTAATCGAAAAATATGGTAAAGGGAAAATAAAACTAGGTGCATGAAGGATTCAAAGCTAATGTAAGCAGCCAGTTAGTGGGAGCAACCAGCTAGTGGGAGCATCCAGCTGGAGGAGCAGCCACTAGTTCATTTTGTCTTTTTTTTAGAGTCGGTGGTCATGTAGTAAAAATTACCAGTAAATGTAAAAGGAAGTTAAGCCATTTTTTTCCAACTTTATCTTGAGGTTGTAGTGGCGAATATGCCCAGGTTAGGTGTCACTAGGAAGTTGTAACTGTATTATGTTCAGAGCAGGTCGAGCTTGAGGCTCAAAAGACCTATAAATACAATGAAATAGAATGAAGAAGGGTTGAAAATTTTTGTTGGCGTCCTCTATGCTTTACACAAATATTTCACACAAATTAGTTGTTACACCATCAATCTAGTATACATATGGTTGTAATAAATGTGCTGTAATTAAATTTGTTGTAATCAAATACTTTCAATATTGTTCATTACATTACCTGCTCTTTGTCAATAGCTATCCCGAAATCAACTTTTTTCGTTCAACAAATGTGCAATAAAATCAATTCATAAAATAGACAAGTACAATTGTACTTAAAATTAAGAAATCAACATGTTATAATCAATGAAACAACAATAAGATATCTAATTGACAAATTCGTTATGGTGATAACTGTTAAATTTTGAGCATTAATTCACAATACTCTAGGATCTTTACTGAGAGAATAACATATACAGTATATCAATGCATGACAATCACAATAAGCATGACAAGCATCACAAGAATCAAAAGCATGAGAGACAAGAGACACAGAGTTTCCATGGGGAAAACCCTAAGGTGAAAAACCCCACAACCTGCTCAGAGATAGAGAGAGCAATGGCTCAACCCAAGTACAACCAAAATACACTGAGATAGTCTCCTAGTAGCAGATGATCCTCCTCCTCACTAATGCGCCACTTTCTGAGTGAGAAAGATATAACTTTCCGAATGATCTAAACAGAGATCACCTGATCTCTATTTATACTAACCTATTTTCCCAGTGACCTTATGGGGCCGACTTGTCTAGCTAGGTACATCCACATTATAATATATATATTTCAGGGCCGACCCCACACATGGTGGTCTAATAACCGATCGGCAAGTACACGCACTTGCGACACTTCCTTATAGAGGAATAACACATCTCTAATAAGGGTACAATAAATATATATAAAATACATAGATGAAATAAATTCCGAAGTTACATATACATCAACACTCCCTCTTAACTAGGAAGGTATTTCTCGACACAGATATGCTAGACAAGTCTTCCTCTCAGGATCATCGTCATTGTCACTGCTGCTGCTATCTTGACCAATCTCTGACTCTACTCATCATAGGACGTTCTACAGAGCCAGTCCTTTTTCATACTGGATGTAGGCCCACCACCTGTAGGTCTTCGTCATCACTGGCCATACTGTGGAATCCTCAGGACTTATTATGTGCGTCACAAAACCTCGAAAGAGCATCCCAGGCTGTTACGAGCACACGGCTCTACCTATAGGATCTCCCAGGGCCATATTATATGTGCCCTCACCACAAAACCTCACAAGAGCATCCCAGGCTATTACGAGCACACATCTCTACCTATAGGATCTCCCAGGGATAGATTATATGCGGTCACCACAAAACCTCGCAAGAGCATCCCAAGGCTGTTACGAGCACACAGCTCTACCTATAGGATCTCCCAGGGACAGATTATATGTGGTCATGGCAAAACCTCACAAGAGCATCCCAAGACTTATTACGGGCACACAGCCCAACCTATCAGATCTCCCAAGGACAGATTATATGCCATAGGACAAAACCTCGAAAGAGCATCTGCCAGATATCGCAGGGCACGAATTACATGCCATAGGCAAAACCTCGAAAGACTATCTACAGATCTCCCAGGGCCAAATTATATGTCCTCCTAGAGAAAAACCTCGAAAGAGCATTTTCCAGATATCCTAGGGCACGAATTACATGCCATAGGCGAAACCTCGAAAGACTATCTGCAAATCTCCCAGGGCCAAATTATATGCTCATCTGCACAACCTGATCCACGGCCATAGAGTATCAACCTGATACTCACCATACATCATCCTAATGTACACATGATCATCCTGATCATCATCACTGCAACATCCTGCTGCATGTCATCTGGAGCAACATCCCGAAGCTCGTCATCCACGATCATCCTGATCATATAATGCATCTACCCGATGCATACCAAGTATCTACCTGATACATATCATCATACATGATCCACCTGATCATACAATGTATCCACCTGATACAAATACAAATACATTATACATATCACCATACATGATCCACCTGATCATACAATGTATCCACCTGATACATATACAGATACATGGTCCAAGCATCCAACATGATGCATACAAAATACATACAAATGATCCTACTGATCATATCCAGCATCCAACATGATGCATACATACATATACATATAAAGGATCCAATTGATCATATCCAGCATCCAACATGATGCATACATACATATACATATAAATGATCCAACTGATCATATCCAGCATCCAACAGGATGCATACATATAAAAATGATCCAACTGATCATACAAAGCAGAAACCAGAACATCATCCTGATGTTCATCATCCAGTGCTTACATCCATAGCCATGTGAAGGATCCTCCTTCCAACATGCTTGGAATGGCTTCAACAAATGTGTCCATCACTTCTTCCTCGAAGTGTCCTCGATTTGAAGAACACCAAGCCTCTCCCTGAAGTACTAGAACTTCACCCTGGCTAGTGGCTTCGTCAGCACATCTGCAATCTGCTCGTCCGTCGCAACATACAGGAGCTTCACAGCTCCTCTCTGCACCATATCCCTGATATAATGATATTTGATCTCTATGTGTTTCGACCTATCATGAAACACTGGGTTCTCGGACAGCTTCACACAACTCTGGTTATCTCAAAAGATACTAGTAGCATCCAACGGGAGATCAAATAACTAAGACAGTAGCTTCCGTAGCCATACTGCCTCACAACTAGCTGAACAGGCTGCAAGATACTCTGCCTCAGCTGTACTTAGTGCTACACAAGACTGCTTCCTGCTAAACCAAGAGATCACACCTGATCCCATACTGAAGCAACATCCAAATGTACTCTTCCTATCTGTAGCACTTCCAACCCAATATGAATCAACATAACCCTGCAGGTTAAACTTTTGATTCGCTTCATACTTGAGCCCATAATCCACTGTACCCTTCAGGTACCTCAAAACATGCTTTATAGCAACCAGGTGAACACTCCTCGGATCTATCAGGAACTGACTCAATGTGTTCACAGCAAAGCGGATGTCTGGTCTCGTGTTCATTAGGTACATCAAGGACCCAATCATCTGACGATACATAGAGACATCAACCGGCTCAGATGAAACATCACATAGAAGCTTCAGATTCGATGCCATAGGTGTGGCCATGGCCTTGCAATCCATCATCCCAAATCTCTTTAGGATATCTACTGTGTACTTCCCTTGACCAAGGAAGATCCCACCTGCACTTTGCCACACCTCCATACCTAGGAAATAGTGCATCATTCCCAAATCTTTCATATCGAATTCAGCAGCAAGCTTCCTCTTAGTATCTGCAATCAGTCTGTCATCTCCTGTTACAAATAAGTCATCCACATACAGGAGTAGAATCACAGGATTCCCTTCCTCAACCTTGTAGTAAAGGTTGGAATCCGCTTTACTCTTGGTAAAGCCTAAACTAGATAGGAAACTATCCATCCTACCATACCAAGTTCTGGGAGCTTGTTTCAAGCCATACAAGGATTTCTTCAATCTGCATACATATGACTCCCTATCATGTACATCAAAACCGAGTGGCTGCTCCACATATACTTCCTCTTCAACTACACCATTCAAGAAAGCAGTCTTGACATCCATCTAGTGTATTTTCCATTTCATTGCTGCAGCCAGGGCAAGTACTGTTCTGATGGAAGTATACCTGGCTACAGGTGCAAAAGTTTCTTCATAATCTATTCCCTCTTTCTGAGAGAAGCCACGAGCTACGAATCTTGCCTTGTATTTCTCTACAGTGCCATCTGCAGCATGCTTGATTTTGAAGATCCATTTAGAAGGCACAACAAACTTCTCTTTAGGTCTTGGGACAACATCCCAAACATCATTCTTCATTATTGATTGGTATTCCTCAACCATGGCATCCTTCCATTCTTTCTTTTTCGCTGCTTCTTCATAACTGGAAGGCTCTTTGTTCATAATGTCACAGAGTAAAGCAACATAGCTGGTATGTGATCTGGTTCTCTTCTTTGCTCTGTGTTCTTCTTCTGGAATGCCAAATATTTCTGCATCTTAAATGAGCTCTCTAGCCCATGCAGGTTTCCTCTTGTGAGAGTTATCCTCATGGGGTGGATCTACAGGTTCTTACGGATCTTCAAACTCACGAACAACTTCTGGAACTACTTCAGTTATGGTAGTGTCTTGAAATCTAGTTTCTTTAGGTTCTTTATAAACTTCGATAGGTGCCTTCCTTGATTTGATGAATGTTGAGTTTTCATCAAATGTTACATCCCTGCTCACATCAATCGTCTTGAACCCTGGAAAGTATATTCTGTAAGCCTTCGAGCTTTCACTGTAACCCACAAAGATACCCTTCTTTCCTAAAGGATCTAGTTTAGTCCTCATTTCCTTTGGAACATGAGTGTATACTAGACAACCAAATATTCTGAGATGATTGACTTCAGGTTTCTTACCAGAAAAGACCTCTTCTGGTGTCTTGTTGTCCAATATCTTGTGGGGTGTTCTATTCTGCACATATACAGCTGTTCTAGCTGCTTCTGCCCATAGATGCATAGGTAGATCCTGGTCATGCAGCATTGCCCTTGCTGCTTCCATGATAGTTCTGTTCTTCCTTTCTGCAACTCCATTCTGTTGAGGATTATAAGGAGAAGTCAACTCCCTCTTAATCCCTAAATCACTACAAAGCTTCTTGAAGTCACCTAAGGTGAATTCTCCACCATTGTCGGATCTGAATGTTTTGATATTCTTGTCAGTTTGATTCTCCATCAAGGTTTTGAATTCCTTGAACTTATCAAACACCTCATCTTTGTTCTTCAAGAAGTATACCAAAGTCTTCCTGGAGAAGTCATCAATAAATGAGACATAATAAACATACCCACTTAGAGAACTGGATGACATAGGACCACATACCTCTGAATGGATGATTTCCAGGATATCTTTTGCCTTGCTTTCACTGCTTGGGAAAGCCTTCTTAATGTTCTTACCTTTTACACATCCTTTGCAAACACCTTCATGTTTGGTCTTGATTTCAGGAAGACCCTCTATAGCCTTGCTTGCATTTGGAAGTGCCCTATAGTGCATATGAGCAAGTCTTCTATGCCAAAGTTCACTTGGCTCCATGGATTCATCCACCATGGCATGTTCAGGTTGTCCCTTCAATTTATACAAACCTCCCTCTTGCTCTCCAATCACTACTGCATCATCTATGGTCTTTCCCTTTGGCCACATTAGGACTTGGCCATCCACAAATGCAACCCTCATACCTTTTGCATCCAAAGCAGAGATGGAGAGTAAGTTCTTCTTGAGCCCAGGTACATAAAGGACTTCTTTCATCTTCCAAGATTTTCCAAAATCTAGGTTATAGGAGGCTTCACCACTTCCTTTGATTGGGTATTGATAATCATCCACAAGTTTCACCTTATGGGGTGATTCATGTTCAGATAGATTCACAAAAGATTCCTTAAACCCAGTCATGTGTTTGGAAGCTCCACTATCAATCAACCAATCATTAAAACGATGGGATATGGTACCTATGAGAGCAGAGATTAGAACATACTCTTCTTCACTTGATGAGTCAACATCACTATCATCACTTTCTGCCCTAGCCTTCTTCTTTGGAGGTTTATCATCCTCGGCAGCATGAGCATGAAACTTTCTTTTGCTTCCCTTCTTCTTCTTGCTGGAGTTGTTGTTATTATCCCTTTTGTTCTTAGGACAATCTGAAGCAAAGTGACCCTTATCATTGCATGTGAAGCATATTAGATCCTTCTTATTCTTTTGATAGGATCTCTTGTGGTGAGAGTGCTCCTTCTTGGGCTTGCTTCTTTTGGTGTGAGCTACAAGAGCTTGATCTTCACCTCCCATCTTTTCCTCACAAGCTATAAGTCTAGATTCTTCTTGAGAGCATTCTTCCCGCAATCTGTTGAAGGAGATCAACTTCTTCCTTGCACAAATTCCTTGAATAAAGGAATCCCATGACCCGGGTAGGCCATCTAGAGTGGTCATCACCACTTCACCATTCTCCACCATTTCATCCACTACTTCTAGTTGTTCCTTGATCTGGGAGACCCTTGAAAAATAAGATTGAATGGTTTCTCCATTCTGAAACTTTACTCCTTTCAATTGGTTTCGTAGGATCATCTTCCGATTTATGTTCTTCCCTTCAAATAGCTTGGTCAAAGAGTCAAACATCTCCTTGGGTGTCTTAAGAGAAGACACATGGGGTATGAGATGATCTTTGATAGAATCAACAATGATTCTCTTTACCTTGACCAAGTTCTTCTTATGCAATACCTTGGCCTCTTCATCCTCTGGGATAGGGATGTCTTCTTTTATATATGATTCCAACTCATTCTCTTCAAAGATTAACCCAATCCTATACTTCCAGGCTCGGAAGTTATCAGCCCCTTCAAGCTTATCCTCAAGATTGGTGTGGAGAGACATCTTAAAGAGTACTTCAAATGGAAATAGAAAATATTTAGGTCTTACCACTTGAAATGCTGAAAACTGGATCTGGTCCCTGATTAGGGTTTGTCGAAAAAACCCTAAATATTCAAAATGTGAATTTCAAATTTCTGAAAGGATAGAAAGATGCAATTTGATGAGCTGATCAGCCTGGTGCATTCAGAATTTGAGATCAGCAAAGTTTTACCCTTCAGATTTGACTTTTTGTCCTCTTGGGTTCACTAGGGAGAGCCCTGAATTAGGGTTTGAGTTTCCCGGAGATCTACCCAGCCAAAAATATCGATCCAAAGCTCTAAACTTTGATTTTTGCAAGGAGCTTCCAGCTGTGTCTTCAGATTCCAGAAATTCCTATTTTTGTGGAAACCGTAATTTTTAGGGCCAAATTTGAAAATGCTCGGAATTGAATTCTGATTGGATAGATAGATGCGTCTTGATGAGTAGAGTCAATCTACTATACTGCTTTTCCAAAAACTGTGGAGAGAAACCCAATAAACAAGAAACTCAAGTTTTCGTCATTGCAAAATGTCTTCTTCTCAGTTTAGCTCTGATACCATGTTAAATTTTGAGCATTAATTCACAATACTCTAGGATCTTTACTGAGAGAATAACATATACAGTATATCAATGCATGACAATCACAATAAGCATGACAAGCATCACAAGAATCAAAATCATGAGAGACAAGAGACACAGAGTTTTCGTGGGGAAAACCCTAAGGTGAAAAACCCCACAACTTCCTCAGAGATAGAGAGAGCAATGGCTCAACCAAAGTACAACCAAAATACACTGAGATAGTCTCCTACTCACTACTGTGCCACTTTCTGAGTGAGAGAGATATAACTTTCTTAATGATCTAAATAGAGATCACCTGATCTCTATTTATACTAACCTGTTTTCCCAGTGACCTTATGGGGCCGACTTGTCTAGCTAGGTACATCCACATTATAATATATATATTTAGGTCTGACCCCACACATGGTGGTCTAATAACCCATCGACAAGTACACACACTTGCGACACTTCCTTATAGAGAAATAACACATCTCTAATGAGGGTACAATAAATATATATAAAATACATAGATGAAATACATTTCGAAGTTACATATACATCGACAATAACTTACCAATATGAATTAGAGAATGATACAAATTTTCATTATATTGCTTTCCATTGCGAAGACCTGCATATATCATGGCAAAATGGTATTTTCATATAATCGATTGATAGATATGTAAAAAAAGGCATAACATATATGAAATTCTAAAAAACCAAATGAAAATACCTGAATGAACTTCTCTTGGTTTCAAGAATATCTTATTCTCTACTAAACAAGGCCAACCACATGAAGTTTGAAGCTCATATGGCCCCTCCCCCCCTCACATCACTCTCAATTCCCCACACCCAATCTATCTACTGTAAAAATAAATGAAAGTTACATAACACAATAAAATAGATGAGATCCATGCATAAACATTAGCAAAACAAAAAATATATGCATGAAAGGTAAATCCAAATAATAATCTAAGATATAAATATTCACAGATACAATTTAAATGAGAACTGATAAATAAATCATGCATGCTACTTACTAAACAACATCCAACCATGTTCCTTCACAATCTTGTCGAGCATAATCCATGCCACCATCACCTATAGCTTCATCCTCTTTGCATTTCGTCCCTTCAAAATCTGCCACACTTGATAAATCTGCATACTCCAATTCATATCTATTACAATTTCTTGATCCCTTCGGAGGGCATGTCAAAAATACACACTAGTCATTCTCTACTGGATCTTGTGCATAAAATACTTGTTTCGATTGCGATCCTAGAATAAATGGATCATCTTGCAGTCTATCCTTACTCAAGCATCTCTTCAGATTCACCATGGTGAAACCAATTTCATCAACTTTCATTCCAATCTTCTTGTGTACATCTATCCAATCACATTTGAACAATGGATACTGCAACAAATAGTAGTCCAATAACATTATTTCTTGAATCACTCCATAATATGTTGTCGTTTGATGTATAGGGTTTTTATCCTTTGCACTTGATCTCACTAATGTTTGTGCATCTATGCACACACCACTATTTTGGGTGGCCTTGACATTTTCTATGCTTTTAACATGAAATCTACACCCATTGATTAAGTAGCCATCATACTTAGTTGCATATTTCCTTGGGCCACGTGCCAACCATTTAAGGGTGTCAGAAATATTTTCTTTTCCTTCCACCTGTAAATTTTTAAATGTCGTTAGAAAACCATGCAATTTCAAAATATATTAACAGAATCTCACCTTCCTACATCATAATAATCTTGATCAATGAAGTTCAATTAAATATAATATGAAGAACATATCATGACCTGTTTTCTTAACCAATCACTAAATTGTTGGTTGTGGAGCTTTTGTAGTAAGACTTCATCTTTTTGGGCTTGGATGTTACTATTGGCAATTTCTGTCAAGTGCATCCTATTTTCAAGTAATGTCAATAAACAATTTATGAAAAAATTGCGATATATTATAATAAAAAATGATTTCATAAGTATGTTCTTATTACTTACTCTATCTAAGGTTGAATTTCATCTATGTTGAGCAAGACCCATCTATGGGCTTGTAACAAACTAGTTTTATCTAATTCAATAGAAGTTCCACTAGATAAGGCCTTCCCATATTGTCCAACCTCTCCTTCTTCATCGTCCCAAGCTTCATTTCTACTAGGAATGCTTTCAATATAATCCATACCTTCAACATATCCAGCACAAAAGTTTATGGATTCCTCCATAGTGTAGTTTTCAGCTATGTAGCCTTTAGGCCTATTCTTATTTTTCACATAACTTTTGAAAACTTTCATGTTCCTACAAAAAAACACACAATTTGTAGAGAAATCAAAAGTATGAATAAAGAGTTGCTAGTAATGTATTATTATTATATGCACATAAAATGATGGAATTTATGTGGATTTGTGCTTAATAAAATTTAACTGACCTTTCAAAAGGGTACATCCATCGATATGCAACTGGTCCACAATAATGGAGCTCTCGCACCAAGTGTACAATCAAATGTATCATTATATCAAAGAATGAAGGGGGGAAATATTTTTCGAGTAAGCACAAAGATTCCACAACATCATCTTGTAAGTTATCAAGATCTGTTGGATCCACCATTTTTTCACAAATTCTCCTATAAATGAAGCAAAGCCTACAAATAGTGTTTCGAACTGCTTTTGGTAGCACATGGCGCAATGCTACTGGAAGGATTTATTTCATGAGAACATGGAAATCATGTGCTTTCATACTATGAAGCTTGAGATCTTTCATAGATACATGATTTCTAGGGTTTGAACTATATCCATGTCGAACTTTTAATGTGAACAAAACATGACAAAGAATCTCTTTCTCCTTTTTTGAAAGAGTGTGTGGTGTGGGTGGAAGAAATATTTTTTTGCCTTTTTGTTGTGGCCACAAGGACCTCCTTATACCCAATTGTTGTAATTCATCACGAGAATTTTTCCCATCCTTTGATTTATCTTTTATATCCAAAAGGGTTTCAAAAATACTTTCACATACATTTTTTTCTATGTGCATTAGATCTAAAATGTGACGCACTATGAGTTTTTGCATCCAGCTGTGTAAAAAATCAATGAATTATAACATCAAAGAAAAATTAAACAATATATTCATATTAAACACAATGAAATCCTTCAAGCATCGTACATTTTAGGCCTTAAGTTAATGTGTGCACAGACCTCCCAATATGGTAAATTGAATAGAATTGACCTTTTCTTCCACACACCAGTCTTCAAATTTTCACCTTTTTTTAAATTTCTCTTTCTTTTTGTACTTTTAGTCTTTCCCCATTTCTCTTCCCTTCCTTCTATTTCTGTAAAAATATCTGACACTTGTACAATTGTAGGTGCAATGAGATGCTCAGACTTCCCATTAAATGGTCCTTTTTGTGAATGATACTTATGATTTATTGGAAGATATCTCATATGTACCATGTACACACACTTCCTACTACATTTGAGATACATTGAATCTGCGTTCCTTCCACATATAGGGCATGCGCAAAACCCTTTAGTCGTGCAACCAACCATATTTCCATAAGTAGGAAAGTCATGGATTACCCACATCAATATAGCCTTCATATTAAATAATGACCTTGAATGAGCATTGTATGTCCTTGCTCCTTCATCCCATGTTAGTTTTAGTTCATTTACCAATGGTTCCAAATAAACATCTATGTCATTTCCTGGTTGCTTGGGACTAGGTATTAACAATGACAACAAACAAAAGCTCCTTTTCATGCATAACCATGGCGGAAGGTTATATGTGACTAGTACTACTGGCCATACACTATGACTACTACTCAAGTTTCCAAAAGGATTAAATCCATCTACTGCCATTGCAAGCCATACATTGCGAGGATCATTGAAAAAATTAGGACATTTAGAATCTATAGTTTTCCATGCCGGGCTATCAACTGGGTGGCGCATTATTCCATCCTTACTTGCATTCTCATGATGCCACCTCATTTTCTGTGAAATATATGTAGAGCTATAACAAAAACATAAATAATCATATATGCATTGCACTACTTAGTAGATTAAAGAAGATGATTTTCTAGTAGGTTGGTAGTACATGAAGGTGTTTGATATAATGGAATTATAAGAGTTCAAAATCATACCTGTACATTCTCTTCAACCTTGTCACTATAGGGAAATACCTCAGCACTTTGGCCGAGACACTAGTACGCACCTTTTCAGAACGAGCATCAACCTTCCATCTTAATTCGCCACATGTTGGGCATTCATTTGTTTTTTCATATTTTCCCCAATATAAAATGCAATCATTGTGGCATGCATGTATCATTTCATAGTCCAACCCCAATGATTTAATCAAAATTTTTGCAGCATATGTAGATTCTAGAAGTGTATTTCCTATTCGAAGCATTTCTCTTTGCAACTTCAACAACTGGGTGAAACTTGCATCAGACCATCCATTTCTCACTTTAAAGTTGTACAATTTCATAGTGGCCGATAGCTTAGTGAAACTAGTGCAACCTAGGTACAATGGTGCCTTGGAATCTTCAATTAACTTTAGATATTGATTGATATCATTTTTTTCTTCCATTGATTCTGCTTAGCCATTTTCACAATTCACATCTAGATTTTCATTATAATATTGATAAGCATCATTCACCATTTCAACCATATGATCATCAATCATGGTTGCCTCGTTATGATCGTCATTCTCAAGAAATTCAGTATCATTTGTAAGCATTGATGCAAACTCATCATTCTGATTATCATATTTATGTCTGACTATGTGTTCATCACCATGTGTAATTTCTGGACACAAATCATACATCTCTGTTGTGTGGCATTTCTTTCTCTTGTCAAATATATAGTCCTGAGTAGGAACTCTCTCTCGATGGAAAAACCATGTTTTATATGAAATTATTATACCATGAATCATCAAGTGGTCTTGTACTTCCTGAAACGTCAATACTGCAACATTGCAACATTTTTTACAAGGGCATCTTGTGGTGTTATTATCCTCTGAATTCCTTTTTGCAAACTCTATGAATTCTTCAACCTCGACTTGATATTCCTTTGACATCCTACATAGAACCAATTTGCACATCACGTAAGAAAAAACCACTACAAATTACAATGGAGACATATGTTATAAAATATAATATTGAAGAATCAAATATAAAAAGTATACCTTGTTTTCAAATATGTCATATCCCTTTTTTTGGCCATTTGAAAATAAAACCAATCCAATTTCTCAAATTGGCTCCTCGAGAGTTGGCCTCTCAACTTTCTTCCAATATACGGTTAGGAATATTCATGTAGTACACCCATATTCTTTCCAAAATAGCCTTTACCAACACATGACAACAATATATTACACCATACAAGCTTCCACCTTATAATAACCAAATCCAAACATCAATTACATAATATTTTGGTTTTATATTAAAGACAAGATATTTAATATTTTAAACCATTAATATAACTCTGAATATAAAAAACAAATTTGTGAAATCTGGTGGGCCCCTCCCCATTGGATATTGCGCTCGAATATTGGAGGTACAAAGGTTACATTTATGGAGCGGGATGGTTTATAAGGATAATCAGCTTGAAATTAACAGTCCCTTAATACTCCCACCACCCTGCAAATCCGACGTCTGCCAAGCATGAGTCAGCTGGGTACAACTGCAACCTCCAGAACTGTCAACTATCACCACCAGGTACTCGTTCATCGTTTATCAACCCTTTTGTGTTCTGTAATTCATCCAATAGACAGTTCCTCAATGGCTTCGTCTGTAAAAAGCCTTGGCCCATCTGAGGAGATCATCTGCGATCGAATTTACGATGCTTATGATCCTCGTTTGCAGTTGTCCAGTGTAAGTGATGCCCAGAACACTTTTTTGTCACCTTCCGGAGACCAGTCGGAACTGCTGGTAAATTTAAAGTCATCCTTAATAGGGTTCACATTAGAACAATTGCCCCATTTCCCAGATATTGTCCAAAGGGTAGCCTCCAATTATTCTGCCACTAGGAAGGCCATCTTAGATGATACCCACTCTCATGTCATTTGCAGAATTACACCAGAATCTATTAGGACTTCCCTGGGTCTCTTTGAAGCCCAACGTCAGGCCTTGATCCCCTTCACCGAATCATAGGTTCTGCAGGTGTTCAGGAAATCCAACCTAGAATCCAAGAATAAATTGTTCCAGACCATTTTGAAGACCCCAGTTCCCTCAGATACCCTTATCACCCCACTCTCCTCTGAATTGTTCATAAAGCCTGTCGTATCATCCATCTCCCTCTTGAGTCAAATCCTAGGTCTTGATAGCGATATGATGGTCTCTGAAGTAATGCTAGGCATTCTCCTTTACGTGAGTCAATCTGAAGCAGTAATTAAGTTCGATGAGTTCTTGGCTGGAGAAATCAATCCTCAGCTTGAGAAGTTTGATTTGGATGAGGACTTTAGATACTAGGTGTATCTATTTTCCATCTTAGTCAGTTCCAACCGGCAGATCCTTGAGGACATGGATCCAGAGGTGTTCAAAGACTGGCCTCGGTCTCTCCAGAAGATCTAGGACTGGTCTTACACCCTATTCATTGAGATAATTGTCCTCAGCATCTCCAAACCATTCAAACCTAAAGAGAAGAGGATATCAGAAGACATGAAGGCTTCCTTGCAGCAAGAGGGTATTAGAGATTAGTTCCTGACGTAGAAGTATTCAGTTATTAGGGTATATGGTTTTTCGGCTGCCCCTTTCATGCTACCAGTTTACCTAAATCCCTCAGTATTCGCACTAGAATTGATCAGGCAAAGGGTTTCTGTTGATGAGGAGCATTTTACTGCTCACAGGAAGAACTCTTGAATCAAATACCCTATTAATTTCGGGCCCTTTGTTGTGAAGAATCCAACAGCGTTACCAATGGTGGAGAATGTTTTGAAGGCCATGAAGTTTCAGGTGACTCATGAACAGAATTACGATTCTAAGGGGATCATTTCCTAGAGGAGGGTCGAGGTGCAGAGGTCAATATTTATTCACTTCATGATCCCCAACTTGTCCCAGGATGCAAATTCTCTTTCCCATGATTTTGATCGGACTCCTGCAAAGAAAATTCAAGATCCTAAAGAAGTGCAAGGTACGGTCCCAACTACTCCCTTGCCCCTAAACAGTCATGGTAGTGGCAGAAGGTCTTGGTCAGAGGTGGATGATATGGAATGTGATGAACAAACCCCTAGAAAGAAGCCTAAGATAGATGTAAAGGAGGACGTAATCAACCTAGAGCAGGAGTTTAATTTTGAATCTGATGCCCTCAAGAAAGTGATAGAGGAGGAGCTTGTTTCAGCAAACCTTGCTGGGGGAAAGGTTGCAAATCAGATGGTGATTTCACAGCCACTAGTGGTTGTAAATCCAGACACTACACACTTAGAGAGAAAGCCCCCACGAACCACAAAATCAATCAAGAAAGGGGGTGAGGAGTCTCTACTCAATTATCAGAAGTATTCTTTTTCCTCCGCTATTGAAGGGCAATTTAAGACTGAGAAGAAAATGTTGACCACTTATGGGAAGCTCAAAGAGAAATCTGAGGTTGAGACTCAGAATCAGTCCAAGAAGCTAAGGAAGCTATCAGGCAACAAAGTCTCTTTCAATACTACCAGGAATCTTACAACAAACTCCCTGAACCTAGCCATCGCTAATGAAGGAGTTTCAAGGGTCCAGTTCAAGATGGATGGGTTCTCAATCCCAAATAAGATTGTGTTCCATAAGGGAGCTAGTGATCTCATCTATGCTGATCTGACTAAGGAGGCGTTAGCCCATCTTAGGTCCTAGCAAAGGGTGGTTAAACTCGAGACCCAATTGAAGCAGGAAAAGGAAACAAACAAGGCCTGGAACCTGTAGGTGAAACTCTTGAATGACCAAGTGGCAGAACTAACAACACAGAATGCTTTATAGCAGCCCCTTACATCTGAGCAGCCAGTGGCAACAGAGCAGCTGATTTTACCAGCTAAGCCACTGGCCAAGATACATGCTTACAAAAAGAAAATAAAGACACCTATGAAAGACATCCAGCTACCTCCTCAGACCATGTAGGTACAATGGGAGATTAAAGCATTGAAGCATGAAGTTTTGGATCTGAAAGGCCGCCTTGTTGTACTGGAGGATGACAAGCGCAAATGGGAAGAAGAGAAGCAAAATACGCAAAAGAGAATTGATGAATTAAATGACTATAGCACCCCTGAGGACATATCACCCACTACTCTGGCAATCAAAGATATGTCTAAAATGTCCTCGAAGGACATGGAAATCACTCAATTGAAGGAGGCCAATCAAGAGCTCCAGCACAGGATCACTGCTAAGGAAAGTTAAGACTCTGCTAAAGATATCAGGACACTCAATTAGAAGGTGTCTAGGTTTGAGGAAAGGGTCATAGGCCGAATTTATTAAATATTGTAACTTCTAAGAATATTATATTTGTACTTTCTTATTCCAGAGATGTTTCATCCCTCTGAGGTGATTTTATTATGTATCCGAAGATGTTTATTCCTCCGATGGTTTGTGGTAACCAGGGTTATTAGACCCACCATGTGGGGGTCGTCCCTGAGTTTATTATTTAGGGGTTATTAGACTTCACTAGGAGAGGTCGGCCCCATTAGGGATTTTAGTTAGTCGGGAACTAGTATAAGTAGAGGTGGTGAGCTCCTCATTTGACACACTTGCTCAACTCAGAAAGTAGCACACTTGTGTTTGGGAGGTCTGCATAGGAGGTAGAGAAGGAGGTCAAGTCTTGGAGCACATCTTATATTTTGGTTGATCATCTTATTGAGGAAAGCTTTGCTGGGTTTTCTACCCCATGAGGGTTTCCCAGGGTAATATCTTTGTCTATCTTGTGATTATGTTTCTTTTAGTGATCTTGCTAGTCAAATGAGAATAAACTTAACATGGTATTAGAGCTAGCCTGAATAGAACATCTTTCACAAGGTGAAATTATCTTTCTCTCTCTCTCTCCCAAAATTAGGGTTTCTGCGAAAGTTAGTATATTTTAGTTTCTAGTTGCATGACTGAATAGCCCTTCTCAAAATCAATCTTTTGAGCCCTAGATCAAAATTTTTGGTTGGGTAGAACTCCAGGAAAGTCAAACCCTAGTTTGACCAAAAGTGTGATAAACCAGAAATTCTGTTGCAGATCCAGAAAAGTGAAAAGGTAAAGTTTCCTGGTAAGTACTACTCTATCTCTTATCTCTTGGACTCCCCCAAGAGAAGATGGCTCCAAGCACTAAGCCTGAAGACAAGCTTGAAGGTATAGAGAATTTTCGGGCTTGGAAATACAGAATTGGTCTCATTCTTGAAGAGAATGATCTTGCTCAATATATCAATGATGAAGTTGTAGAACCTGAAGGAGATGAAGCCAAAGAGAAGCATAGGAAGGATTTGATTAGGGAAAAGAGAATCATAGTTGATTCTATTAAAGACCACTTGATTCCCCAAGTGGCATCCAAGAAGACTCCAAAGGAAATGTATGATGCCCTAAGAAGAATGTATGAAGGAAACAACATCAATAGGAAGATGAATCTAAGAACTCAGTTGAAGAGTACCAAGATGCACAAAGGAGAATCCATTCAAGACTAGTTCTCAAGAGTCTCCCAAATCAAGGAACAACTAGATGCCATTGGTGATACTCTTGATGAAGATGAACTTGTGATGACTGCTCTAAATGGTCTCACTAGACCTTGGGAGTCATTTATACAAAATATGTTTGCCAGAACAGAAAGTATGAAGTTTGATGTAGTATGGGAGGATTGTGTTCAAGAAGAAGCTAGGGTAGCCAATAGAGAAGCCCTTCTCAAGAAGGATGATCAAGCCTTGGCTACACACACTAAGAGAAGGAGAAATCAGTCTCACTTCAAAAGGGATAATCACAAGGAATCTCCATCTCCATAAAGATTTCAGAAGAAAGGAAGAAGAAAACTCTCCTCTTTCCAATGCTTCAATTGTCATAAAGAAGGACACATTGCTAGATTTTGTCCCTCAAGGAAGAAGTAAAATCCTCACCATAAAATACATCAAGCACATCTTGCAGAAGATTGAAGTGAAGAAGAAGAAGAGGAAGTAAGGCCTCATAGGAAAAGATCTAAAAGAGATGATGAAGAAGAAGAAAGGCCCCTCCCCAAGAAAAAATCCAGAAGGTATGAAGAAGAAGATGCAGAAGAGTATGTCCTATTCTCTGCACTCTTAGGATCTATTACACCTGGAGAAGATACATGGATTATTGATAGTGGTGCTTCAAAGCACATGAATGGACATAAGAAAACTCTTTCAAGATTGGAAGAGAAGTCTTCTCCACAGAAGGTATCATTAGGAGATGACTATCAATATCCCATCAAGGGAATTGGTGAAGCAAGTTACAAACTTGATTCTGGAACATCATTGAAAATCAAAGATATATTATATGTCCTAGGATTAAAGAAGAACTTACTCTCTATCTCAGCTCTAGATAAGAAAGGTTATGGGGTTGCATTTGTAGATGGACAAGTACTCATGTGGCCCAAAGGAAAATCATTTAAGGATGCAATTGTTATTGGTAAAGAGAAAGGAGGTTTATACAAACTCAGAGGACATCCAGAAGCTGCCCTTGTTCATGAAGACACTAGTCCTAATGAACTATGGCACAGAAGACTTGCTCATATTAACTACAAAGCACTACCTCATGTGAGTAAAGTTGTCATAGGATTACCAGATTTGAAGATTGATCATGATGGTACATGCAAGGGGTGTGCCAAAGGAAAGAATATCAAGAACCCTTTCCCAAAGAGTGAAACAAAGACCAAGAATACTTTAGATTTAGTACATTCAGATGTATGTGGACCAATTCCCACCACATCCCTAAGTGGGTTTGAATACTATCTCTCATTCATTGATGACTATTCAAGAAAGACTTGGATATACTTTCTAAAAGGAAAGAATGAAGTTTTTGGAAAATTCAAAGAGTTCAAGGCCTTAATAGAAAATCTCTGAGAAGAGAAAATCAAGATTCTCAGAACAGATAATGGCGGAGAATATACCTCAAAGGACTTTGAAGATTTTTGTAAGGAAGCTGGAATCAAGAGGGAACTAACCACTCCCTACAATCCCCAACAAAATGGGGTTGCTGAAAGAAAGAATAGAACTATCATGGAAGCTGTAAAGACAATGATACATGACCAAGATCTACCCATGTATCTATGGGTTGAAGTAGCTAGGACAACAGTCTATGTATAGAATAGACTCTCCCATAGTGCTCTTGAATTCAAGACTCCAGAAGAAGTGTTCACAGGAAAGAAGCCTGAGGTAAGTCATCTCAAAATATTTGGATGTCCAGTGTACATTCACATTCCAAAAGAAAAGAGAACAAAGTTGGACCCTTCTAGTAAGAAAGGAATATTTGTTGAATATTGTGAATCATCCAAAGCTTTCAGAATTTACATACCTGGTTTTCATCATATGGAAATAAGTAGAGATATAACTTTTGATGAAGAAGCAGCTCTTAAGAAATCTAGGAAGTGCCATCTTGAAGATGAAGAAGATACTCCTCCTAGAATCTCAAAAACTGTGCCCATCCCTGAAGATGATACACTAGAGGACCATGACATGCTGGAACCACAAGAACCCATTATTACAAACTTATCTAAGAAAAGAAGGCCAGCATGGGCTAGAGACATTATTCAAGGAGCTGAAAAATATGGAGCTCCTAAAGGCTCCACAAGAGAAAGAAAGAGACCAAAGCTAGTATCCAACTATGTGGGCTTGATGTGTGATCTTGTTGATCAACAACCTACTAGCTATGAAGAGGCAGCTCAAAAGAAGGAGTGGGTAGAAGCAATGACAGAATAATACCAGTCAATAATGAAAAATGATGTTTGGGATATAGTTCCTAAACCAAAAGATAAAAGTGTGGTTTCTTCCAAATGGATATTCAAAATAAAACATGCCGCAGATGGCAGCATTGAAAAATATAAGGAAAGATTTGTAGCCAGAGGTTTCTCTCAAAAGGAGGGAATTGACTATGAAGAAACATTCGCACCAGTTGCTAGGTACACTTCAATTAGAACTATCATGGCACTTGCATCTATGATGAAGTGGAAATTACACCAAATGGATGTTAAGACAGCTTTCTTGAATGGTGTAATTGAAGAAGAAGTGTACATAGAACAACCTCAAGGATTTGAGGTTAAAGATGGAAGAACACATGTATGCAAGCTGAAAAAGGATTTGTAAGGATTGGAGCAAGCTCCCAGAGCTTGGTACGGAAGGATTGATAGTTTCTTAACAAGCATGGGCTTTACCAAGAGTAAAGCTGATCCAAATATTTACCTCAAGGTTATGGATGATGAACCTATTATATTACTGTTGTATGTAGATGATCTATTTCTAACAGGAAATGAGAATCAAATTGTCGAATGTAAGAAGAAGCTTTCTTCAGAGTTTGAAATGAAGGATCTCGGATTAATGCACTATTTCTTAAGTCTAGAAGTATGGAAAGAACCAAAAGGAATATTTTTAAATCAAGGTAAGTATGCTGTGGGGATTTTGAAAAGATTTGATATGTTGGAGTGTAAAGCCATGGCCACTCCCAAGGACTCCAACTTGAAGTTATTGGTTAATGACTCATTAGAATTAGTGGATGTAACTCTATATAGACAAATCATTGGATCATTGATGTATTTAACAAATACCATACCAAATATATGCTTTGTTGTAAATACCCTCAGTCAGTATCTAGTAGAACCTAGAAAGGTTCACTTAATAGCTGCAAAGCATGTAATGAGGTATCTAAAGGGTACATTAGATTTTGGTCTATACTATCTTGGAAATCATGAACTCAAATTACATGGTTACTCAGATTCTGATTGGGCAGGAAGTGTTTCAGACAGAAAGAGTACGTCAGGTGGATGTTATGGTCTTGGATCTACCATGATCTAATGGTTCAGCAAGAAACAATCTAGTGTGGCTCTCAGTACTGCCGAAGCAGAATATATAGCTTCCTGCTCTGCTAGTTGTGAAGCAGTATGGCTTCAGAAATTATTATCTGGAGTGTTTGACTTAGAAATGGATCCTCCTGTGATAATGTGTGACAATCAAAGTTGTATTAAGATGACAGAAAATACAGTTTTCCACGATAAGTCAAAACACATAGAGATCCGATATTTTTATATACGAGATATGGTGAAAAGGGGAGCTATTAAGCTCGAGTATGTGAGCACTGAGGAACAAATTGCTGATATATTGACCAAACCTCTGTTTTGAGTAAAATTTGAGTATTTTCGAGACAAGCTTGGTGTGGTTCAAAAGGACCCTCCTTGAAAGGGGGAGTGATATAGTCACTGATGATGAGATTGCCCACATCGACAGCAAAGTCGATGATGAGGATACCTGTTTATTACACCTAGATACTTATATGTATGCTTAGGATTCTTATATATATATATTTAGAATACTTATATCACTTATATTTCTGAAATTTTTTTGTATTGATGTATTGATGAGGATACATGCTTATATTGATGTATTGATGAGGATACATGCTTATATTGATGTATTGATGAGGATACATGCGTATATTGATTTATTGATGAGGATACATGTTTATATTGATGTATTGATTAGGATGCATGCTTTGATATGTATACATGTATTGATGAGGATACATATTTTGATGATATGGATACTTGTATTGATGAGGATACTTGTATGTACTTGTACTAGTGATGTACTAACGATATCTGTATTGATGAGGATACATGTGGGGATTGGATCATCCCTGGACTTCAGTCCTAAAGTGAGTCGTAGACATATGTCTCTGAGAATGAAGTCCTTAGTGGACATGTGGGGATCGGATCATCCCTGGACTTTAGTCCTAAAGTGAGTCGTACACATGCGTCTCCGAAAATGAAGTCCCTAGTGGACATGATAGGAGTGGATCGTCCCTGGACCTCAGTTCAAAAGGTACATGTATGGATTAATCATCCTTAGACTGTAAATCCCGTAATTTCGAAAGGAAGGATTATCTTAAAAGAGATTGAGTATGGATTAATCATACTTAGACCATAAATCCTGTAATTCTGAAAGGAAGGATTGTCTTAAAAGAGATTGAGTATGGATTAATCATCCTTAGACTGTAAATCCCGTAATTTCGAAAGGAAGGATTGTCTTAAAAGAGATTGAGTATGGATTAATCATCCTTAGACCGTAAATCCCGTAATTCCGAAAGGAAGGATTGTCTTAAAAGAGATTGAGTATGGATTAATCATCCTTAGATCGTAAATTCCATAATTCCGAAAGGAAGGATAGTCTTAAACATGATTGTGATGAGATTGATCGTGTAATTTCAAAAGGAAGGATCATGTGTGTTGATGATGATGCTGATGATCATGTGATGATGATGCTGATGATCGTGTGATGACGATGCTGATGATCGTGTGATGACGATGCTGATTGTATGATGGCGATACTGATGATCGTGCGATGATGATGATGATTGATGTTCCAGTAACTGGTTGAGTTACTGATGATGATGTATTGAAGAAAGATTCCGATGATTTATAGATGTATCATGTATGATGTAGTCGATGACTCCTTGCTCCTGCAGATGTTGTTATAATATCCTTCTCGTTAAGGGGGAGTGTTGAATATTGTAACTTCTAAGAATATTATATTTGTACTTTATTATTCTGGAGATGTTTCATCCCTCCAAGGTGATTCTATTATGTGTCTGGAGATGTTTATTCCTTCGATGGTCTGTGGTAACCAGGGTTATTAGACCCACCATGTGGGGGTTGGCCCTGATTTTATTATTTAGGGGTTATTAGAATTCACTAGGAGAGGTCGGCCCCATTAGGGATTTTAGTCAGTCGGGAACTAGTATAAGTATAGGAGGTGAGCTCCTTATTTGACACACTTGCTCAAATCCGAAAGTAGTGCACTTGTGTTTGGGAGGTCTGCATAGGGGGTAGAGAAGGAGGTCAAGTCTTGGATCACATCTTGTATTTTGGTTGATCATCTTATTGAGGAAAGCTTTGTTGGGTTTTCTATCCCATGAGGGTTTCCCAGGGTAATATCTTTGTCTATCTTGTGATTATGTTTCTTTCAGTGATCTTGCTAGTGAAATTAGAATAAACTTAATAGAATTCCCCTGCAAGGGGCTAAACATTTTCTCTGGGATGCAGTGATAAAGGAAATGCCCTCATTGGAAAAGCATTTGGTCATGGTGGATGAGCATAAACAGGTTGCTATGGTAGCAAGCATAAGATGTAAATCCCTGCAGGAAAGTCTAGCACAAAGGCCTAGGGAGAAGGCCCAGAAGGTGATTGTTGTTATGAACTCATCCCGTGGGGAAGAACTAATTTCCCCTGGGATTAATGACAGGATATCAGTTTTGGTGGCATCAAGGAGGATGACCACAAAGCACAACATGTTGCAGAATGCACTTACTAGGATTAACATTATTCAGCAAGGGGTAGAAAAGTTTAACAAATTGTTCCAGCCCCTGTTTCAGAAAGGGTTTCCTGAGTTTTGGGGTCCAGAGGGGAAGTTGATCCCTTGGAGAAAATATGTCGAACTGTTGAACCGGGAAAGAGTAAACCATGCAAAGCTTGAGGGTATGAATGGTGGGATAAAGGGAGAGGTAATCATCAATAAACTCAGCGACGACTTTGAGTTGCTGGCTCAATTCAGGACTGTCAAATCAGATCTCCCTACTATTGGAAATAGCCCCCTGATTGAACTGGATGTTCTCCTAAAGGAGCTATTTGAGATGGCCCCCCCTACAGATCAACAATGGAAAGATATACATAGACTGAGCAATCATCAGCCTGTAAGTCCCACCAACGCTGAGTTAGTTGTAGTCTGTTAAAAATATGATCGAAGTTGTTGTTTTCATCAAGCGACCCAGAAAGCCCTAGATGTTGAGATTTCCCTTTTTGATTGGTCACGCACAGCACAACGTGCCTTCCCGAAATGTTTTGTGGGCATGGCGCATTTGCCATGTCAGAGTTTGTTAGGATTTAGGACTTACTTTTGGGTTTGATTCCCGCAATGTAACTAATTTTGATGCCATGTTTTGAGATATGTCTCTGGGGTAAATTGCACTATAAATGTCACCTCTACGGAGGAGGAAGGGTTCGACTTTCATTTTTTAAGCCTCTGTGCTTGGATTGTAGCTTTGTAAACTTTCTTGAAAGTGTTAATGAAAAGTATTTTTTTGAGTTTATGAGATTCATCACAGTGTTCATATTCAGTTTGTGTTTCTTGTTTGCATCAATTTCATATGTGTAAATTCTGCTAATGCATTCTAGAGAAAACCATGACCTGTCTTGAGCCTACTAAGGCCTGTTGTGACATGTCTTAGGCCTGCTAGGACTATCGTGACTTGCTGAAAGTGCCTTGAGGACTGTTAAGGGTCCCAATCCTGTGTATGAAGGTACCATGACCTACTGTGGGTTACTAAGGGTCTCGTGATAGTGTGTAAATGTCAGGGATAATTTTAAGGACCCATACTTATTTAAAAGTTTTAAACCTTGGCGAATCTTACCAATTCTTAAAATGTCAACTATAAAATATTTGGCGATATTTTTCTAAGATTATTTCAATTTCTAAGGATTTTATATAGTTTATATAATAATTTGGCGATTTTTAAAGTGAAAAAAGTTTACCCCATCAAAATTGGGCGAAATAGGGCTTCAAAAAATGCAAATTGGCGAATCTTTTTTTGGAAAAAAACATGGAAAAATAGCCCATGGGCTAAATTTCGCCCCTAAAATTATCCTTGGTAAATGTGTTGGAAGCCTAATTGTGTACTACTTGACTAGCTTGTGATCTGTTAGTATGGATGGCAGTCTGTGAGGTCTGGTACATGGGTCTCTACCCTTTATTGGACTAGTGATATCATCGGGAGAAGTTGCAAGCCTTGAAACAATTTTCATGTGCGCGATATTCTATGGAATGCGCTCAATAAATTTTGGAATCCACCGTTGATTTTGTGGGGACACTGATCAAACGATCAGAAAGCCATTTCGTTGCATGAAAAATTAAGTTGTACAAACACTCAAGATGGCCGCAAAATTGATAGATCAACGATTGAGATCGATGGTGGGGGAGAAGCGTTGTGTGGAAACTCTATTCCTGCATTCCGGAAATAATCCATCTGCGGAAGAAAGTTAGACAGTGCAGAAAGAGTTTGTTTCAGATATCAAGGGTTTTCAGTTCTTGATTTTCGTAGCGCTAATAGTGAAAAGTAAATGCAATAGAGATATATTTTCATAAATAACAAGGAAAATAAATCCTAAATATCATATTCATATAACTTTGAGTTTACAATGACTGTAACAAATTTGAAATTACTTTAACTCTAACCTGTAGCTTCCTGGGCGTGCACAATGATTTATGGAAGTGAGCTGGCCTTCTTTGGTGTATCCCAACTCCTCAAAACAACCCAAATCATCTTCTTATTAGAATCCCTTATTATGCTGTAGCGCCCTCCTTCACTACCCAAAAATGTTATGCACAGTCGTAGCAAGAAGGAAGACTACAATGAGAGTAACCAACAACGCTATAGTAGATTCATGTAGGTGTCAATATGGATTGCAGGTCCCTTTTTCGCTGTAAAAACCCTTGATATTGTCCCATATGAAGCATGGGGATCACTGTAGATATGGAACTGTAAGGATATCCACCCAACATAAAGTAAATCATCCTCACAAACGATACTATGTCCTCTCTAGACGATGTCACAGTCCACGCAGTCCAAACTCAACCAACAAATGAAGAATACGGCCTTCACAAGATGAAATCGGCCCCTTTGTTACTTGTTGGCAGGCGGTTTGATAAAGAAGAATCGCAGCATTGCTGATGCTATGACACGTCAGAAGAGGTCGCAGAAGGTAGAACACTCGATTATTTTATGTATTTTTGAGTCATTTGTACCGCAGTGCACGAGTTTTTGGGTCATTTGGACCGCGTCAGTTAGATTTTCGGTCAATTGTTAAAAGTGCCGGTTAGGAAGTTGTTAGTAAGTGGACAAGCATTGTAAAGGCAGAAGCATATATATAGACATAAGTTGTAAGTGTTGCATCATCTGATCTTAGTATGGATCCTTGGATGTTGCTGTGTGCGTCTTTGAGTCTGTATCTGAGATCACGATATATTGATGAGATCTGGTTTTGTGGAGATATTGTATCAGGGTTTTGCAGAAGTAATATGACATGACAGAACTATTTGGTGAAATTCCCTGTGTATCTTTTATGGTAATGCATGTTATGTTTCATGGATGATGCTATGTTTTCCTCTTGCAGTTAATGCCTTAATGTTATACTTGTTCTGATGAAAGATCCTGTTGAATGATGCTATGAATATGAATGATGTTAAATTTGAATGCATAGATCTATCCGTGAATGTTGCAATAAGTAAGTAATTGGTGCTGCAACCATCGTCCTTCATTCGAAGAAAACATGGTTTTGTCCACTCTCCCTTAAATGCCTCGGGTGAGACCTCATCTACTCTGCAGGTGTTGCTGGATGCGGTAAAACCTGTCTGGGTCGGTGCTCAGGGAGATCGCGCTAGGTTGGTGTCGACAGCAATGGGAACCCCTGTCAATTGGGTTTGAGTCAACAAATGGTTATGTTGCTGGGACCATGTGCGAAGTGATTGGAGGATATGTTGTGGCATCCGATGCAACCGGAGATACAAAGTTGGTTTGATCAGAAGTTGCTGAAGTTTGCTGAAGAAGAAAGCTGAAACACTCGACTGATTGTAGATCAGTGGGTGGATAGATATATCCACGACGATCCACACGAATGGTTTTTCTCTGAATTCCCGGTCCTTTTGTTCGAGTGGTTGGCAAAGTTGACCTATCAGAAGAGCAACCACCAAGGTGGTGAGCCGACAACCTGGACCTCGGAGTTGATCCAAGAAATGCAGGAAGTCGACAATAAAGAATTGCGGGCTGTCGAAGTGTGGCTTGATAGCATCTTGGAAGGGTATATCACTGAATTCATGGTTGATACACAAAAGTCTTATAGTGAAGCTGAAAGATATTTCTTCCGCAAACCCCAGGGAAGGTTTCTGTTGTCGCTCCAACTGTCCATTAAGATGCTTATTTGCAAAAAGGGTATATTGAAGATGCATCTGGATCAGTAAACATCCTGGTGGGTGGAGGCCATGGGTATCGCGACAGCAGGGGGTGGTACATGGAATGATCAAGGGTAGATGGGTGCAGGTCATGACGAGAGTGTGAGTGAAGCCGAGGAAGAGAGTGGTCTTACAAGGGGATGAGCGAGGTTTCGACAGGAAAAGAGGAAGAGGATAGGAGAAGGTCCTACTGTGATCAAACCACGAGTTCGCGAAGGAAGACCACACGGGATGAAGCGAGCTCATAGTCCGAACAAGGATGCACAAGCTATGCCCAGGATAGAGGCAGGACCAAACCCCAACAACAACGTACCCACACCTCCGCTCACTATCTGTCAACTAGTGAGAAACACCACTTTGACTCCACCAGGTCAACAAAACTTAATTGCTAGTAGTTTAACGACACAGCTAGCTAACTTGACCATATAGCTGCAAGATCTGAAGAAGAGCAAGGAGCAGCGCGAAGAAGTATGGTGTACGCGATGTCGAGGGGAAGGGCATACTAAGGACAATTTCCCTGACTTACGCAACTATTTGGTTTTGGGGGAACCTAACTCGTTGAATGGTGGGGGCATGCCATGGTGTCGCGTTTGTCAAGTATTTGGGCACTGCCATGAAGAATGTCCATACATGCAGAAGATGGTCTCCAAACCGATGAATCTGTATTGCACTTTCTGTAAATCGATGGGACACGATGAAAAATATTGTCGGGCATATGGGTTGCTTCATGAGAGAATGCACGATGCATTCTATGTAAAGGATGACCAGCGTGTCGTAGAGAAACCGCAACCACAGCCCCAGGTAGCCCAATTGCTACCTCAACCACAGGTATAGTTTGTACCGTAGCAGCAACCACAGCAGTTTGTGGCGCAATATGCTCCGATGCAAATGGCTCCACAACAACCATAGTGCGTTCAACAACCGCAGTATGCGTAGCAAGGGCATGGCATGCAACCAGCCTTGATATAGCAACAGTACAACCAACTGCGGTACCAACAGCAGGAAAGATTCTGTGGAGGATTCTATGGTGGACAAGGCAGAGGATTTGGTCATGGAGGAGGACAAGGAGGTCACAGACCTGTTCAGTGCTATCATTGTACGGTATGGGGACATTACCAACGATATTTCCCTCTATTTCAGACATAGTGTACATTTTGCTTTTTTATAGACCACACATTGGAGAACTGCCCACAGTTGATTGCATGATGGCAGGTAGGGAATGTTCCACAGTTGCGTTATCAGAACCAGGCACAATAGCCAGTACAGAATTAGGTGCAGCAACCGGTGCAGAACCAGAACCAATGTCCAATTCATAATGCTAA
Organism: Larix kaempferi; assembly: GCA_027924585.1. NCBI lineage: Eukaryota > Viridiplantae > Streptophyta > Pinopsida > Pinales > Pinaceae > Larix > Larix kaempferi. Next base: position 103,264 of record BSBM01002003.1, read on the forward strand.
TCAAAATGTGAACCCACAAGGGAATCCAACACCAAACTAGAATCAGGGTGCGAATGTTCCGACAATTTCTGCGAACCCAAGACCACAAGATGCGGCTGTTGCAATCATCACGAGGGGAGGCGCATCAACAGGAGGGGACATTCAAAAGGCCAAACAGAAGAAGGTATTGTTTGACGTTGAGTCCGAGCAAGATACGTTCTTTTAGGCATGAAGTGCTTTGGACCAGGATCGCAACAAGGGTATCATCTGCGACATGCCCCCTGCTTTTGATGCGACTTCAGAGGCAGGTCCATCAATGCAGTCTGGAGCCTTAAAGAAGTTTCTTGAGAGATGTTTATTGTTAGAGAGATATCCCGCAACCCTTGATGAGATTGGAGGGTTGTTGCAGCGTCCATCTAGGGGATGACAGGAGTCCACTTTAAACTCCTTACAATGGCGGAAGACAGGTAAAGAGATGTGAATGAATATCCAAATTGGGGATTATGACGTTGTTTCAGTTATTCTGGATCTTGGTTCAGATGTCAACATCTTAACCAAGCAGGCATGGAAGAAAATGGGGAGCCCCCTATTGAGCTAGTTTCCTGTACAGCTCCGGTTAGCTAATCACACTAAAGTTATGCTGATTGGGAGAGTCCCACGTTTGGTGGTGGACATTGAGGGAATGAAGACCTATGTTGACTTTGATGTCATCGAAGTGGTGGAAGGAGGAAGTTCGTATCCCACATTGCTCGGGATCGGATGGGATAATGATAGTGGATCAGTAATCAACTTCAAGCAGTGGATGATGACTTTCGAAAACCGTGATCTCAGAGTCATAGCCCCGTTGGATCCGGTTGAAGGACGCAGACACATTGAGCCAGTGAAGGATAGCAATCCTAGTGGATGGGACCATGCATTCAACATTTCTGAAGACTATATTCATCAGACTTCCAACGGTGAGTTGGGATGGCACAGTGATAGCTCTGCGTCTTCCGACTTTGATGACACATTAGAACATTGGCAAAACCACTTGCATGAGGTGTCACTCCACAAATGTGGGATGATCACGTAGTTGCTATGCCGCATCGCGACTGAAATGGTCACACTACCAGTATACGAAGGGCTTCCTGGCTTGTCTAACTTTCTGGCAGAGTTCGAGGAAAGAGTTTCATAACAACAACGATTGATGGCATTGGACGAAGCATTGAAGGCTGCTCCAGCACGCGGGTGGGCAACACACAAGGAATCAATTGATGGATGGTTGAAATGTAGAAGATCAATGATGGTTCGCTTCGACGATACCAAGGTATACCACACAGGGAAATATGATGGTCGAAATGACCCTGGAGGTCATTTGGTGGAGTGTCAGACATTATGGGCATTGCGACCAAGAGACGAGTGGGTCCATGCATTTATCCATACCTTTGATGACATGCCGCGGTCATGGTATACTGCAACTGAATTACGAGAAGAAATCACTACTTGGTTGGAGTTGACAATATGTTTTACTCATACATTTAGTTTTGTTGATCCCAACTCGGATGTCCATAACGCTCTGCAGATCATCCGCTATGTGGTTCTAAAGGTTGTTCCCGTAGTGTACCCGATGGATCCACATATGCATTGCAAGATGCAATCCATAATGGAATGTTATAATATCACTGGTAGGCTTGAAGATGGTGATGATCTGTGGAATGTCAATATCCCAGAATCTGAAGGAAGTCATGATGTGGTACCGCCTGATGCGCCAAGTGATCCGTTCAGTCAGCCCTTGAAGCTTCGTAAGATCAATATTGGGACGGAGACCACTCCCAAGTTCATGAATGTTGGAGATTATTGGGATGATGAGATGATGGGGAAGGTCACTGATTTGTTGCATGAGTTCCAAGACCTATTTCCTATGAAGTTTTCTGAAATGAAAGGGATTTTGAGTGATTTATGCGAGATGAAAATTCCCTTGAAACAAGATGCTAAACCGATCAGGTAGTGACCCTATCGGCTAAACCCGTGACATAAGGAGAAGGTCAAGGCAGATCTTGATCGCATGTTGGATGCTGGTATCATTGAACCGGTTCAAGAGTCAGAATGGATTAGTCCTATGGTGGTACAGGACAAGAAGATCAGTGAGGTGTGCATCTGTGTCGATTTGCAGAAATTGAATGATGCTTGCTTGCATGATCCCTTTTCAACCCTGTTTACTGATGAAGTACTCGAAGGTGTGGGCGGCCAGGAGATGTATTCTTTCATGGATGGGTTCTCGGGTTATCATCAGATCTGCATTGCGTAGGAAGACCACCACAAGATGACTTTTGTGACAGAATGGGGATGTTTTCATTATACCATGATGTCGTTTGGGTTGAAGAATGCACCTGCGATATTCTCGTGGGTTGTCGTTGGTGCATTCAAGGATTTCATCCAGAAGTTCTTGCAGGTATACATGGATGATTCGACAGTCTATGGTTTAATCCGTCATCATCTGGCCAATCTGTGGTTGATGCTGGAGTGCTATCGAAAACACCAGATATCACTGAATTTGAAGAAGTGCATTTTTGCATGCCGTTTGGGATATTGCTAGGTCACATTGTGTGCAAATAGGGGTTGTTAGTCGATCCAACAAATATTGCACTCATTTTGAGCTTGACACCACCAACCACTGTTAAGCAATTGAGAGTGAATTTGGGGCATACGGGGTATGATCGCAAGTTCATCAGGGGATATGTAGCGATCACCACCCCTATGGAGAAGCTGCTAAAGAAAGATGCAGTATTTCAATGGAGCAATGAATGTCAGGATAGTTTTGAGCAGCTCAAGGCTAAGATGGCTTCGGCCCCGATATTGGTATTTCCGGACTGGAGTAAGGAATTCCATGTCCATGTTGATGTATCGTCGATTGCACTTGGTGTGGTGCTAGCAAAACCAGGAGAGGGGGATCTCGATCACCCTATTGCTTTTTCCAGTCGGAAGCTATCATCCACAGAAAGGAACTACACCACTACCAAAAGGGAAGTCTTGGCGATGGTCTATGCACTGCAAAAGTTCCGACACTACTTATTGGGTAGACATTTTAAGATGTTCACAGACCACTCTGCATTGAAATACTTGGTCAATAAGCCTATGTTGGGGGGGAAGATATGCCGCTGGTTACTTCTTTTTCAGGAATTTGATTTTGAAGTAATTGTGAAGCCAGGGCGGTTGAATGTTGGCCCTGATCATCTATCATGGATTGAAACAGGTGAAGAGCCAACTAACATTGAAGACGGGTTTCCTGATGCGCAACTGTTTAAAGTGGAAGTAGCCAATGGCTATTTTGAAGAAATAATTCAGTTTATGGCGACAGATACCACACTAGAAGAGTTCACCACGAGTCAAAAGAAGCAGTTGGTAGTGAAAGATGCAGACTCCCAAATAATCACAGGAGAGTTATACAAGATGGGTGCAGATGAGATATTGTTCTGGTGTGTCTTGTCCCATGAGCAAGCGCAGATATTAGCAGAAGCACACAGAGGTGTGGTTGGAGGACACTACGGCGGTCGGGTGACTGGCAGGAAGGTGCTTCGCGCAAGGCTTTGGTGGCCCACACTACATAATGATGCGACAAACTATGCGCGGTCCTGCGATGTTTGTCAGAGAAACGAGAAGCCATCCAGAAGGGATGAGATGCCACTGATGCCTTAGCTAACACTACATCCATTCGAAAAATGGGAAGTGGATTTTGTGGGACCAATCCATCCATTGGGGAAGTGCACTAGGGAAAGATACATCATCATGGTGATAGATTATTTGACAAGATGGGTGAAGGCTGCACTAGTCGTTGATTGTTCCGTAACCACGGCTGCGGGGATTTTGTTTGATAACATTGTCACCTGCTTCGGCTGCCCCAAGATATTTCTCAGTGATCAAGGAATCCACTTTCTAAATCGCACCATCAACGCATTGACAGAGGAGTTGTAGATATAACAGAAGAAGAGTACACCATATCATATGCAGGAAAATGGCACAGTGGAAGCTTTAAGATATTGGAGCATGCGCTGACAAAGGTGTGTAATGCGAACCGGGATGACTGGGATCTTAAAATCCCAGTAGTGTTGTGGGCGTATCACACCACGTGTAAAAGGTTGACGGGTCAGACACCATTCAAGTTGGTGTCTGGACAAGAAGCAATTATGCCCATGGAGTACTTTGTTCCAATTCTGCGCATTGTGGCAACGACATGCCTAGACGATGCAGCAACCTTGGAAGAATGTCTATCACAGTTACTACAGCTGGAGGAAGATCGCTTTATCACAGGATTCCACCAGGGGGTGGAGAAGGACCGTCAGAAGGCTTGTCATGATCGCCACATAAAAAAAAAATAGTTTCAGTAGGGTGACTTGGTACTATTGTATGACAGCAGGTTTATGAAACATCCAGGAAAATTGCAGATGCATTGGCTGGGTCCATATCACATTAGTAGTATCACTTCAAGAGGAGCGGTACAGTTGTAGTAGTTGGATGGAGCGATGCTCCCAAAGTTGATTAATGGTAGTAGGTTGAAGCCCTATCAGTCGAGCTTGGACCAGTGCGATGCGTGAGTCACATTGGGAAAAAAAAAAGGCAGGTTGATCGGTGGCAGGTTGTTGCACCAACAGGAATAGAATGTGCAAGTAGGGAGGCTTGTGCCGCAAGTTAGGAGCGGTCCGCGACAAGTGGCAGGGTCGCGACCGGGTCAAATCAGCAATAAATTCCAAAAGTGAAGATAGTTAATTAACGATGCTCGTTTGAATGCTGGGCATTAATGGCGGATCTAGCGGATCGATTGATAGGATCGACGGTGTATTTGAGTCATTAATAAAGAATTTCAGTCGAGTTAATGCAGGATTTAGTGATGATTACGAAGGATTGCATTGGACGCTAAAAGAATGCGTTGAAGCTGGTCAGAAGGCACCGAGAATTCAGTTGTTAAGTGACTGTGAATTGCTGTCGAGTATCATTGTTTCCTGGTGAGTGCAATTGTGAGTTAGGCAAGGTTCAGTTGAACTTGCAAAGTGTCGTTGCCAAGCGTTGAGGGGGTCTGTCAATTACACCAGTGAAGCCATCAGTTGAGAATGTTGTGTGAGGTATGATAGGCAAGCTGGAAACAGTTGAGATTAGCAGTGAAGTAAAGTCTCCCTTCATCCCGGTTGTTGTTGAATAAGAAGTTGAGTCTGCGAGAGACATCAATCTTGAGGCAGAAGTTGCAAACATGCTGGTGGGAGCGTTAGTGATTGCCAAGAAGCGTCGAGGAGGTTAGCATTCTAAGTCACTGTGGAGAAAGCATCAGCTTAGGTCCTCCACTGCTGTGGAGGGGGAAGCTAAAGGGGAAGCAGGGCCATCTAGTTTTCGGGTTAATGAGTCTGTCGCATGGGAAGGACTCTTGGCCATTGATATCCCTGGGTATGTTCCCCCCAGTCGGCCCAAGTTGCCTTCCCAGAAGGTGCACATGAATCAAAAGTATCCATTGTGGATGCCCACCTTATCGATAGCAATAGAGTGCTCTGTTGACATTGGGCCAGCACTGACGTGTATGAAATATGACGACCATGATATGGTGGTGTGCAAGGAGATTACGTCGGAACCTTATGATCCAGAGTCACAATTAAGCGGTATGCCAGTTTCGCGTGATTGGGCGCGGGGTTTGAAACAGGTATGCCTGCTAGGCCTTATCAATATGCCCCATTTTGGACAACTGCCGGAGGTCAATGCATGTGTGAAGTAGTTATTGGCCTCCTTTCACGGTGGTAAGTTATGGCTGGATGAAGCAATTCCCATCGCAGTGCACTTGATCGCAAAGATTACTAGGTTGCCCAAGGATGGGGCCGACTTATCACAATATTTTCGAAGAAAGGAGAAGGACAAAAAGCTGGCCACGTAGTTGGTCAAGTGCTATTCCTTGGAGAAGGATGGTCGTGGTTACTACACAAGCAAATCAATGATAAGGTAGTGCTCACCGACACAAAGATACTTTCCTACAAAGTGGTACGGGGTGGTCGACCCAATCAGTGTAATTTGGGAATTGTGGTGTGTGCCGAGCAGTGTGCGGCCGGAGTGCAGATGAATTGGTCGCTGCTTCTACTGAATCAGTTGGCGGAGGATGCCACAGTGGTTCAAGTAGGTAAGGGATCCTTTACATATAACTGTCTTCTGCTATTGATTGCATTTGTGGCCTGGAAGGAGCCCGACGCATACCAGGGTATGGAGATTGACGCCACGAAAGAGTGCTGTGGCGCATGCTATCAGAACCTATGGTTTGTCTGGGAACAAGAGCAGAATAAGGAATGTATATTGTTATTCTAGTTATACAAGGAGATGCTCTGTGCGGCTGTGACGAGGGTGCCCCGATTGTCCGAAGAAACGACAGCACAGTTTAAGTTGGTCATGGTGTTTGCAATTCGTCTGCATTCAATTTATGTGCAAGCCCACAGTGACCTAGATAGGCAATGGTTGCTAACATCATATAAGGTAATGACGGTGGAGTTGGAGCCTATCGTGAACGACTGGCCAATGGAATGGTGCGAACCCATGGGGTTGGTCGAGATTGAGGCTGGAGAACTGACGAAAGGCCCAGATGATCGCATATCGGTGTAGGACCAGCACAGCCATCATGATTCCAATCAAGAATCCATGAAGACACATACAAATTATGACAGTGACCAGGCCCTAGAAGAAAACAAAAGAAAAGGGCACCAGGACCCTACGACAATCAGTGGGCTGCTTCTATCGATGGAAGCGTAGTTGGGATGACTCATAAAAGCAATCACTGATGCATCCACTGTAGCAGCTCAGAAGATGACAAGGATGACAGATGAAGGATTCCATGTGCTCATTACTCGTATGGACTCTTTGTGTGATATGGTTTCACGGAAGGAACCTAAAGAAGCAGTGGCACCGCAAGTTGGCACAATCAGCATCGAGCCGCGGGTTAGGAATGTGGAGATTCCCCAGACTGCGATTGTGACTGACGATGAAACTGTGAACGCCTTGCTACAGCAGTTGAAAAAGGTGACCCTCAATGTTAACGCGTTTCCAACACAAGGGTTGAAAACTGTGCAGACGGTCACTAGCAGGGAAATGGCGGACATAATGCATGAGATTAGTGGCAAGTGTATGCGGTTGTAGGAGCGCAAGGTAGCTGCACAAGAAGCCATTGCAGGCTTGACAAGAAGGGCTACTGCAGCACAGCAGGCTGTGGATGAGATAGAGGTGGACATCAAGAAAGAACGAGCTGAGAAGGATCGAGAGATTGAAGAGCTAAAGAAAGAATAGGAACACCTCATCACGAAGAAGGCCCATATGTGGGATGATAGTGTGAGGGTCGACAGGGCCATTGTAGAGGATTATCACCATGTGCCAGAGCCCACTGAAGGGTTGGATATGCTTCAACATGTGCAGCAACTAGGGGCTTCCATTATCTAGTTGCGGCACAAGAATTAGGAACTAAAAGCTCAGGTGAATCCCGGTACACCTCAAGCTGAAGTGGACGACCATAAACGAGCTATTGAGGAGATAGAAATGCAGCTAGCGGAGATGGAAATAGCAACAATGAAGATCACAGCTAACACTATGTAGTTCTAGGGCCAAATCATTCGGGACGAGCAGGTTGAACAACTGATGAAGTCTTGGCAAGAAGTGGAGGGGAAGTTGGTGACATTGAATGCGGCGATGCGCACAATGCCACCCATGGAGCAGGTTACCAAGTTGGAAGACTTAAAAGAGCTACAAATGCGCGTCGCCAAGGCTGACGAGCAACATAAGAAGCACGCTGTGCAGCTGGAGGAGTTCCAGGATGTTGGCGGTCAGTTCATGGCCAAGGCTGGTGAAGTTATCCAGGAAGTACAGGGACATCGTCAACAAGTGGCTGCGAAGCTTATCGAGCACCCATCACCCTAGGATGTTATCGACAGTCAGGAGATAGCTATGGCAACAAAGGAAATGGTGATGATAGTCGAGCATCAGTACGAGGATTTCAAAGTCAAAACCACAGAGTACACTATGTCCTATTGACGTGGCTTGAGGGAGAGCCACAAAATTGCGTTGGGGGCCTATTGGCAGGCAATTTGGTAAGGAATAATCGCAGCATCACTGATGCTGCGACAAGTCAGAAGAGGTCACAGAAGGCAGAAAGATGGATTATTTTATGTATTTTTGAGTCATTTGTACCGCAGTGTGTGGGTTTTTGGGTCATTTGGACCATGTGAATTAGATTTTCGGTCAATTGTCCAAAGTGTCGGTTAGGAAGTTGTTAGTAAGTGGACAAGCATTGTAAAGGAGGAAGCCTATATATAGACATAAGTTGTAAGTGTTGCATCATCTGATCTTAGTACAGATCCTTGGATGTTGCTGTGTGTGTCTTTGAGTCTGTATCTGAGATCACGAGATATTGATGAGATGTAGTTTTGTGGAGATATTGTATTAGGGTTTTGCAGAAGTAATATGACATGACGGAACTATTTGGTGAAATTCCCTCTGTATCTTTTATGGTAATGCATTTTGTGATTCATGGATGATGCTATGTTTTCCTGCTGCAATTAATTCCTTAATGTTATACTTGTTGCGATGAAAGATCCTGTTGAATGATGCTATGAATATGAATGATGCAGTGGGTTGGTGTTGACAGCAATGAGAACCCCTGTCGACTGGGTTTGAGTCAACATTACTCCTTTTTTTTCAAAAACATAAAAACCAAAAAAGACGAAAAAGCGAATATGCATGAATCTATAGCATCTTATATCTAGATGGGCCTGAAAATTTGTTGTATGTATAACCATGACATGAGCCTATAATCCTAGGTATAATATAATATTGTTACTTGTTAGACTCATAGGAAGACCACCTTGGGCTAAACCTTATTATAGAATATGCTATGGGGATGACGCTAGGGGGTGCTAGTTTCTTATAATATTCTTATTTTACTTATTGCATAATCGTTTCTAGCTTCTATGTTATTTCTTATCAAGGATATTTATAACTTACATCGTAGGGAGGATCTATGGGTTAAATATAAATATGTTTCTAATGTGGAGATATCTCAACCTTTAGACTAACTAATATATGTTGTTAGTATGATAGGAGATCAAGATGTCAAAGTTGTCACCACCATTTTAACATATCAATGTATTCTTAGGAGGATTTAGAATTGGCTTCGATCACCTCATTTAATGGCTTGGAAGGTATCGGAAACTTCATTTCCTTTAGAGCTCAATAAATCTCACTTGGGAGTGAGTAAATTACTCAAAGGTGCAGTGCAATGGCCATAACACTATTAGAGATCACTTGGTTCAATAATTTCATATGCCACCTATCGTGGACTCTCCAATGACCTAAATAGAAATTCCCATCCAGGCATCTATAAAAACTATTACACTTCCACCACTAAAATGGTTCATTGAACAATGAAAATACATAAATGAGGTGGAGGATATAGATTGGCATCGCATGATATGTGGTAGATGTAAGGTAGACATCATTGAAAATTGATTGGATGGATATCTTAGCAAGTAATCAGATTTTCATTAGGAGAATAGTTTCAATGGTATAATACTGTTCTAAAAAACATAGGTTAATGGTTCAAATTCCTTTTATATTTATAAGAATTTCATATGGTTGGAAGAGGTAATGATAAAAAATATTAATATTTAAAAGGATTATATAGGTTCTTTTAGGTTTTCTCCAAGTAGGACCTTAACCAATGTATTGAATTGTCAAACTTATGGAGAGCATATACAGAAAATGTAACACCGTATATCTCTTCTCATTATTCTAATATCCCTAATTACCTAATTGATATGTCAATTAAGAAAGTAGATTTGTAAGGCATACCACCATACAATTTTTGGCTCATATGATTTCCATAAGAAGAGAGAACATAATGAGTCATAATTGTTTGAATGCATATGATAGATCTCTTTGTTATAAGGCTACAAGAAACAATAATGAGTCATATCATGCCAGTAGTTACAATTAATAGCATAAAGAGGAAATATCTTGTGTAGAATCGTAAGAGAGTCTATGGAAATAGACTAATTTAGTACAATTATTTTATCCTTATGGTATCCTTACTCATTGGCATGGTACCTTGAATGATATATAAGTAATTTGATCAAGTAACCGGTAAATCCACCTAGGTATAAAAGTAGTAGACACCGACTAGAAATAATACTATGTTTGGATGTAACCTCAACATCTAACCTCAGATGGAAATGGAATCCCTTATGTGGTAAGCTAAAATTGATTACTAGTCATGCACTTGAATCCATTGAAACAAACTCATTGTCCCCATCCTTCTACAAATAAACCTCACAATCAATGCCTTAGAAGCCATGCTTATTAAAGGTCTAACAATGATGTCTCCAACCACCAAAGCTAACCTCTTGAGGGGATATTTGTCCTTATAGTCAGAATATGGGAATTGATAAGAAGTTTCTGAGCATTAGGTATGGGTCTTGGGGCTCTAGACATGGTTAAGGTATGGAAACTGGGCCTTAGGACCTTAAGGAAGCTTCTAGGTATATATAGCCAAGAATTATATGTTGAACAACCACAATAGACCTTTCCACGGTATCTTTGGATTATGAGTGGGGTTTTTGTGGCATAGTGAGAATTTTAAGACTAATTATAGGTTCCAACACCTTGGATATGGTTGGGGAAAAAAGAGTGGGACTTAGGTCCTAAAGGAAATTCCAGGCATCTTTGGCTAAGAACAATTCCTACAATCACCACACATGACCTCCCAAGAGCATATTATTCATATAAGTGGGGATATTAGTGCCATTAGAATTTTATAATTTTTTGAGAACCTAGTATAGATATTGGGTTCCTTGGACATGCTCGAGGGAGAAAAATTGGGCCTTAATAAAGAAACAACCTTTTGAGAATCCATGTCCAAGAAGAACAACTTGAACAAACACATGTGGATTCTTGAGAGTATCTTTAGTGTTTGAGTAGGGATGTATATGTCATTAGATGGTTTTGAATAGTAGTTAGGGGTCTTGAGGCTCTATACATAATTAAGGAAGGAATCACATGCCTTATTCCCTAAAGGATAATTCTTTGAGGTATCCAAATCCATGAACAATATTTTAAAGAAACACACATCACTATTCTAGGATATCTGTAATGTCCCCACCCCCCTCGGCGGCATTTAGAGCTCATGAGGGAGCTCCTTAGAATACAACCTGCTAAACATTTTTCTTCCAAACTATGCACTTTCACTCAGCCGCAATAACTTGGTCCACAATCTGCATGTCATATTTGGAAGTTGGTAGCCCAACGTGCCACTTCAAGAATCACACCTTTGACTTCTGCAATCCACGACGTAGGAGTCATAAAGTCGAAATGACAAATACACGATGTCGAAGAAATACACCTCCGGCTTTCACATTGCACAATCCACGATGCAGGAGTAGGAAAGTTGGAACACCCAATTCTCTACTTCTCCAAATCACGCCTCTGAATTCTATAATCCATAATGTGGGAGTCGGAAGTCGGAACTCAAAAGGTCTCAGCTTCGCAGAATCGCGCCTCCAACTTTCACGATCTCCGAGAGCTTTCCAATATATGATACCAATTTTTCAAAAAATGGACTTAGGATGAGAAAGCTATCAGCCTGAGAAATTGGCAGTAAAAGTGGTATATGGTCGACTTCCAACTTTCACGATCCGCAGTCTGCACTGCGGGTTCGAAAAGTCGGAAGTCGACCATATACCACTTTTACTGCCAATTTCTCAGGCTGATAGCTTTCTCATCCTAAGTCCATTTTTTGAAAAATTGGTATCATATATTGGAAAGCTCTCGGAGATCCCCATGCAAGTGTATGCTCTTCTTCCAAACCTGGGAACTATGAATTTTCCTTCTTCCAACCAAGGTGTTTCCCCAATCCTCATCCATACCTATTTACCACTCTGTAAAGAGCTCTAATACACTATGCCATGTCTCCTCCCTTCATCTGACTCATAGAGGGAACATGAACACAAAAGGGGTTTCTATTTCTCCCCCAAAGTCATGACCGAACATTCTGAACCTCCTGGGCCTCAACAAGACTTGGCCCTATTCATCAATGAACAAATTCATAAAAACACATGGATGCATATGCATACTCAAATTAGCACAACTGAATGAAACATGAACAATTAAACATTCAGAACACATAATTCCCATGAGATGGAGTGGCTTATGGGTCGAGCAAACCGATCCCATACCCTACCTTATGAATTTCAGGGCTACCCATACTCCATCACTCTCATAGACTGATTTTCTCACCCACTTCCTTACAACAGAATTAAATGATGACTAGGACAGTCAAAGGGGTTCTCAAGATGACATATGGTAGCCAACTAGGGTCCAATCGTAAAACCCCCTAGTCACCTCTTCCTAGTGGATACACATAGCCCCTCATTTAGTTGCATTCATAGCCAACCCCTTCGTATTTTTATTTGCATTATAATCATCTACATGTTTTTACAATTTCCATGGCTTACTAGCACATGGATGGCACAATATAAAATATCATCCCTTAAAGGCTGAGAATTCACTAGCAGGGCCTTGGCCTTGAGCTCCACGCTAGGATTAATCGTACATCACATATGCACAATGTTTACATTACAAGTCAATACATCCGAAGGGTCCCATTTAGTATAAGTGGACTTGAATCTATTGAAACAAACTCATTGTCCCCATCCTTCTAAAAATAAACCTCACAATCAATGCCTTAGAATCCATGCTTATTACATTATTTAACTTCATGTCATCAACCACGATAGGCTAATATTTCCTTTCCTTTTGATGCATTTCTTTGGTTCTTTCCTTCCTTCCTTTGGTCCACCTACATGACTCCCAGTACCAAGGTCCTTCCCCTTTTCATTGAAAACCTTAGGAGAAAACTCAGGTGTTTTTGCTATCTATACCAAAAAAAAAGAAATTTAATTTACCAAAAAAAAACAAAATTTAATAATACAAAAAAATGGGACCCCTAACATAACTTTCCAAATTTTATCTCCCGCGAATAGTTTTGCCGGGAAAGGGCACTGTTTTCGTTTTGCACAGGCCAACGCTTACTTGCTTTGATTCTGGTATTCAACACCATGAAAGCTGAAGCTTTGATGTGGGGATATATTGAGGTGAACTACGTGAGGTGTAACTTAAGTTTCACTGCATTCTTGTTCTGCATTCTGCGTTATTGCAGGTATTTTATCAATGCTTTTGTGAAAACAACATAATAAATGAAAACATTATGTGGTTTCTTTATTGACAAAAATCAAAATAGTGGTTCCTTTGCTACAAAAGTTTAAGTGTAATACGCATTTTGTGCTGCATTTTGTACAAAATTTTATCATATGCTTAGTAAGTGTAATACGCATTATGTGGTTTCTTTATTGACAGAAATCAAAATAGTGGTTCCTCTGCTACAAAATTTTAAAAATTCTATAAAAATATTGGTTTCCTCTAGGGCTGACCTTGGATTGCGATGGCTCTTCCTAGCTGAGACGTGGATTGTTTGACATTCATTTAGCTGGGTTGTGATTTTTTTGTGACCACTAGAGTTGGACTGCACTTTCCCATTGCTGCAAGACCGTTACCGTGTTCATCTTTGGGGCTTGTTGTGTAAACCTTGTCCTGCTTGCAGCGTCTAAGGCTAAGGGGTCTTCACTCTTGGAGACTGAGATATCTTGTTGGCTACTGTACATGTCTAACCTAAACCTACAACACTCTAACCCTCTCTCTCTCTCAAGTTATGACATCTATTCCTCTTAGTAGATAGTCCTTACAGATAGTCTTCCCTTTTACTTTTGAAACTTGTTAGATAGATTAATCGTTTAAACAACTTTCAGTTAGTAATTGAGTTATGATAGACTTTATTTTTTTGGTTATGCAGGCTTTGTACAAGTGGAGACATGGAGGTAAGTGATTGTTTGTGATTGAATTATATCATTATTTTTATTTCATTTAAATTGTTTTTTAACAGAAACGAGTAGGTTTTATATTAATAAAAATGTGGCTGAGCGTCCCAAGAGGTTACTGTTGGAGCCTAGGCCACAGCTATGGTAAAGCTGTGAATTTTGAGGAAAAAGCACAAGTGTTGAAGGGAAAGTGCTAATTTTGAGGAAGCACCAATTTTGGGCAGAAGCAAACAAGTGCGCAGTACGGTGCCAGATGGACGAGCTCAGCGCAGATTATGGACCGGAAATCACGGAGCTCGCGTGCACACGTCAAAGGAGAATGAATGTGGCCAAGTAGAAAGCTCAGCTACCACAATAAATGAAGCGATGGTATAGAGGGCTCAACTACCCTCATTAAGGCTAAGTACAAAAGTTATGGTTGCTCTGACCAAGGAAGAGCAATGGACCAAAGCATTAAAGGAGAAGGACAAGGAGCAGTGAATGATGAAGCGGCGCCCATACCTGCAATCTGCACCAAAAATCGCGGAGCCTGCCGGAAGCGGCGACGTGACTGCAAGCGGTGCCTACAGTACACCTAGCCATGTCTGCGGTTAGGGTTTTTGGGGATTACTGCTGGGAAAGGCCCACAGTTTTGTAAAGGTGCGACCCCCAGGGCCACCTATATATATGTGTAATTGTAAAGGAAGAAGGTTAGATGTTTTAGACATAAGAAGGTTAGACATTAGACGTTAGCCATTAGATGTTAAATAAGTTGGAAAGGTGATAGCTGTGGAGCTAGTCACTGAGTTGTAGACAGTCTGAGTCGACGTCTGAACCATTGTAATCTCTGTAGAAGAAGAGACTAGATCTAGAGAAGGGCTCCCAGCTGTGTGCGTGGAGTTTCCTGGAAAGATCCAAGGCTGCAACTGTGTGCGCAGTAGGACTGTAATTTCTATTTTGAGATTAATATAAGATACACTTCCCGTGGACGTGATTTCCCCGTGGAGGTGAACTACACAATTCTCGTTGTTATGATGCTGTGTTGTGTGAATGCATGTTTTAGTTTACTATCTGCATTTACATGAATGTTTCATTGTCTTTATGAATGAGTATACAAAGCAAGTCCTTGAAGCTCCCTTAGAAGTTATTCTCGCGCACTATCGAAGGAGTCGATAAGAGCACTATCACCGCAGCGCTTAGGGAATTCATTACTGCGCTGGGCACACAAGCGAAAACGATACATAGAGCATCGACGCAGAGGGTAATTGCCTCGTGCACAGGAGCGGAGATACCGCGCAGCTAGGCTGGCACGCTCGAGTTTCAGCACTGTTGCACTGAGGTCTGTGGAAGAGTAAGACGTTCCACTTTGAGGAATCCTCTTGGAAGAGAGAGGGAGAATATTGCAGTCTCCACATCGCCTAGGTTAAGGAAACCTGATTCCTTATCCCCCCCATAGCCACTTCGGGTGAGACTTCAGGTTGTTGCGCAGCTCGTTGCCAAGAGGGCCAGTGCGCCAAGGGGTGTTTGTTGCTGCGCCTCATTAAAACCCGGGTCTGTCCAAAAAGCAGCCAACAAATGGTTCCGTTGCCTTAAGACTTGTTATTTCGGCGACGTGCGAGATTGTTGCCGTGCGACTGCTGAAGCCAACAAATGGTTCCGTTGCCTTGCGACTTGTTGCCTTGAGACTTGCTCAGCCAACAAATGGTTTCATTGTCGGCTTCAACCATATTATTTTGAAGGAAATGTTGTACTGGAATCCTACAGCTAAAGAAATTCAAGACTGGTTTGATTCAAAGGCTAGAGAGTTCACTGAACGAGAAAATAGAAGCCTTAGGCTTCAGACAGAAGACTGGTTGCAGAAGTATATTTATACTGACCTTCACAAAATTTTATTTGTCATATTTGCACTTGAGTTGCATGCGTGGGTAGCCAAGCTAGCAGATACTAGACCCACTGTGCATGTTGATCAACCTGTCGCTTGGACGCCTAAGCTAGTTAGCATTTTGAAGCGGGTAGATAATTCTGTGTCCTGCGCAGTAGACTTTTGGTTGAACAGTCTGCTGGAAGGCTTCATCACCGAGTTTGCAGTAGATACGAGAAGGAGCTTCAGCGAAGCTGAGAGGAGCTTCTTCAAAGCACACAAGGGTAAGTTCTTAAATTCTCTGAACTTATGGATTAAAATGCTTCTGTATGAAAAAGGAAAACTATGCATAGCTTCCGATGAATAGCATAGACAAGTAATGTCCGCAGATTCTGATAGTGATCCTGAACTTATTGGTTGCACTCGTAGTGGAAAACGGTATAAAGTAGGCCTTGACCAACATTCTTTTGAGTCTAGCCCAGAAGATCGTCAAGTTCCTAGAGCGAGCCATATAGAGAGACAAGGGAGTGCTCATATCCCTTATCACCCTTTTACACCGCAAAAGCCAGACGGGGCTCAGTATAACCCCGCAGTAACACCTTCTAGTAGCCCGCATGGTACTTCTAGTACCTCAGCACCACCGTTGTCTAACCATCCTGGAAGCAGTGCTACAGCACCTCCACATCAACCTCACGCAAGAAGGATGGGTGATGACATGAAGCTACCAACGTTTAGAGGAACAGGGCTAGAAGACCCTGAGCAGCACTGGTTCCTATGTGAAGCCATTTGGACAATTAAGCAAATTAATGATGATGCTGTTAAACTGGTTCAGTTAGCAACCACACTAAGAGAAAGAGCCTTAACTTGGTTCATGAAATACTCAGCAGCACAGAATAGGACGCTTGCTGAGGTAAGAAATGCTATGATTAGAGAATTCAAGAAACCTAAATCAGAATCACAGTGTATAACCGAGCTCAAAGACATAAAACAGTTAACCACAGAGTCAGTATGGAACTTTGACTAGAAGTTCAAAGCCTTGATAGATCAAGTAAGCTTTGAGTTTGCACCTCAGCAGCATAAGGAATGGTTCATTGCTGCGTTGCTTCCACACATTAGACTTCCTCTTATGCAACAGAATCTCACTACTCAGGAACAATCTCTAGAGATGGCTATGAAACTAGAAGCTTCACCAATTGCTGGAACAAGCAATGATGTTGCGCAGTTGCAGAACCATTTAGCAAACCTAACCTTGCAAGTCCATGATATTAAGAAAGGAAAGGATGTTAAAGAAGAAATTTGGTGTACAAAATGTAAAGCGTAAGGTCATTCAAAGGACCATTGTCCCGTTTTCATAGAATATATTGCAACCGGAGCACCTAACCCTTTACCACAGGCCCAGGGACCTTGGTGTGAAATCTGTAGAACTAAAGGTCACAGACCACAAGAATGTCACTTGTTACAGAAATACGTACAAACTCCAAAGAATCTATATTGCAATTTCTATAAATTAGCAGGCCATGATGAGAACAATTGCAGAGCATATGATCTTATGATGGAAAGGAAACATGATGTTTATAGAGTACAGTCAGAGGCACAAGGACCCACAGCAGGTCCACAGTATGACCAAACTCGAGAAGGCCAAGGAGGAAATTATAGGGGTCGCGGACGCGTAGCAGGTTTTGGTCATGGAAGAGGACAGATCACTTGTTACAATTGCGGAGCTCAAGGCCATTATGCAAGGGATTGCCAAAATCCTACAACCATCTGCAGATATTTTAAATCTTATGATCATGTCATTGAAGAATGCCCTCAGTTGATGGCTAAGATGCAAGCAAAGACGCCACAGGTCAATCAGAATATTCAGTTGATTGGAGCAGAAAGAAGAGAATCAGATCCTACAGTTAATATAGTGATGCGCAGTGGAGCAACCACTGGTGCACCAGAGTTGGGAACTGGAAAGCAAGCGATGCAATGGGTATGCCACGGTAATATTAAACCATCTCCACTCGACCTACAGAAGCAAAAAGAAGCATTCTAGCAAGCTCAAGAGTATTTCTCAGACCCACGAGCTTCAACTTCCGTCGTAATTCCACATAATGATATCAGATCCCAAGTGCTAAGACAAGACAACCTGGTGCAAGAACAGGCAAGTACATCTGGAAGGCCTGATGATGAGGAAGATGCACTAGGCAGTGTCCATGCTTTCCTGAGAAATTGCTTAAAGTTGTTGCGCAATGAAAAAGCAACTATGGAACTTCAACACCTATTGGATAAGTGTCAACAATCTGCTTCGATGAATACACCGCAGCGTGCTGTTCACCAGATTGGGAGTCATACTAGAACTAGAAAAGAAATGAGGCTCATAGCGCAGATTGGAGCATTTGAAATGGACGAAGTCATTTTAGATTTAGGCTCAGAAGTCAATGTTCTCACCATGCAGACATGGGAACAGATGGGTAGCCCTCAGCTTACAAGATCTCCTATCTAGCTAAGACTTGCGAATCAGCAACGAGTTTCTCCATTGGGAAGACCACCCAATGTACCTATTGATATTGAGGGAGTAAGAAGTTCTGCAGACTTTGAAGTAATCAAAATTCTGGATGATAGTAGACCTTACCCAGCACTTTTAGGCATAGACTGGGCATTTGATAATTTGGCTGTCATTAATTTAAAGAAAAGACAGATGACCTTTGAAGATGAGCAGATCAGGGTCATCGCACTGCTTGATCCACTTCAAGGACCACGGTATATTGAACCCATTCGGGCAGAAGAAGAAGTGCGCCACATGGAAAGTTTGTATCAGATGACTGCTAGTCATAGTGACTATGTCAATCCCACTGCGGACGACCATATCAGCTGGCGATGCGATAGCTCGTGCACATCAGATTCAGAAGCAGGACTGGAAAACTGGCAGAATCGCTTACATGAGGTTTCTGCAAGGCGCGCCATGATGACTAAATCAATTCGATGGATTGGCACAGAATTGAATGAAACTCCAATTTTTGATGGTTTAACTGAAGTAAGTGAATTCATACATACATATGAACAACAGATCCCAGATGAGCAGTGCATACAAGCATTAGATGTAGCACTGCACGCTACACCCGCAAGATGGTGGGGTGCGCATAAAGAGAATATTGACACATGGCAAGACTGTCGTAGATTGATACTGCGCAGATTTCAGGAAACTACAGCAAAAGTGTTGCACAAATATGATGGACAGAGTGACCCCAGGTCACACGTTGAAGCATGTATTCAGCAATGGTCAGATATTCTAGAAGATGAGTGGGTTCACCTATTCATCCACACGTTGGATACAGTTCCAAGGAACTGGTACACTGAAACAGAATTGCGCAGAGGCACTGTCACTTGGCCTCTTATGATAGAAAGTTTTCAACTTACCTTCATCTTTGAGTCAGAACATCCAAGCATCGACCACGCTTTAAAGTGTATTAAAAAGAAGGTATTTGAACAATGTCCTTTACCAGAATATTCCCAACTAGAATGGGCTGTCCAGATAGAACATGCCCTGGAATGCTATAATTTCACCACTGGAGAAGAGGAAGATGATCCTCGCAACATCAATAATCCAAAATCAGAAGGGACGTGCAATGTCGAAGGTCCTCAGCTTGATATCCCTGCCATTACAGAACACATCAAGCTCAAAAAGATTAACATCGGTACAGAAGCCGAACCCAAGTTTGCTTCTATAGGAGATTATTGGGATGATGAAATTGTTGGCCATATTTCAGATTTATTACGTGACTACCAAGATATCTTTCCTACCAAGTTCACAGAAATGAAAGGCATATTAGGAGACTTAGGAGTTATGCGTATACCTCTCAAAGCAGACGCCAAGCCAGTAAAACAGTGCCCGTACAAGTTGAACCCGCGATATAAAGAAAAGGTTAGAGAAGAAATTGATAAAATGCTCACAGCAGGTATTATTGAGCCAGTAGAGGAAAGTGATTGGATTAGTCCTATGGTGGTACAAGAGAAGAAGACAAAAGGTGAAATAAGAATTTGTGTGGACTTGCGCAAGCTGAACGACACATCAACGCATGATCCATTTCCTACTCCCTTTACAGACGAAGTCCTTGATAATGTTGGAGGACAAGAGGCTTACTCCTTCACTGATGGCTTTTCGGGATACCATCGAATCAGAATCCATCCAGAAGACTGCCATAAGACCACTTTTGCGACTGAATGGGGCTCAGTCCAGTATATGGTAATGCCCTTTGGTCTTAAAAACGCACCTGCTATCTTCTCTAGAGTTGTTGTTGCTGTTTTTAAAGAATTCATTCATAAGTTTCTCGAAGTCTATTTTGATGACTGGACCATGTTTGGCTTACTAAAAAACCATATAGGGAACCTGCGCATGATGTTAGAAAAATGTAGACAGTATCAGATTTCCCTAAACTTGAAAAAATGTATCTTCTGTGCTCCTTTTGGTATTTTGTTGGGACATATTGTATGCAGACAAGGACTCCTGATGGATCCTGCAAAGGTTTCCATCATTGCTAATTTACCTGCACCCAACTCAGTCAAACAATTGCGCACTATATTGGGACATACAGGGTACTACAGGAAATTTATCAAAGGTTATGCAAAGATAACTGCGCCTATGGAAATATTGCTGAAAAAGGATTCGAAATTCCAATGGATAGAAGAATGCCAACAGAGCTTGGATACACTTAAAGAAAAGATGATCACTGCGCCTATTCTAGTTTTCCCAGACTGGAGAAAACCCTTTCATGTTCATGTAGATGCTTCTTCCATAGCATTGGGGGTTGTGCTGACACAACCGGGAGAAGGAGGTATTGACCACCCCATTGCTTACTCTAGCAGAAAACTCTCTACAGCCGAGAAGAACTACACCACTACAGAAAGAGAAGGACTAGCTATGGTGTATGCCCTATAGAAGTTCAGACACTACCTATTGGGCGCACATTTTAAAATGTATACTGACCATTCTGCTTTGAAATACTTGGTCAATAAGCCAGTGTTAGGGGGAAGAATTTGCAGATGGCTACTGCTCTTCCAGGAGTATGATTTTGAGGTTATTGTGAAGCCAGGTAGATTGAATGCAGGACCTGACCATTTATCTAGGATAGAATCAGGGGAGGAACCTACAAATTTGGAGGACAATCTGCCTGATGCACAACTCTTTTCTATTCAAGCAGCTGACGAATATTATTCTGATATTCTTGAGTTTATCACTACCGGGAAAGCGCCAGTTGAGTTTTCAATCCAGCAGAAGAAGCAACTTGTTGTCAAAGCTGCAGACTTCACTTTGACAGCAGGCCAGCTCTATAAGCTGGGCCCCGATGAAGTCTTGCGCAGATGTATCCTACCACATGAGAAGAACTCCATCATCGTAGAAGTGCACTCAGGTACCACAGGAGGCCATTTCGCAGGAAAGCCAACTGCACAGAAGATCTTAGCCGCAGGACTTTGGTGGCCAACATTGCACAAGGATACTAAGGAATTCTGCAAATGTTGCGATGTGTGCCAGTGAACAGGAAAACCTTCGAGAAGAGATGAAATGCCGCTAAGACCCCAGATAACACTGCGTGCCTTTGATAAGTGCGCCATTGATTTTGTAGGACCTATCAACCCACCAGGAAAGAGAACCAGCGCAAGATACATCATCACAGCTACTGAATACCTCACCAGATGGGCTGAGGCGAAGCCAGTTAAGAACTGCGACGCTGTCACTGCCGCGCAGTTCATTTTTGAGAACATTGTCACTAGATTTGGATGTCCACTAATTCTAATGAGTGATCAGGGTACACATTTCCTGAATGAAACTATAGAGGCCCTTACCGAGGAATTCCACATTAGTCACCATAAGAGTACACCCTACCACCCTCAAGCTAATGGTACGGTGGAGGCATTCAATAAGATTCTCGAGAATTCCCTGACGAAGATCTGTAATCAACAAAGAGATGATTGGGACGTTAGAGTCACAGCTGTGTTATGGTCTTACAGAACCACATGCAAGAAACTAACAGGTCACACACCTTTCAATTTGGTGTATGAACAAGAAGCAGTTATGCCCATGGAATACATTGTTCCCAGCTTCAGAATTGCGCAAATTATAGAAATGGCAGATACTGATACTATGAGTGAAAGACTCTCACAATTGCTTGCCTTAGAAGAAGACAGACTTTTAGCCGGATTCCATCAACAAGTACAGAAGGAAAGACAGAAAGCTTGGCATGACAGGCATATTAAGAATAAAATCTTTCAAGGAGACTTGGTACTCCTCTATGATAGTAAATTCATCAAGTTTCTAGGCAAGTTTCGTGTACATTGGTTAGGCCCTTTTCAGGTCATAAAGATAACAGAAGGAGGAGCAGTTCAGCTTGCGAAGCTTAATGGAGAATTGCTGCCCACAATGATCAATGGGAGTCAACTCAAGCTTTATCGCGACGACCACTCTGCCCTGTCGACTTAATGCATTGCTAAAGAAGTGCAGAAGTCCAGTGTAGTTGAAAGAGGCATCGCATTATCAGAGTCTACACGGAAGTCGCGAGACACTTTCAATATCTGGCTTCCCACGCAGTTCCTTGAAACATCTGCTCTTGCAAATTTTTTTCCCGGCTTATCACACTGTCGCTCCTGCCGAGTTCCCTGTGTCAAGTTGCCGCTTGAGGAGTTCTCGTTGTGGACCCCTCTATATGCACAGTTACCTATGCTGAAATGACTCGCCAAAAATTTGAATTACTGTAGTCCTATAACTGCGTCTGAATATTAATGAAGGATAAGCTCACCATTTAATTGTATCCACTCTGACAGAGTCGGCTTGATCTCCCTAAGATTCGCATTTATGTCATGCGCCGAAAGCTTTAGCTTCTCCCGGAAGGCTGTCAGAGCCCGTCCATCACAATTAATGCACCGCAGAGGTGCAGGGGTAAGGGGGTTGTCAACTCATGCATAGGCACCTACAGCTATTAGCCCCACTTGTCTGCATTTACTATCGCCTTTAGCTATAAATACCCCGCACTCGTATATCTTCGGGTTACTTTTCTCAAGTTGCATAGTGTCTTGTTTGAGAATCTAAGTTATTGTTTTCAGAGCCGAGTTGTGCAGACTGCTTCCTTTGTTTTCAGCGTTCGTATCCTACGTTGTTCCGCCATTTGTCTATTCAAGTCCTTGTTGTCTATACCGGTTCATGACGGAGAACCTGTCCACTGAAGAAATTGATCATCCAAGACACCGCCGGTCAATTGTTCCATTTTTCTTGGCTTTTAATTGTATGCGCCTTTGTTGTGTGGAAGGAGCCCCCCAACACTCAGTTCCTTTCGCGACGCACAGGAGAGGTTGCAGGAATGCACTATGTAAACCTCTGGGATTCTAGTAATCCCGCGAAGCACAAGATGAACCGCACTGTATTTTGTGAATATTACCATCTCCTCAAAGATACCATTCAGGAAATGCTGAGGATGAGTGAGTAGACAGCACAAAGATATGGAACTAAGTTGGTTTTTTTCGCCAACTTGCATGAAATTTATCTCCGCCCTTGCGGCATTCAAGACGAATGGGACGTAGGCCTTTACAGGATGACTACTGAAGATGTTGAAGAAACTGTCAAGTCTTGGTCGGATGAATGGAGGGAGGCCACCGAAGTCGCATCCGCGATGCCACCCCCTGCTGCCCAAGGGAAGGATAAGGGCAAGGAAGTGCCTAAGCAAAGAAGTGATGAAGGTTCACCAGAACCAGCGGCCAAGAAGAAGAAGGTGTCTCATCCCTCTAAGACCATTGCCTCGGGGATCGACCAGTACTTGAAAGAGAAATTTCACAAGCTGCGGACCGCGCACGCTCACATCAGAAGTGCTCTGGACCTGCAGTTCATGGAGTTAAAAGGTCTCGCAGGAAGAGTTGCACAGTCCCATGCGCCAACATCCAGTTCGCAGGCACCGCAGGCATCCACAAGTACTAAGCGAGTTGAATTACTTGCAGAGAGGCATACTGTCGTGCACATTCCTCCTACAAGCATGACACTTCCGGATCCTTTGGCCACACTGCAGGTAAGAGCAGTTGGCCCCGTTGAAACAAATTTATCTTTGATTCCAATAGAAACCTTGCATTTAGTGCAAGAGAAGGTCTCTATTGAGCTGAGAGCTAGAGAGCTCTCCACATTCCATGCAAACCAAAGACTGCAATCGCAGGAGATAGAGCTAAAGGCAGGCTATAAGAACATCTCTGAGAAGCTTGCACTTTATGAGGCACAAGACACTGGGATAAGAAACGTAGTTGATGAAATTTCCCAAGAGATGCCGGCCTGCAAGATTCAACCAGACCTTCCTCTGGTTGAGAAAGTTCAAATTATTGGTGGAAGGGTGAAAGCCCTAGAGCAGGAAATAGTTGCTATGGCTGAGGACCATAGAACGCAAATCGCTGAGTTGGAAGCTCATGTTGCAACACATTCTACAGATGATAGGTAGGAACAATTTGAAGCACTGTGCAGAGCTTCCACACAGATGAAGTCCAGAGCAGATGAAGCCGAGAACCTGATGACACAAGCTATGGAGGCTTGGACTGAGCTTGAGAAGCTCCCTTTCAAAGTCGGCCTTTTGGAACAGGTCGAAGCCGCAGAACAATCCCTAACTGTTCTGACTAAAGAAGCTAAGGCCTTAGAAGGATTAGCAAAAATGAGGAAAATGAGCGAAGTGCGCAGAATACAACAACAACGACACAAGCTCAGAAATGAGGATACTAAACTCACCAACAGCATTCAGCCATTTATGGATGAGTATGCTGAACTTGCTGCCCAAGCCGAGGCAAAGATCAAAGAAATTGCTGAATCCCAACAGATGGTTGATGGCATAACTGAAGAAGAAGCCACTGCAGAAATGGTGCAGATAGATGTGGAGTCCGTCGATAAAATGGACTCCGCTATTGCGTAGTGGAAGAAAGCATTTGCTGAGACCCAAGCAAAGGCAAATGCGCAAGTAAAGCGACCACACGCTAGTGCGAGTGGCTCGAGGACGAGCCACAAGTAAGTGTTAGGGGCCTATTGGAGCCTAGGCCACAGCTATGGTAAAGCTGCGAATTTTGAGGAAAAAGCACAAGTGTTGAAGGGAAAGTGCTAATTTTGAGGAAGCACCAATTTTGGGCAGAAGCGAACAAGTGTGCAGTACGGTGCCAGATGGACGAGCTCAGTGCAGATTACGGACTGGAAATCACAGAGCTCACGCGCACACGTCAAAGGAGAATGAATGTGGCTGAGTAGAAAGCTCAGCTACCACAATAAATAAAGCGACGAAATAGAGGGCTCAGATACCCTCATTAAGGCTAAGTACAGAAGTTATGGTTGCTCTGACCAAGGAAGAGCAATGGACCAAAGCATTGAAGGCGAAGGACAAGGAGCAGTGAATGATGAAGCGGCGCCCATACCCGCAATCTGCACCGAAAATCACAGAGCCTACAGGAAGCGGCGACGTGACTGCAAGCGGCGCCTACAGTACACCTAGCCATGTCCGCGGTTAGGGTTTTTGGGGTTACCTGCTGGGAAAGGCCCACAGTTTTGTAAAGGTGCGACCCCCAGGGCCACCTATATATATGTGTAATTGTAAAGGAAGAAGGTTATATGTTTTAGACATAAGAAGGTTAGACGTTAGACGTTAGCCATTAGATGTTAGATAAGTTGGAAAGGTGATAGTTGTGGAGCTAGTCACTGAGTTGCAGACAGTCTGAGTCGACGTCTGAACCATTGTAATCTCTGTAGAAGAAGAGACTAGATCTAGAGAAGGGCTCCCAGCTATGTGCGTGGAGTTTCCTGGAAAGATCTAAGGCTGCAGCTGTGTGCGCAGCAGGACTGTAATTTCTATTTTGAGATTAATATAAGATACACTTCCCGTGGACGTGATTTCCCCGTGGGGGTGAACTACACAATTCTCGTTGTCATGATGCTGTGTTGTGTGAATGCATGTTTTAGTTTACTATCTGCGTTTACATGAATGTTTCATTGTCTTTATGAATGAGTATACAAAGCAACTCCTTGAAGCTCCCTTAGAAGTTATTCTCGCGCACTATCGAAGGAGTCGATAAGAGCACTATCGCCACAGCGCTTAGGGAATGCGTTACTGTGCTGGGCGCGCAAGCGGAAATGATACATAGAGCATCGACGCAAAGGGTAATTGCCTCGTGCGTAGGAGCGGATATACCGCGCAGCTAGGCTGGCAAGCGAGAGTTTTAGCACTGTTGCATTGAGGTCTGCGGAAGAGTAAGACGTTCCGCTTTGAGGAATCCTCTCATAAGAGAGAGGGAGAAGATTGCAGTCTCCGCGTCGCCTAGGTTAAGGAAACCTGATTCCTTAGCCCCCCCATAGCCACTTCGGGTGAGACTTCGGGATGCTGCGCAACTCATTGCTGAGAGGGCCAGTGCGCCAAGGGGTGTTTGTTGCTATGCCTCATTAAAACCCGGGTCTGTCCAAAAAGCAGCCAACAGTTACATCAGTGAGTTATTTGCAAAAAACAAAATTCCCCATCACAGCAAATCGGAATACTACTTTTATTTAATTTAAATTGTTAGAACATATTACTTTGTACTTTAATAACAATCTAATAGGCTATGGCTAATCAATACTCTAATCATTTTAAAAAAAAAAGAGAAACAGATTATGACACGAAATCAAAAAAATATGATTATGAAATTTTCAAAAAGAATGCGTCAAAATGATCAAATGGGAAAGAAAGGGACATGCATCTTAGAAGATAAATATTTATAAATAGAACAATGTATTTCCTTATGCAGTATAATGTTTATTTTTATTGTATGATGATGTTAGGCATATGTTTAATAAAATTCTTGGCTACAGTTACAAAGAAGAGGAAAATACAAACAATAGCAAAGAATATTACACCTTCTATGCCTTTGAATGACTCTACTAGTCCTAACAAAGAAGGAAATGACAAAGATACATTTTCATCTTTTCAGGAGGAGGAGCAACATGAACAAGGTAAGCCCATTAATTTAGATTTTTCTAGTTCTTTATAAGTATAAATCTTATGATTAAGAACTCCATAACACCTTTATGTGCCCTTCTTTTATAGAATATGTTCACAAAAAACCATGCCATATGGATAACAATGTAGAAGGGGAAGATCCCTCGACACAAAAAGAGACGGAGCAACATGAAGAAAAGGTAAGCTCATTAATCTATAATTTTGTAATTCTTCATAAATAAAATTTTATGACTTAGAAATCCATAACACCTTTAAGTGCCCTTCTTTTATAGAAGTTTCTCACAAAGAACAATGCCAACAAGATATTAGTATACAAGGTGAAGATCCCTCTAAACAAGCATCGACAGAGAAAGTAAAGAAGAAAGGTAGAAGAGAAACTAAATGTGCAGAAATCAATAACTTGGAGGAAAAGATCAAAATTCATATCAATGAAAGGAACCAACCAATTGGTCCAAACTCCGAAAAGCTATCTTCATTACTAGGTGTGCTTGCAAGGGAAATGGTTCCAATCAATTATTCTGATTGGAGGAAGGTTTCAGATCAATTAAAGGAGGATTTGTGGAACATTATTAATGTGAGTATTAGAGATTACGTGTATTTGTTTTCAACATTTATATTTTTGGATGATTTTGAATTTTATTTTCAAACCATGTATGACATCTAAAAATGAAATTCTTTTATGTTGCAAGAAAAATTCATAATGCCCCCGGTCCTTAAAGAATATTGTATTAAATCCATTGGCCATAAGGAAAACAGACATAGAGATCAGTTGACCAAAAAATACTGTGACCCTTATGAGTCAACAGAGGAAAGATTAAAAAATGTTCCTCCAATTAGGATAAGTGAGACAGTGTGGAGGGAATTCATCCTATCACAAGTCACCACTGAATTCTTGGTAAGGAAAAAGTTCACATATTATATAATAAAGTTTTTTAGAATGTCTATTGGCTTGTAATGTTGACTTAGATATGTTATTTTCAATTGATTTCTAGGATATAAGGAAAAAAAACAACGAAAATAGAGAAAAGGAGAGGGACTTTCACACCTCTGGACATCAAGGTTATCAACAAGTCGAAGATGATATGGTAAACAATTGTGATGATATTTTATCCGATATGAGAAATATTAGCATATTTTAGTTTCATTGTAATGTCACAACTTAACCATACTATTTTACTTGTTGCATCTAGAAAAACTCTATAGCCTCTGGTGATACAACTACAAGCATTACTAGGGCATACTTATGGAAGAAGTGCCATCAAAAGAAGGATGGCACTCCAATCACACCAGCTATAGGAGAAACAATAGTATGTTATCAACCTTTTAATTTAGATATTGATTAAAATTTCATTTTACATGTTGGAAATGTTTTCTTCTATGATCTGATTTAATTGTAAGTCAACATTAACAAAAAATTGAACAAGCACAAGTAGAAGTTGCATCTCAAGACTTTGCAGCTAGGGATGATTCCCTTGCCAAGGTACTAGAGGTTGATGCAAGAGGACGATGTCATGGCATTGTATTAGGAGTTACGCCAACTAACTTGTTTGGAAAAATTCCATTTTATACAAGGAGGTGCTAGCTGTAAGCTAAGCTACAGTGAAAGAAAAAACATAGGAAAACACATCTTTGAAAACAACAATAATTGAACTACTGAAAAGAGTAGAAGATATGGAGAGGACATGTGGTCAAAAAAGAAAGTGCTAGTTTCCAATTATTTACTCTTGTCTCAATATACATATTTTCACACTAATGATCTGACTTATAATATCTGATTGCTCATATAAACAGTGTCCTACTGTACAAAATGCTCATGCTGAAATCATGCCTGTGGTGGAGGTTAGTTGTTTAATTATTATTTGAAATAATATTTTATTTTCATCTTTTGAATATATATATATATATATATATATTACGTTTTGTTTCTTTGAAAGAGTAATACAGGGGACATAACAACCCCTATGAATGGACTAATACAAAAGAAATTAACTTCAATGCATACTCCATCATATTCCCTAGTAAGTATTGAAAAATTTAGTAATTTAGTTCAATTTTATTTTATTTTATCAATATATTAGAAATCCTTGTCTATTGGGTGTAGAGTCATGCATCAAAATATGATCAACATTCTGTACAGAAAACACCAATGGTTCCATCGAAACTGCAACTTGACAAAATGAAAACACCAATTCAGGTAAGACTGTAATTATTTAATCTAGCATCATCAATGTTTAAATTCTTATTTCCATGCATCTTACTTTGTCTCATTTATTTGCAGGGTCAAGATAATGCTAATGAGTTGACACCAACTTCCCAATTGGGGCTGCAAGGAAAGAAATGCTTTCTCGTTGCATTAAACTCAAGGGTTAAAGTTGCAAGGGCGACAATACATAAGACTGACCCAAATGCAATGGTACACTGTGTCCCTATTGGAAAAGGCTATTATATTGTGAATCAGACATAAATTTTAGATCCTCTATTTGAAAATATAGCTCTACCACGTCTCAGTAGTGCATTATGTAATCTAGCAGATGCTTTGTTCAACTTCATTCCTTGGCATAAGGATGCCATTGAACTATGTAACTAGTGGTTATACTGTGTGACTAGTGATTTCAGTGATGTTGTATCAACTGAGAATAGTTGATTTATTGAATATTTATACTTAGATCAGGACATAATTTATAATTTTTTTTGTAGTTCGGGATTAATCTTTACATTTAATTAAAATTTTGGGCACAAGTTGCCATTATATGTCATGGGCACAATTTTTGATTTTGTAATACATCAATATTATATAGTATTCGTTGCATGTGAAATGAGATGTTGTGTTGTCAATATGTGGAATGAGCAGTTTGTCTATCACATTTTCATTAAGTTTTTTTTTGTAAATTAGTTTATCATTCTATTTCCTTCTATTTCTGAAAATAGACATTTACAGAAAAAAATCCAAGCCCTCCGATTTACAGATTTTCATTAGGAGAATAGTTTTTCTATGTGTTATCTGGGGTAAGTTAGTTCCTTCCATTCACCCTGATCTAAGCAGATATCTTCCCAAGGAGATATCTTCCCATGCGACTCCGTCAATATTGCCTATCTTTCCCATTACGCGCAGTTGCAACACTGCTAACTATGGCTTATTTCTCTTTACCACAGTTGCAACATCTCTAAAACTGCCTATTTTTCCTATTTCAAGCAGCTGCAACACCTAAATGTTTCCATTTTTCTTATTTCGAGCACCTGCGACACCTCCAAAAGTGCCTATTTTTCCTATTTCAAGCAGCTGCAACACCTAAATTTGTCCATTTTTACTATTTCGAGCAACTACAACACCTCCAAAAGTGCGTATTTTTCCTATTTCGAGCAGCTACAACACCTGAATTTGTCCATTTTTCCTACTTCAACTGCGACTCCACCAATTCCTCATTGAATACTCATTATTTTTTGCTCATCAATATAAACACTCTCCATCAATGCTCTCCATCGCTATCAACACTCTCCAGCAGTTGCCTATTTTTCCTATTTCGAGCAGCTACGACACCTCCAAAAGTGCCTATTTTTCCTATTTCAAGCAACTACAACACCTAAATTTGTCCATTTTTCCTATTTCAAGCAGCTGCGACACCTCCAAAATGTTGGTTGTGGAGCTTGATCTCCAGATTCAGAGATATTATTATTCAGCCATGTTTGTACCGCAGCTTTATATGATATGTAAAAAGGACTGTACACTCACCCCAACAGGGGGGGGTGTGGGGGGGGCAAAGCCTCCCCCCACTGGGGTCTGGGGGTTATAACCCCCAACTGGGGGGTCTGGCGGTGAAGCCCTCGAAGGAAAATTTTGGGGTTGTTTTATGGGTCCATGGTTTTGGGTAACCCATGGTATTTTCCCATTGTATCTCCCTTATAAACGAAAGACATTGTAATACGGCTAGGGTTGATGTATTAGGTATTATGCATTGTAAAGATATCTGAGATAAAGAAGAGAGACTGTGAGACAGTGAAGAGGAGGTGCAGCGGTTGTACTATAGGTTGTATCCCTTCACTTTGTTGGATGAAATAATAATAAGTACTAGCAACTTCAGTGTGGACGTAGCCCAAGTTGGGTGAACCACGATATATCTGTGTCTCTCTTGTAATGTGTATGTGTGATTATATTTGCATTTTTGTTTATTGTTATTGCTCTGCGATCCTGTTTTTCTAACAATTGGTATCAAAGCCAAAGGTATATTTGGTAGATAAACCCGCAGGAAACTAGGGTTTTTGGTTCGAGTGGGAGCAATGGCAGAAGAAGGAAAGTTTAAGGTCGAGAAGTTTAATGGCCAAAACTTCAAGTTAGAGAAGATGCAAATGGAGGACTATCTATACCAAAAGGATCTATTCTTGCTGTTGGGAGGAAGAGCAAAGCAACCATCGGCTATGAAGGACGAAGAATGGGAGGTTCTTGACAGAAAGGCATTGGGAACAACACGGTTGTCCATGGCTTCATCGGTGGCTTTCAATATCTCAAAAGAAATGACAATAGAGGGTTTGATGAGTGCATTGGGTAAGCTGTATGAAAAACCCTCGTCCTCCAACAAGGTATTTCTAATGAAGCGTTTATTTAATATGAAGATGTATGAAGGTGGATCTATTACTGATCATTTAAATGAGTTTAATACCGTTACAAATCAACTAAGTTCTATAAGTGTGAACTTTGATGATGAAGTTAGGGCTATTCTAATCTTGTGTTCATTGCTAGGAAGCTGGAATAGTTTGGTCATGGCTGTAAGTAACTCTGTCTCTGGTTTAAACACCTTGAAATTTGATGATGTTATTGGTGTTATTCTTAGCAAGGAAATGCAAAGAAAAAGTATAGGTGAGACATCAAGTAAAGCGTTGACCATGGAGACCAAGGGAAGACAAAAGGAGAGAGGAAAGAACCAAGTTAATTGTGGGAAGTTTGAAACGAGCAGATCCAAGTCCAAACTAGGAAACATAGAGTGCTGGAACTGTGGAAAGAAAGGACATATGAAGAAAGACTGCAGATCTCTAAAGAAGAAAGGAGATGCACAGAAGGAAACTACCCAGGAAGCAAATGTAGTAGGTGATGTGTTACAAGATGCTTTGATTCTTGCATTAGATAATACTAGTGATTATTTGGTAGTAGATTCAAGGGATTCATGTCATGCTACACCCCATAGGAAATACTTTCATGATTATGTTCCAGGCGATTTTGGACATGTTTTATTGGGTGATGATGAGCCATGTAACATTGTTGGAATGGGTAAGGTATGGATAAAAGTTAAGAATGGAACTGACTGGCTGTTAAAAGATGTTAGGCATATTCCTACTATGAAAATAAATCTGATCTCAACATGGCAGTTGGGAGATGGAAGCTGTCTATCTACATTTGGAGAAAAGTGGTGGAAGATCACTAAAGGATCAATGGTGATAGCAAAAGGAGATAGGGTAGGTATGCTGTATTTATGTCCTCATAATACTGACCATTCTATCTCTTTATCTTCCACAGGAACATATACAACATTGTGGCATCATAGGCTTGGCCACATGAGTGAGAAGGGGATGCAGATTCTTCACTCAAGGAAGTTGCTGCTAGATTTAAAGCAGGTAAGTTTGGAATTCTGTGAGAACTGTGTTTATGGAAAACAGAAGAGAATCAGATTTCTCAGGGTTGGAAAACAAAAGAAGAATGAAAAGTTAGAGCTAGTGCATACAGATGTATGGGGACTGACTCAGGTACAATCTCTTGGTGGCTCTCATTATTATGTTACATTTATTGATGATGCAACTAGAAAAACTTGGGTTTATTGCATTAGATAGAAATCTAATGTGTTTGCTACTTTTAAGAAGTGGAAAGCTTTGGTTGAGAATGAGACAGGAAAAAGGTTGAAGTGTCTTTGATCTGATAATGGAGGTGAGTGCTGCAGCAAGGAGTTTGATAGTTACTGTTCATACCATGGGATTCATAGAGAGAAGACAATCCCAAGAACACCACAAGAAAATGGTGTGTCAAAAAGGATGAACAGAACGATCATGGAGCGTGCAAGGTGTATGAGACTGCATGCAGGGTTGCCCTTACAGTTTTGGGCGGATGTTGTAAATACTGTTGTTTATTTAATAAACAGAGGAACTTCAAGTGATTTGGATGGTGGTATTCCAGAGGAGGCATGGACAGATAAAAAGGTAAACTACTCATTTATGAGAATTTTTGGTTGTGAAGCATTTGTCCATATTGATAAAGAAAATAGAACAAAGCTTGAAGCTAAATCCAAGAAATGTACCTTTATTGGATATGGGGTTGATGTTTTTGGTTATCGTTTATGGGATTATGAAAATCACAAAATCATTAGAAGTAGAGATGTCATATTCAATGAAAAGGTCATGTATAAAGATCATTTGCAGGGAAAGAAATAGGAAAAGGAAAACACAGAGTACACAGTACTTGATGAAATTATAGAAAATGAAGTTCCAAAGGTGCCAGAAAATCAAGAACAACAGCAAGTGCCTGAAACTCTTACAACTGCAAGAATATCTACCAGGTTAAGTAGACTCCCTAAACGATACTCTCCTTCAATGTATTATTTGTTGATGACTGATGCTGGTGAACCAGAATGTTATGAAGAAGCAATGCAGGTGGAAACTAGAAAGAAGTGGGAGCAAGGCATGAATGAGGAGATGGACTCATTGGTAGGAAACTAGACTTGGGATTTGGTTTAGTTTCCTGCTGGTAAAAGAGCATTGTAGAACAAATGGATTTATAGGTTGAAGGAAGAAGAAGGAGGCAAGAAGCGATACAAGGCCAGACTTGTTGTAAAGGGGTTTACACAGAAGAAAGGTATATATTTTGATGAAATCTTTTCTCCTGTTGTTAAGATGACTTCATTTAGGACTATCTTAAGTCTAGTGGTGGTAGAAGATTTGCATCTTGAACAGTTAGATGTAAAACAACCTTTCTCCATGGGGATTTGGAGGAAGAGATATATATCCAGCAGCCACAAGGGTATGAGGTCAAAGGTAAGGAGAACTTGGTATGCAGGTTGAAAAAGACTTTGTATGGCTTGAAGCAAGCTCCAAGGCAGCAATATTTAAAATTTGACAGGTTTATGACAGAACAAGGTTATAGTAGATGTCATTCTGACCACTGTGTTTATTTCAAGAAGCTAGACAATGAAAGATATATTATCTTGTTATTGTATGTGGATGACATGCTTGTTGTAGGGTCTAACATGCAGGATATAAATGTACTCAAAAGGAAGCTAGCTAATTCATTTGCGATGAAGGATTTGGGTGCTGCAAAGCAAATCCTTGGTATGAGAATAACGAGAGATAGAAAAAATCACAAATTGACATTTTCTCAAAGTGAGTACATACAAAAGGTGTTGGAGAGGTTCATAATGCAGAATGCAAAATCAGTAAGTACACCTTTGTCTAGACATTTCAATCTAAGTAAGGAAATGTGTCCTAAGACATAGGAAGAGACAGATTACATGTCCAAGATTCCCTATCAATCAGCAGTTGGCAGCTTGATGTATGCCATGGTGTGCACAAGACCAGATATTGCACAAGTAGTGGAAGTTGTGAGCAGATATATGAACAATCCAGGTAAAAAACATTGGAAGGCAGTACAGTGGATTCTTAGGTATTTGAGAGGTGCTACCACTCAGGCATTATGTTTTGGATGTTCAGACATTGTTCTATAGGGATATGTTGATGCAAATATGGCAGGTGATAAGGATAACAGGAGGAGCACCACAGGGTATGTGTTTACTGTAGGTGGAACAACAGTAAGTTGGATTTCGAAACTACAGAAGGTTGTTGCACTTTCAACAACAGAAGCAGAGTATGATGCTGTTACAGAGGCTAGTAAATAGATGATTTGGTTGCAGAGGTTTATGGAGGAATTAGGTAAGAACCAGAAGGATAACAGGTTGTATAGTGACATCCAAAGTGCCATTCATCTTTCAAAGAACTCAACATTCCATTCCAGGACTAAACATATACAACTCAAGTACCATTCCATATGCTCTATTCTGAAAGATGAACTGTTGAAGCTGAAAAAGATACACACTAGCTAGAATCCTACAGACATGTTCACAAAGGTAGTGAACAGAGAGAAACTGAGTTCCTGCTCAGTTTCAGTTGGCCTTCTAGTATGAAGGTGAAGATGATAAAGTTTCCAAGTCCAAGGTCCAGCAAGTACAATAGCGGTGGAGTTGTTGTGATCAGTCTCCAAGTGGGAGATTGTTGGTTGTGGAGCCTGATA
This sequence comes from Larix kaempferi, assembly GCA_027924585.1. Classification (NCBI taxonomy): domain Eukaryota; kingdom Viridiplantae; phylum Streptophyta; class Pinopsida; order Pinales; family Pinaceae; genus Larix; species Larix kaempferi. The sequence goes on from BSBM01002003.1 coordinate 138,226, forward strand.
TCCAGATTCAAAGATATTACTATTCAGTCGTGTTTGTAACCCAACTTTATATGACATGTAAAGAGGACTGTACACTCACCCCAACGGGGGGGATGTGGGGGTTATAACTCCCAGCTGAGGGGTTCGGGGGCGATGCCCCCGAAGAAAATTTTTGGTGTTGTTTTACGGGTCCATGGTTTTGGGTAACCCGTGGTATTTTCCCACTGTATCTCCCTTATAAAAGAAAGACATTGTAATACAGCTAGGGTTGATGTATTAGGTATTATGCATTGTAAAGATCTCTGAGATCAAGAAGAGAGACTGTGAGACAATGAAGAGGAAGTGCAGCGGTTGTGCTGCAAGTTGTATCCCTTCACTTTGTTGGACGGAATAATAATAAGGACTGGAAACTTCAGCAATGTGGGCGTAGCCCAAGTTGGGTGAACCATGATATATCTATGTCTCTCTTGTGATGTGTATGTGTGATTATATTTGCATTTCTGTTTATTGTTATTGCTCTGCGATCCTGTTTTTCTAACACAAAAGTGCCTATTTTTCCTATTTTGAGTAGCTGCAACACCTAAATTTGTCCATTTTTCCTACTTTTGGCAATTGTGCCTCTGCCAATTCCTCATTGAATACTCATTATTTCTTTTCTCATCGGTATCAGTGCTCTCCATCAACGCTCTCCATCAGTATCAGTGCTCTTTAGCAGTTGCCTATTTTTCCTATTTCGAGTAGCCGTGACACCTCCAAAAGTGCCTATTTTTCCTAATTCAAGCAACTGCAACACCTAAATTTTTCCATTTTTCCTATTTTGAGTAGTTGTGACACCTCCAAAAATGCCTATTTTTCTTATTTCAAGCAGCTGCAACACTTAAATTTGTCCATTTTTCCTACTTTTGGCAACTGCGACTCCTCCAATTCCTCTTTGAATACTCATTATTTCTTTGCTCATCGGTATCAGCGCTCTCCAGTAGTTGCCTAATTTTCCTATTTCGAGCAGCTGTGACACCTCCAAAGGTGCCTATTTTTTCTATTTCAAGCAGCTTCAACACCTAAATTTGTCCATTTTTCCTATTTCGAGCAGCTGCAACACCTCCAAAAGTGCTTATTTTTCCTATTTCGAGCAGCTGTAACACCTAAATTTGTCCAATTTTCCTACTTTTGGCAACTGCGAGTCCACCAATTCCTCATTGAATACTCATTATTTCTTTGCTCATTGGTATCAATGCTCTCCAGCAGTTGCCTATTTTTCCTATTTCGAGCAGTTGCGACACCTCCAAAAGTGCCTATTTTTCCTATTTCAAGTAGCTTCAACACCTAAATTTGTCCATTTCACCTATTTCGAGTAGCTGCGACACCTCCAAAAGTGCCTATTTTTCATATTTCAAGCAGCCGAAACACCTAAATTTGTCCATTTCTCCTACTTTTGGCAATTGCGACTCCGCCAATTCTTCATTGAATACTCATATTTCTTTGCTCATCGGTATCAACACTCTCTAGCAATTGCCTATTTTTCCTATTTCGAGCAGCTACGACACCTCCAAAAGTTCCTATTTTACCTATTTCAAGTAGCTGCAACACCTAAATTTGTCCATTTTTCCTATTTCAAGTAGCTGTGACACCTCCAAAATTGCCTATTTTTCTTATTTCGAGTAGCTGTAACACCTAAATTTGTCCATTTTTCCTACTTTTGGCAACTGCGACTCTACTAATTCCTCATTGAATACTCATTATTTCTTTGCTCATCGATATCAGTGCTCTCCATCCTCCACAATGAACATTAAAAAGCTCACCTGTTTGCCACATGTTTTTATGATCTACACCATCGTGGATGTACTTACTTTGCCACTAGACAATGGCTAGCTCGTGGGCACATGTGCGAATTAATGATCCTATCAGCGATGTGATCGTGGAAAGGTGCCACCTTGCAACATGACGTTTTGGCATTACATTTAAAGGTATGACATCTTAATCATAAACATCATTAGGCATGACTAAATGCAGTAATCAATAATGAATCTATTTTGTCGTTAGTCCATGTCATTTATCGTTAGCCAATCCATTGAGATGACAACTATGTTTGATTCGTCCTTCACTTTTGGTTTTTTTCCGCCATTCGACTTGCCCCGTGCGACAGCCTGTCACCACTTTTTACCAAAAATGGCCGTGCCAATTCCCAAGAATACCCAAACCAACCTTGTTTTGCATGCAGTAGCTCAATGTCTGGGGCTGTAACACATCCCGGTGGTAGCAGAATTTACAGACAGCTTCGCAATATGGGTATCCCAGTATGACACGAGCCTGTCGGCATAGCACCTATGCGTGCAAATAGAGAGGTTTTTACTATCTTCCAGGAAGCTGGATGGATTGACTATTTCCAGCGTTTGAATGGTTTTCATGTAGAAACCACACTTGAGTTTGCTCAAAATCTAACCAGCACTCATTCATATTTTTGAGGTATCTGAATAGATGTTTCAGAAGCAATCATGGCAGAGGTAACAGGATTTCCCACAACCAGGATGCAAAGGTTTGGTCGGAAGTGCCATAATCCAACTGCAGCAGAAGAATTTTTGGTAGCTGGAGAAGTTGTTCGGCCTCATGGCCGAGGCATAGCATTGGAATCCTTGCCAAATCCTTGGAACCAGGTGGTGACCTTCATAAATAAATACATTTCCTGTGAAGGTAGGTACAAAGTGGTTTACATATATGAATTCTTCCACCTTTCACATTTACGCCACCGCAGATTGTTAAATATGTTGTTTTATCTTTTACAATCTCTGCAAACTATGGTTGGGTATGTCAAGGGTGCTCGACACCCCTTATCTTCCCTCTCAAACCACGTGTTGGTTAAACTCTTAATCTTAAGAGCCCTTGTGCACCAGAATTTGAAATGGGAAGAATTTGTTGCTCGACCAAGGGTACCCCGAGCACCTGTCGTGGCAATAGGAGGTGTTGAAATGGTAAATGAGGACCGGAGTTCCACCAATTCAGTTGGGGGATGGATGGAGCATTGGTAGACCAGGTGGAAGAGGTAAATATGGGGGAAGTTGTGACAATAGTGAACCCTATTGCAGAAGGGGATATGATGGATCCAATGGTGAATGAGGAAGTGAAATTGGAAGCTACAACAACAACAAATCCTATAAAGGTGTTGGATGTCAAATCCTCCCCTGAAAGAAGGGGAACCATCACTGAAGAAGAGGAATTCATCCCTCTTTCTGAAAATTTAGAAACCCCTGTGTCACAAAAAAGAAGAAAAAGGTCAGGGAGTAAGGGTCAGACATCTACCTCAGTAAAGAAGAGAAGAATCAGAGCTATTACAGTAGCAGCAACATTATGCAGTGAAAGCAAACCATCGGGAGTTGTGAATAAAAGGACTCGGTCTATTGCAGCAGCCGAAACAACATGTGAAATTGGGGCAAATAGTGAAATTCCCACAACAGAAGCAACATGTGAAACCGAGGTAGGCATAGAAATTCGTATTTTAAACCCCAAATCACCGGCTGTTACACAACTATGGAAAAACCCCAAATTGAAAAACCTCCTTTTTGAAAATGACCTGCTAAAGGAGCAGGTGAAAATGCTTCGGAATGAATTGGAGAAATGGAAGTAAGTGACTGGAAAACAGGCAGAGAAGAATTTGAATATATTAGTGGAGGCTACAGATCTGTTAGAAAATTCATTTCTTGTTTTAGGAAATGAAGAACAAGGAGAAATGGTATGCCCAGAATGTGGAGACATATTTAATTCGGTAGGGCACAAAGTCATAGTGCTGGGTTTGGTAGCACAAAAGCCTGCACAGGTAGAGCAAGAAGGAGAACAAGCGCCAGCAGTGGAGCTGATGGAGGGGAATGATCCAGAGATAGACATAATCCCTGATTTGGAATTAAGAGAAGATGAGGATATTCAATCCAAACCAACAGGAAATACTAAACTATCCTAGGACCAGTCTCATCATCCAGAAGATATCAAGGTAATTCAAGAACAACCTCAACAATCTGAAGAAATTGGAAAACAGGATGATGTTACACAAGAAGCAACATCCTTGACAATATTTAGTGAAGTTGCAACCCAGACAACAATTGTTAATATTGAGGTACAAGAGGAAGGCGTTGTTACAAAAGAACTAGTGTCTTTAAAAATGTTTGCTGAAATTGCAACATAGACTGAGGTTGCTGAGATTGAATTGAAGAGAAAGGATGCTGCCACACAAAAACCAACATTCCTAAAAGTAGTTGTTGAGACTGCAACTCAGACTGAAGTTGCTAAGATTGAATTGGAAAGGAAGGATGCTTCCACACAAGAACCAACATTCCTAAAAGTATTTGTTGAGACTGCAACTCAGGTAGAAGCTGTTGTGTTTGGTATTTAGGAAGAGAATGTTGTCACACAAGAACCAGTGTTCTCAAAATTAATGATTGATTCAGCAACATAAACTGAGGTTGTTGAGGTACAGGAAGAGGATGTTTTTACACAAGAACCAACGTCCTCAAAATTAATTGTTGTGATTGCAACACAAGCAGAGGCCATTGCAACACCGATGGAAGAGGAAGTTGCTACACTGCCAATCGAAAATGAGGAAGCTGAAACATCTGGTGGCAAGGCAGGAATCCAATTTTCTCAAGAAATTGTTGCTTTAGACTCTAATGATGAGAAAGATGTGGAGGATAGAAGGATTCAATGATTGGAGAAACAAATTCGTTTGTTACAGCTGGAGTTAGCTAAATGGGAAAAGTACATTGATCAGTGTCGAGCAGGGATGGTCCCTCTCTCTAAACATAGGAAGACTATCAAAGAATTAAGGGAGAAGTGTGCAGAGGAATCAACTCTTCAGAAATCTCAATTGGAAGAGGTGCAAAAAGAATTGGAGGAGTTGAAGGAATTCAAATCCATGCAAAAAGAAAAAGACCAAATCTATGCCCTCTCTTGGGAGCTGCTGAGTTCAAGAGCCCCATCTCTTTCCTACCCGGTATTCCTGTATGAGCAAATTACCCTATTCAAATTGAAATCTTTACAAGAGGGTAGACCTTATCAGTTGTTGATCCCTTCCCAGTTTGTAGAGACCTTTTTGTCAAGCAGTTTTCTTGAGCAACACCTGTTGTGTGAATTGTATTTGCACAATATGGCATGTTTTGGTGATTCTTGCTCTAATCCTATTCCCTATGCATGGGATGTTCAGTTGAGAGTCGTTGCCTCTTTTGTTAATAATCATGTGCAGTGGGAAGATGCATTTAAGAAAATATCTAGGAATGAGTCCAGTGCCAATTTATGGATTAGGAGTGAACCCCAATCTCCTCGTGCTCTCATCATAAACCATGGAAGATGTTTCTTATCTCCTCCAAAGACTCAACATCTGAAGAAGATGAAAGAGAAATTTATCTCTACCTATGTTGACCTGATCTCCAAACAACAACAAATTTCCTTAGAGGGTACCAAGCATAGGTGGCAGACTTCTTCTCCAGCTTTGAAGAAAAGGGATCCTTACTGCCTTAAGAATTTTAAACAAGCTCTTCCCAAGGTAGCAAGGTATGTCAATTGCATGCGAACGTGTGGGTTACACTGGCTGGGACTCAAGTTTAGATTTCCACTGATATGGTGGCTAGGAGGGAAGTACAGGGACAATTATACACTGGCTAAGGTAGAAGAGAAGCAGTGTTGGGAATATTGGGATGCTTGCAATCGCTTTTTGGAAGCAGGCAAGGAACCTGACATTTCCTTCAACTTTTCATTTCAACATGAATGGGAACCAGATTCAGACTCCGATTAGTTGGTTGTTGCATGAGGACATGTAATTGGATAGGTGGGGGGAGATGTTGGGCCCCAAAATAGCCCCTTTTTTCCTACACGTATCTACACCTTTTTCCCTGTTTTGCCTCACTATTCCCTGATCTAAGCAGATATCTTCCCAAGCAGAGCATGGATTGCAACAGGTATGTTATATTATTGTTTTATATCATTAATGCATGATTTGTTTATGGTTTTGCACTCTATCTTTTAAGGTTGTGCTAATATTGATTGATTCAATAAAGATAGCCCAGAAGCCTTTAAAAGACCATAGGTGTAGTAGCTTGCTAACCCTTGGAGAAGATGCATATGTGGCGCCAGCTGTCCCTTCTTGAGTTCGGTTCCATAATTCGCTGCAACAGTTTGATCATTCCTCCACATGGGCAGTTGCGACTGAGTCACAACAGAGCATCCGAGTACCAGCCAGTCCAATAAGTACGAATCTATTCTGGGTTGCGACAGCATGCAACAGCTCAGGCCTGAATGCAACAATTTCATTCAAGACTACTTATGGCTGTAATAGTTGCATTGTAAATCGGAAGCCTGAAGATCGTAGATCTTCATGGCTACCCGATATTTTGTGAAACGAATTCATGTCATCAGGGTATAAATGTAAAGAGGCGTCCTGAGCTTGGGGTTGGAGAATTTATAATTGTATAAGCTGAAATAGAGAGGTGTGATTGTGATTCATTATTTCTAACAGAAGGAGCAAAGTTTCTTATATCTTGGTGTTTTAATTTGTGTTAGGACATGACATCTCTGTTAGAAGGCCAGGGCCCACCTTCTCACAGAGATCATCGAGTTAAGTAGGTAGTTTAATTTCTATCCTATTGTGTGGTGTGGAATTGCATTAGATGTGGTACTGCGAGCTGCAACAGTGAAATGATAATTGCATTCTTATTTGGTAGTTTATGATTGCATCCTGAATGATTCATATCAATATCAATATCATATATGTAATTTGAATTAATGTGCAAGCAACAATACCAATATCAAATGTGTGTTACTTGTTGAAAACTTATTAACTTAATAATAAATATATTAATATAATTATTAATTATAATTTAAACTTGAAAATTATATATATCTTCCGAATGCAAAATATCCATCACCCTAAATAAATAATGCAAACTTGTCAACCAACAAAATGGGTATAACTAAACAGTAATAGCAAGTAATATCAAACTCAGTAAGAACGATAATCCTCTACTTACTTATGAACTCAAGCTAATTCACAGCTGCAAGGGAATGTGTCCTTTCATGCACTCATTCAGTTATATTCCTTGGTTTTCGTTCCATAAATTGCATCACTTGTATTACTGAAACTCTAGTGGAAAATTATAGGTTGATTACAGTCACATTCATAATTCATCCAATAAGAGTTCAATATTAGTTTTTTGGTCTGCTGATCCTTATTATGCACTCAATCGGTTTGCTTAAACTATCATATGGTTTGTTTGGACTGTCAATGGGGCATCTTCAAATCTGATTAGACTCTTTAACCAACTTCATATGTTCTTCATTAATTAATTCTAATGACCAAACTTGACATCCCATGTATGAAATCTCGAATGGCATAATTACACATTTCTGAGCCTACTCATCCATGAATCAGCTCTTTCAAATTGGTGAAGAAAAGTGCATTAGACAAATTAATAACATCAAGAAGGAACCCCGAAGAAGAATTTATGGACCTGCCAAAACTATGGTTTAGGGAAGTTAGACCAAGCCTAGGAGAAGATAAAAAATTGTCCAAGTATGGAATTATTGGTAAAATCTGCCTAATAGTCCTTAGGGTAATGCCCACCATAGCTCATACGATGATGATAAAAATATTTTGAGAGTGTGGATCTCTAGAGTGTTGTATGGTACATCCAACCATATCATTATCCTGACCAAAAAGTCTTTCAGGAAGAAGATATCAATTTTCCAAAAGTGTCTCTCAGCAATATTTGCACTGCTCCAGAAAAATGCCCGCTGAGGAGAGAGAAAGAAGCTCCAGAAGATGAAAGTGGTCTTGATGGATTCACCTTGTTGGCCTCTACCCATTGGGTATCTCACTTTCCAAGTTTGAAGGAAAAATGAAATAACCTTTGTTATAGGTCAAATCTGCACTTCTCCGTCCATGATCACCTTTCACTGTCGATCACACAAAAGGACAACTGGGATTGAAGAGCATGATTGCCTTAGATGATGAATGGACTAGACTTACCCCTCCGCAGTTGACAAAACTCTCATTTTACCTACGTTTTGGGAAAAATTCTACCCTATAAGCATGATAGTATCATTTTCTTGTTGAAATACTCTACTCCACTTCAATAAGGTAGCGTTTGCCTTCTGAAATACTCTACTTTGCTTCAATAGAGTAGCGTACAGCTCAAAAAATCTTGCAAACACTGGTTGTAAAGCAGGGAAGTTGCATGTGGAACGCTACTCCACTTAAGAAAACTATCATACACCTTAAAAAGTAATCAAAAATATATTAATTTGACGAATTGGGATTAGTTGAAGTTGGTTTTGCAACTTCCATAACCTCCCAATCAAACTACCTCTCAATCCAAACTGTCTACCTTGTCCCATAAATACAAGGGGGATAGAAGAGAGATGGGAGGAGAAACTATGCATTAAGGGTTGTTACACTGGAGGAATTCCAAAGTTAGTGTGAAGAGAAGGAGCCCAGAATCCGGTTTCACAAGCACTCTGAATGATCAGGTATAATTGTACTAATTATTTGCTTTTGACAATAAAGGTTGAAGTACCCTTCCCATCCCAATCAAATGTCTAATGGATTGCATGTTTGTTTGGATTAAATGATTGATTGTATTTGATGTCTAAATTGTATTTCAATTTCATCATTGTTATATCAATCAAGATACGCTTGGAAGGTATCTTTGTATTGTAGGTTCGTCAAACGGAGGATCAAGTGGAGGATCGATCGAAGGAGCAAGCGAAAGCTAGGTTCGAACTTCGTGAATAAGGTATGCCTTCAAGAACCTTGATCTCTTTCCTTTTGTAGAAGCCTATGTGATATGATTAATGTATTTACCTGTCACCCCTGAAGTTGGTAGTGTCCCTCTCCTCGCTATATGGTAGATTTCTTGAACAACAAATTGGCGACTCCACTAGGGGCTGGTTGTTTTCTGCTTTAGGAGACATAGTTAGTTTTCCTTCCAGTGCTTTTTGATCCTTTTTATCCTTTGAGAAGCTCTGTAGGTTACTATATCCTATTTCCATTGCTTGACTCATTCCAGTTTGAAGTTTTAGAGCTTGTTTCAAGCCTTCTCTGGCATGAACGTTGGTATCCCTTGCACACAGTAGCGTACACTTGCTAAAAAACACTACTTTACCTATTGCACAGTAGAGTACACATGCTAAAAAATGCTGCCTTCCCTACTACACAGTAGGGTACACCTCCTAGTGTACGCAGTTTTGTACACTACACAGTAGATTTTTTTCCTGTAAGTCTCTGTTTGCTTTTGGGATTTGATTTCCACTTGTTTGGTTTGATTTCCAGCCTCTTGCCCTATCTTCTTAATTGATCCTTGAGGTCTTTATGCCTTTGTTGAGTCTTGGTTTCCTCTCCTAAGTCCATTAGGTCATCTTCCAGCAACTCCAAAGCCTGAAGACGGTGTAAAACGAGTATAAACACTCGTACCTTCCTCCTGTAGAGCTACACAATCTCCCTTCTCTCCTTTAGCTACAAAGTCTCTACTCCAAAGCATGAGCTCAAAGGCAAATAAGAGGGGTTTATATAGCCTTGGTTGGCCCCTCTTCACATTTTCCTCATGTTCTCTTTGGTTACAACAAATTTGCCCATCTTGGCATGGAGTTACAACTTCCAAGTTGGTTTTTGGGTTATGGTTTCAACCACCCATATAAGTGGCATATTTCTTTTAAAACTTTGTTTAAATTGAAAACCAACTATGTGAATTAGTTTTATAAACCAAACTTTGTTATAAAACAGAGTTGGTTTAAAAACCCACTTTTACCCCATCTCGTATAGTGTTTTGAGGAGCACATGTTGAAATAAGTGGTGGGCGCTTAACCATTTCATTGTTGCAATGGTGATAACCATTACGTGCTGGCACGGTTACATTTCATGTGGACCGGTCGGAGCTCTCGGTCACATCTCCAAAGTGGATGACCAGGGTTCGAGGCTAGCCCCGGCCCCTTTTCACTCCCATATGAAACAAGCAGCAATAGTAAATAGTTTTGCGCCCATTCTATTGACAAGCAATATCTTCTGGCGCGCTGGTAAAGACGTTGGGGAGGTAGATGTGAGGTCGTCGGTTTGAATCCTGTAGAGGCTGAGAATCCCAAACTTGTGGCCAACATACGACTGCCACATGGCGAGAGTGGATTGGTCCACTCGGTCACCACATCAGTGACCGTACCATCGACTAATCCGACAAGTGGGATACCCGTACTGCTGAGCTATCTGCCAACTCGGATCTTAGTGCTGACTGGAATGACAACTGGACTGCCAACGTCTTCCACGTCACCTGCCAGCTCATGACCGTACTACCATGTGTCACTTCATCATTGGTCCGTACTGCCAATTGGATTGACACGTCATCCGTCCATACATGCCACATGTCATTGTCTCATTGGTTCGTACACATGCCACATCATCATGTCCGTACAGTATGGATGCCATGTGTCACCCTGTCAGTGGTGCCACGTGGCACCTCTTTTTGCCAATTTTTCTTGTTGACCTTATAGAACAGAACGCGATAACTTTCTCATACGGAGTCCGTTTGAGGTGAAACAAATGCCGTTGGAATCATCTCGATGAGCCCTTCAATCTGGTGTTGGTTTTGCTAAGATTGGAGGACTTCAAAAATTTTGCCTTCTTGGATCCTCCTGGATCATTCCTCCCCACTGAGAAGCTTTTGGCCTCCAAAATCCTTTACTAATCAACAGATAGGTGAGGGAATTACTCCCTCACTTTCTCCTTCTCGATCCACTTGGCTTTGCTTGGATGAGTGCCTTTGATTCCCACTCGAAGATACTCAACATCACTTCTGCGAGAAGTCCTTGTCCTTCTGTCCAAGATGATATCTTCTTTTAGCTCATCCATGTACTCAGGAGCAAATTCATCAACTGATGGCAATGAGACATTCTCCCTTTCATCCATGATCATGGGAGGCTCATAGAGTTTCAAGTTCTCCACATTCACCACTGAGTAGATCTACATGTATGGCGGTAGCTCTAAGCGAAAAGCATTTGTCCCAATCTTCTCCAAGATGGTGAAGGGACCATATCTAATGGGCCTGAGCTTCTTGCCTTCTCCTTTCATCCTCTCCTTACTGATGTGAAGACACACTTGATCTCGCACCTGAAACTGATGATCAACTCTATGCTTGTCATGGCGAGCCTTGTACTGGGCTTGACTCTTCTCCAACTGCTCTTGCACTGCTTGATGTACCTGTTGAACTCTCTGAATGAACCTGCGGGCTTTGTCTTCATCCTTGGAAGTGCTTGAATCAACCTCTCTCCCATAAGTCAAGTCCAATGGAGTCTTTGGCAAGTACCCAAAGCATGTCTCAAATGGCGAGATCTGAGTGGAAGAATGCATAGCCCTGTTGTAGGCATGCTGCACATACTGGATCTGTTCATCCCATAACTTAGGATGCTTGTTACAATAGCCTCGAAGCAAATGGACAACCGTCCTGTTGACTACCTCTGTCTGTCCGTCAGTCTTTGGATGGAAAGCGGTGTTCCTCTTTAGCTTGGTGTCCATCATACACCATAATTTTGTCCAAAACTCTCCAAGGAATTGGGAGTCCCGATCCGAGATAATGGACGTAGGGAGTCCAAAGTGAACCCATACATGCTGAAAGAAAAGAGAAGCAGCCTACTCTGCAGTGACCTGCTTTTTACATGGCATAAGAATACACATCTTGCTAAACCTATCCACGACCACATACAAGTAGTCATGACCCCTCCTAGACATAGGCAAACCCCCCACAAAATCCATGGAAATGCTTTCCCAAGGATGGGAAGGAACAGGAAGTGGTGAGTATAGCCCCAGTTTTCTATTAGTGGGCTTACAAGTAGAGCACATCACACACCCCTTTACATATTTTGTTACAATGTCTTTCATGCGAGGCCAATACACAAGTCTTTGCAAATGAGCTAAAGTCTTACCTACCCCAAAATGCCCTGATACAAGAGAAGTATGAGCTTCTCGTATTACATGGACTCTTTCACTGATAGGAACACATAACTTGCCCAAATGATAGAGCAACTTTCCCTGCAAATAGTAGTCTTCCACCTGTGTGCCATTGGTTAGCTTCTCATAAACCTCCTTGAAATCATCATCAGTAGCATACTGCTCAATATAACTTTCATGGGATAAAGAAGCATTTTTCAAAACAATAGATGCAACAATAGGAGGTCTAGAAAGCATATCTGCCACTTTGTTACTAGTACCCTTTTTGTACTTGATCACTAGATGGAATTGTTGAAGAAATCCCATCCACCTGAAATGACGAGCTTGTTCGAGCTTAGTCTGGGACTGGAGATACTGCAAGGGCTGATGATCGGTATGGATGATCGTCTCCTTACCCATCAAGTAGTGCTTCCACTTCTTGACACTCTAAACCAAAGCATACAACTCTTTGTCATAGGTGGGGTAGTTGATCACTGCTTGAGTAAAAGTCTCTGAATGGTAGCAAATAGGCTTGCGGTGCTGCATCAATACTGCCCCCATGGCATATCCACTGGCATCTGTCTCTATCTCAAATGGCTGCTGCAAATCAGGCAAGGCTAGGACTGGGGCGGTGCTGATCTTTCCCTTCAATGTGTCGAAGGCTTTCTACTGCTTTCCTCCCCACTGGAAGGCTTTCTTCACACTTGTTAAGGCATGCAAAGGAGATGCTATGTATGAGAAGTTCTGAATGAACCTCCTCCAATATTGAACAACGCCTAAAAATCTTCTCACTTCAGTAGCGTTAGTAGGCTTAGGCCAATTGACAATTACATCAACTTTTGAAGGATCAATTTTTAAATTTCCACCTCCTACAATATGACCCAAGTAAACTAATGAAGTTTTGCCAAATTCACACTTTGACAATTTTACATACAATTTCTCCTTTTTCAAAGTATCTAATACTTGCTTTACATGCCCCACATGTGCTTCCCAAGTTTTGCTAAAGACCAAGATATCATCTAAGTATACAATGACAAAATCATCTAAGAATGGCCGGAAAACATCATTCATTACCCGCATAAAGGTTGCAGGTGCATTGCAAAGCCCAAAGGGCATCACCAACCACTCAAATAGACCTTGCCTGGTCTTGAAGGCCATCTTCCACACATCACTTTCTGCAATTCTGATCTGGTGGTAGCCACTGCGCAAATCCAACTTGGTAAAGAACACAACATCTTTCAACTGGTCGAGCAAGTCATCTATGCGAGGAAGCGGGTATCGATTCTTGATCGTGATCTTGTTGAGAGCCCGATAGTCAACGCACATCCTCCATGTGCCATCTTTCTTCATCACCAAAACAATCGGCGAACCACATGGAGAGGAGATGGGTCTGATCGCTCCTTGGTCCAACAAGTCTTGAACCTGCTTCTTAATCTCTGCCATTTCAACTGCAGACAACCTGTACATGCCCACATTAGGAAGAGGGGCATCCTGCTGGAGATGAATCTCATGTTGAATCTCCCTTTTGGGAGGCAAACCTGTAGGTTCCTGAAATATTTCATCATAGTTAGCCACAATATCAATCATAGCCTTTTTATGAGAAGGATCACAACCTTTGAAAGCATCGGATGCCTCAGCATCTTTTGCTCTCACAACCATGAGCATGTATCTCTTATTAGTGTTGATGAGCCGCTTCATCTGTCCTGCACTAACCAGAGTGGTGTTAGCCTTCATACTGTGAGCTCTCACAATGTACTCCACCCCATTTTTGGTGAGATGGTACTTGTTCTCATGACGGAAGAACACTGCTTTTCGATCATACAAGTATGGGCTTCCCAATACGATACCACAGATGTCAAGAGGAACAACATCTAAGTCCACCTCATCAATCAACTTTGAAGCAATAGCAAACCTTAACCTACATTGCTTAGTCACCTGCAACTTAGCATTATCACATACCCATCCAAGAGGATAAGGCTTGGGGTGAGGTTTAGTCTGTATGCCCAACTTCTTAACAACTGATTCTGAGATCAAATTTACTTGAGAACCCGGATCAAATAATGTTTCAATATTTGTATGCTTAGACACAACTCTGATGTGAAACAACTCACTTCTTCTTTTATCATTTTCTTTAGAAACATGAGTAGAACTTGAATCAGTATGAGGAGTTTTGTTACCTTGCATTCCCACGGCTGTAATCATGGTTTCGTCACCTGAGTCGGAACCCAAATCTCATTGCGCTGTTGCAACGGTCTTTTTCTTCTTTTTGCCTCCATAATGCTTTGGCCTTTGTTCAGGATGCAACTTCCAACAACTTTCTTCATCATGCCCATCAGTATCGCAATGGTTGCAATGGGGCTTTCCTCCTTCCTTCTTGGCAGTAGCTGTCTTCTTGCTCTTGTCTTTTTTCTTGAACTTGTGGTGGTTGTTGGGCTTGAAAGGCTTCTTCTGATGGTCTTCTTGCAAATGCTTCCCCCTGTTCTCAAGATGAGTAGCCTGAACACTTGCTTCATCCACACTAGTAGGATTCAACAATAGCAAAGTATGGCGTAGATAATGATGAAGAGCACCAATGTACTTCAAAAGAGTGTCAGGAGAATCTAAAGCAATATTCAATTCTAAAGCTTTCTTTCTAAATTCTTCAGTAAAACTCTGAACACTCTAACCCTTGCCTTGTCTAAAACTTTGCCAATCCATCATTGCCTTCTGAACATAACCCAATGGATAAAATTGCTTACGTAAAGCAGAAATAAAAGTAGACCACGATGAGAGAAGATTACCCATTTGTTTGCTACCTTGCTGAAGCTTACTTTCCCACCATACAAGTGCGGTGCCTGTCAGCCGAAGTGAAGCCAACTGAATCTTCACATCTTCTTCTTCGATCTGCTGGACTCGGCAATAGACCTCAATTTGCCTTATCCAATTGTTTAACTTCTCTGCATTTGCTTCCCCATTGAACATGGGCAAATCAAACTTCACATCGAGCTTCAATAAGGGCTTCTTTTGAGGCTCTTTGTGAGGAACCTTGGAATGCTGAGAATGAGATGAGGAAGAAGCACTTGAACTTGTGCTTGAAGATGAAGGTGAAGAGGGAGGCTCAGGAGGCTCTTCGCCACCTTCCCCTTGGTTAACTAAAGCGTTGCCTTCGTCCTTCACTTCTTTGTCTTCCTTCTTTACTTCACTTCCTTTTCTTTCTTTTGCCATGCGTTCTTCATAGTCTGCAAACAACTTGTCTACCTTGTCGGCCATCATATAGAAGACCTTGTGAAAGTTTGCCTCCATCTCGATATGGGCATCATTAGCATCCATCTTCCTCCTTCGGTGTGCACGTCTGATCTCGGAATTATAAGGCTCTAATGTACCCTCACCAGCTTGCAGTTTAGCCCTCGTGAGCATCCACACTCACAATCCAACGTCAAATAGACCTGCTCTGATACCACATGATCCGAAAACAAGATCTTTGCTACTCTATGACGTTAACATGAATTGCATAAAGAGCATGAATGAAGCTCACAAATCCATAAGAAGAGAGCCAAACAACATAGACAATACACACATAAAGACAACAAGTTGATAACGGAGTTCGTCCAAGATGGACTATGTCTCCGGGCCTGTTTCTCAATAGGAGGGCCGATCTATAATCTCAGCATAAAGGCAAAATACATGGCAATAATACAATGATACCTTGGTGACAATGGCCAGGAAGAGAACCGCTGCCCAAAACACAACAAGACTGCTTCCAGCGACTCCAAAGCCTGAAGACGGTGTAAAACGAGTATAAACACTCGTACCTTCCTCCTGCAGAGCTACACAATCTCCCTTCTCTCCTTTAGCTACAAAGTCTCTACTCCAAAGCATGAGCTCAAAGGCAAATAAGAGGGGTTTATATAGCCTTGGTTGGCCCCTCTTCACATTTTCCTCATGTTCTCTTTGGTTACAACAAATTTTCCCATCTTGGCATGGAGTTACAACTTCCAAGTTGGTTTTTGGGTTATGGTTTCAACCACCCATATAAGTGGCATATTTCTTTTAAAACTTTGTTTAAACTGAAAACCAACTATGTGAATTAGTTTTATAAACCAAACTTTGTTATAAAACAGAGTTGGTTTAAAAACCCACTTTTACCCCATCTCGTATAGTGTTTTGAGGAGCACATGTTGAAATAAGTGGTGGGCGCTTAACCATTTCATTGTTGCAATGGTGATAACCGTTATGTGCTGGCACGGTTACATTTCATGTGGACCGGTCGGAGCTCCCGGTCACATCTCCAAAGTGGATGACCAAGGGTCGGGGCTAGCCCCGGCCCCTTTTCGCGCCCATATGAAACAAGCAGCAACAGTAAATAGTTTTGCGCCCATTATATTGATAAGCAATATCTTCTGGCGCGCTGGTAAAGACGTTGGGGAGGTAGATGTGAGGTCGCTGGTTCGAATCCTGTAGAGGCTGAGAATCCCAAACTTTTGGCCAACATACGACTGCCACATGGCGAGAGTGGATTGGTCCACTCGGTCGCCACATCAGTGACCGTACCATCGACTAATCCGACAAGTGGGATACCCGTACTACTGAGCTGTCTGCCAACTCGGATCTTAGTGCTGACTGGAACAACAACTGGACTGCCAACGTCTTCCACGTCACCTGCCAGCTCATGACCGTACTGCCATGTGTCACTTCATCATTGGTTCGTACTGCCAATTGGATTGACACGTCATCCGTCCATACATGCCACATGTCATTGTCTCATTGGTTCGTACACATGCCACATCATCATGTCCGTACAGTACGGATGCCATGTGTCACCCTGTCAGTGGTGCCATGTGGCACCTCTTTTTGCCAATTTTTCTTGTTGACCTTATAGAACAGAACGCGATAACTTTCTCATTCGGAGTCCGTTTGAGGTGAAACGAATGCCGTTGGAATCATCTCGACGATCCCTTCGATCTGGTGTTGGTTTTGCTGAGATTGGAGGACTTCAACAAATTTTCCTTCTTGGATCCTCCTGGATCATTCAGCTTCAAGTAAGTTGAAGTCTTTTAGTTTGATTCCATTTGAGTCTTTGTGGTTGTAAAGCCATCTTTGGTTCGCTTGCCTACCGTTTGCTTGGCTTAGTGCTTTCTTAGGGTTCTTGATGCTTTGGAGCAACCTTTGAAGTTTTCCTTTCCATTTTAAAGCATCTCTTCTCCTTCTTTTCTTTCCACTTTGAAGTTTTCCTTTCCATTTTAAAGCATCTCTTCTTCTGCTTCTTTTCTTCTCCTTCTCCTTTTTTCTCTTTAAAAACTTTGTAGGACAAGTCTTTTTCGAGACATCAATTTGATTGTTGTGAGCCTTAGAGTTTCTTTTCCTTACTTACATTGCTCTTTTAGGTCTTACTTGCTTCCATTTTCGAGTTCTTTTTCTTTTGCATATATCAAAAAAAGAAAAAATGAGTTTGGTAGTTTAAAGTAGTAAGACTTATAATCATTTCAAAGTAGCGTAGTTTACTTTATTTTGAATTTGAAAAGAAAAGAAAAAGGAGATTTGTTTTAGGTTTGTTTAGTTTTCATTTTGGAAAGAGCATAAATGGAAAAAGAAATAGAGTCTTTTGTTGCTTTGAAAGTTATTTCTTTTGCACCTTACTTTTTCAAACCATTTCCATACAATGCACTACCCCGTTGAGTAAAAAGTTGCCTTAAAAATGATTTTTAATAAAATCAATTAGAAACATTTTCTTTTTTAGGTATACATGACATCAACTAGCTTAGGCTAGAGTTATGAGCTTAAATCACCTTAAACTGCTCGCAACTGGCTTCATTACGCAACAATCGTAGTACAACTTTCATTTAGGTAAACCCATATATATCAAATAGCCTTGGGATGCTCTACTCAAACTAGAGTTAAGAACGAGGCCGTGGGAGACTGGAATTGTTGAGGATATCCCCTCACTTTCCTTTTGTCCATAAACCAAAGTCGATTCATGTATGGGGGTCCTTTCGGACTTCGGGCTTTGCTACCCTGCCCATGCGTTTTGACTAGGCTGACGACTATCCCCCCAGGATATTTCATATTTATGGTAGCCTTAGTATCAGACCTTTAGGATCCTACACAGGTAGAGTGGGTGGTTATTACCACTTCACCTTGGACAGGCATGGAAGGTAACCCTCTGGCAGTAGTATCGGGAAAGTGTTTTGGTGATTCAAGCGCTTGCACCCAGTGGACCTCCGATGGATGCCACGAAACTGACCATTAGTACTTTGTTAGTCTATTCTGGGCCATAATCATCCCAGACTTACTTCCGAGAGTATTTGCTATCCGTTTGATTGGTTTGATTACTTAGGATTTTTATAGTGGTATGTTGTTTGCCTCTTAGTCTTAGTGGCCACTAGGTGTTTACTTAGTTTTATTTTTATATAATTGTGGAAGACCAACAGCTTCGTAGGTCTCGGAGGTTGGAAAACCTTCTCCCACTCAGTGTGGAGCCACTACCGCCACCACCACGATGGAGGACAAACTCCAGTGGTTTTTTTGAACTTACTAGTGAAATAGAGGTTCCTGGTGAACCACAACCTAGAACCCTAGATCAACAAGTTCTTAATACTGTCGAGGTTGAGGATATTACTTCTGGAGAGTTTAACACTCCTTTTAACCCTCCTCTTACTTGACTTAACGATCTGCTTCTGGTACCTATTGGTTTCCAGCAACCCAAGTATAGTGCATATCTTTTCACACCTGGGAATATTATGACTAACCCAGGAGATGAACAAGGAGTTCCACAGACTCCCACAATGGGGATGAATACAAGGATTATGAATCCTTCTTCAATTGCTACACCAAGTTCATCGTAGACAGCTTCTGCTTCAACTTCATCCTTCAGTTTTAACATTGGTACATTAGGCATTCCAAGCTCAACAACTTTGACATCCACCTCAGTCACTACCCCTACTTTTGGACCCAATAATACAGTGAATGTCACTCCACCTCCTGCAACTCAACAGTCATACCATATACCTAGTACTTGGATTTTCACACCCAATGTTGGGATGAATTCCTCTGCAACTATGCCTGTCATGAGGACCTTGACTACGCCGTCCACCTAGACTACCCCTGGTTTTAACACCTTTGCAGTTTACAATATGAATCAAGGTAATATACCTGCAGGAAATATCCCCTTTTCTTTGTTTTCTGGAGGAAGGGGTAATATTTTTAACCAACAATATGGCGGGGCTAACACCCAGCCACAGTGGACAAATGCAGAGGGTACCAACCCACTTTCATTTGGGTGGGGGAATTTCAACAACACTTTCACACACCAACAGATGGCAGGAGGAAACCCCTACCAGTAGATGGATGGAGGAAACCCCTACCAACAAATGGCTGGGGGCAACCCTAACCAGCAGTTTATGGGTCAAACTATGGGAGGTTCCCCCTTCATGACTCTAACTTATCAAATGCCATCTTATAGACCTTTTTTACCATTTTTGGAAACTCTGAATTTTCCAGATCTTTCCAAGTTAACGAACGATCCGGTGTGCCATAATGTTACGTGGCCACCAGTTCCCACTAAGCTACCTTCGGACATTCCAAAATTTGAAGGTAAAACTGGTGAGGATCTTGGTGATCATGTTACCACTTTTCATCTTTGGTGTTCTTTGAACTTGAACAAACATTCCCTTAGGTTGAGACTTTTTCAAAGAACCTTAACCGGTGTTGTAGCCAAATGGTACATTGAATTACCTGTAGCCACCTTTTTTAACTTTCGGGATCTCGCTCCATGTACTTATCGGTATATCGAGCTCCTTCACATACCCACCAAGTCACCTTGAGTACTTGGCGTATATTAAAGGGTGTATCATGTACTCGGTAGTATATCGGAAGGTCTCTTGCCGAACGATGGTGCGTTAGATAGCACCACTACGGATTTGAGCTCCCATGTACCTTGCGTATATCGGGAGACACCGTTAGTATTCCTAAAACCAACTGAGTTAACCTTTTGGCCGTCTTGGCAGAGCAATACACTAAGAACAACACCCAGGGAGCTACTACGCACATATCGTCCAGGTAATCTAGTATGCGGGAAAGGGTATGGTCCCAATCCCCCTTGTTGCATCATATTGTTGGACCCTGCAGTATATCGTGAGTTGCGAAGCCTTGAAAATCCTATGAGGTTCCAGACCTTGAATCCACTCTTATAACATAAGTTTGCTTGCGGTCTTAGTTTGTGTAGGGTTTTGTCTGGTTTGCTTTTCTTTTAGTTTTCCCTTAAGGGAAACTTTTTATTTCAGTCACTCTTGATGAATTTCCTTGGAGAAGGTCTCGGAGGATTCAGAATTTTCCACCTGAATATCCCCTTAATCAGGAGGTAATTTCGAGGGTAAGGATGGATCCACAAGCTAGGTTCAGGTCACAAGAAGTGGAAAACCCCACTTTGAATATTGGGGGACATTTGTTTCCACATACTCCTCCATATTCACCTACCTCTCATCCCCCGAAGGGTGAAGAAGCACAAATCCCCACTTCGCAAGACTCACCTCCCATTGCACCGGGAGAGCCCGGATCATTGGAATGGATAAATCAACCCCAAGATGAACCTACAGCAACTGCTAGTCCTGCAGTAGCTTATTGGACATCTTCTACCGGTCACCTAGTGGCCCATTTTTCCATTGCATCCCCACCCAGTTGGGCTAGCCCTGATGATCGCTTAGCACCTTACCGTGAGCAATTGGTTCCTTTAAATGCTATGGGTGAGGAGTTTTGAAATCCAAACTTTCATATAAGATTTGACGATAGACAAATCCCAGGTCGCTCTTTATCTATCGAGTCACCGGAATCATCCATGCAACACGTGACCACTACTGAAACTGGTCAACCATCCATCCCTGCACATGTATCTCCTAGACAGGAGACCAGTTTAGTACCCCCCACTACCCAACCCATTGAAGGACAATAGTCCAACATGCCCATAACTATCACAGTAACGGCACCTGCTCCTCCCCCACCCCAAAATTCGAGGGGAGCATACTCTTTACCCCCTACCTTCTTTACGGGTAGTGGTAATCCTACGGTGAATAATCAACAACCAGTGTTGGGTCAACCTTTTCCTAGTGGCCATCAAGTTATTGTTGGGGGAAAACCGCCATCTCTTAACCATAATCCCGCAGCAGGAGTTCCCATCGGTCCTTTCATTGGAAATTCTTTACCTCCTGGACCTTCCACTTCGGGACTATCCCATGTTGGGGGACCATCTAATGTAATTCAACCTCCATCGAGTCAAGCATATCCAGTTCATATTAACCCTATGTCGGGTCAACTTAATCTCAGAAACGCACTCTATGAGGTACTTTGCCCCGGCAATCCTTACACTCTATGGGGACAAAAGAAATTTTTACAACATGGACCCCCACTTATAGTCTCGCAAGTCCCTCCACCCCCGTTTCATCAACCCCCACCTCCCATTGGAGGCGGTGGGTCCCCACATAACTTTGGAGGAGGAGGACCTCTACCTTCTGGTGGAGGACTACCCCACTTCAGTCATCATGGCCCACCCCCCCTGGCAGAGGCACTGGAGGACCACCCCCTCCTCCCGGCGGAGGTGGAGGAGGACCATCTCATCCCAGTGGTGGCGGAGGTGCACCACCCCCTCCTAGTGGTGGAGGTAGAGGACCTTCTAATCCTATTAGTGGTGGTGGAGAACCCCCACCCTACTATGTGGAGGTACCAGAGGAGGCTCTTACCCTTTCGGTGACGGTGATGGCCCACCACCACCTCCAGGCGGAGGTGGTGGAAGCCCATCCTATTCCGGTGGTGGTAGTGGACCACCACCTCCTCTCAGCGGAGGCGGTTGTGGCGGACCCCCACCATTTGGAGGTAGCCCACCCCCTCCCGGCAACGGAGGTGAGCTTGCACCCTATGGTCATGGGAGACCTTATTATGGTTATGGGCCACCTTACTATGGCGGTGGACCTCCATTTGGTCTAGGCAGCTAGTACCCCTATGGCCAGTTTCTTCCTGGAACACCTTATGGTCAATCGATACAAGGTCCCACAGGTCCTTACATGCCTTATCCGTACTATCAATACTCACAGCCTAATCTGGAGCTGCCCTTTTTGGCTACTTTGGATCTACCCGACCTGTCTCGTTTAACTAATAACCCCATTTACCACGGAACTAATTGGCCACCCATTCCGGTGAAACTTCCATCAGATATCCCAAAATTTGATGGTAAGTCAGGTGAGGATCCTAAAAACCACGTAATGACATACCACTTATGGTGTTCATCCAACTCCCTGATGGACAACTCGATCCGTCTTCAGTTGTTCCAATGGACTCTCACTAGTTTGGCTGCCAAGTGGTACATTGAACTACCACCCCATTCTTTTCCTGATTTGTGTTCTCTTGCTATGAACTTTTTGACTCATTTCCAGCTGCTTATAAGGTATGAAACTGGTAGAGAGCTTTTAACCTCGCTCCATCAAAATACTGCTACTCATATATCAAATCATATCATGAGTGGCGGAGGAGATGACGTCTCATTAAGGCTCCTATTCCATATCAGCTCCTAGCAGATTAGTTTATGAAGTCTCTCATACCAACCATAGCATGAGATGTTGCCATGGGAGGTGTTGTATGTTAACACCCAAAAAGTGCTCACTACCTCATCTCTCTCATTACATGACTCATTTGTTCATATTTCCTACCATATTTGCCTCCAAAACCTTAAAAAACCATTAAAAAAGCCTCCAAAAGGCCCAAAACCCCCTTTTTTCCCGAAAATAATGTAAATTCCTCCAAAAATAGCAAAAACCCTCCAAAAAGGGAATAAAAAATACAAAAAAGAGGAAAAAGAGGAAAAAAAGGAAGCAAAAACCCTATACAACTGACCTAAACCATATGGTGCCCAAAACCATGGGTTAACACTCCACCACTAAAAACCTATAAATAGGTGATGGAGGCTCCGCATTTGACATCCACAATCTTCCCTATTCTCACTCTGCCAAAATCACTCCTGAAACCCTAGCTCACCCTTTTGAGCTAATTTCACATTTGAGTGCCCCTTTGGCCCATATCCAAAATACTTTGAAGAAGGAGAAGGAACCCATTGGAGCTTGGAAGAAGCCCTCCTGGACTACTGCAAGAGCTTCACCAACCTCACATTGGAGGTATGCTCAATACAAAAATCATTTTTATTATCTTTCTTTTATTTTATGCACATGCTTAGAGTAGTTTACTGTTTTATTTACTGTCTTGTTTTATCATTTTACTGAACTGCTGCTAAGGAGTCCCTTCTCCTTAGTAGGTGCCCATTTGCACAAGCTAAGGTGAAAACCCTAGCTACAGTTTTGGTGACTCCCCTAGTGTTCCTTTGAATTTCTGGTTATAGTTTTTAAAAAGTTTTGTTTTCTGCAAATATTTTTCTGTTTTCCCCTTTTGGCTGTCCCTTTCGGCAGTTGGGTTTGCTGCCGTAAATCGTGTCTTTTTTCCCCACATATGCAATCCAACCGTGGCTTCCAGACTGTTACCTGTGATTTGACCATGGCTCTCAGACTGTTTCCTACGATCTACCCATGGCTTTCAGTCTATTTCCTGCGATCTAACTGCGGCTCTCAGCCTGTTTCCTGCGATCCGACCGCGGAGATTAACCTGTTCCCTGCGATCCACCCGCAGCTTTCAGCCATTTTCTTGTGATCTGCCCATGGCCATTAACCTGTTCCCTGCGATCCACCCATGGCTTTCAGCCATTTTGCTGCGATCTACCCATGACCATTAGCCATTTTGCTGCGATCCGCCCGCGGCCATTAGCCATTTTCCTGCGATCTGCCCGCAGCATTCAGCCATTTTTCTGCGATCCGCCTATGGCCTTTAGTCTTTTTCCTACGATTCACCCATGGCTATCATCCTGTTTCCCACGATCCGACTGCGTAGTTTCGCCACAGACTTGCGATCTGTTTTCTGCACTTTTTCCTCGTTTGAACCCAGAACTTTGCTGCAATATTTTTTGCACCTACACAACCACCTGTCCTATCTGTAGCCATACCTACCTACAACCTTTTTCTTCAGTTTGATTTCTATTCCATTTACAGAGTTTTTTAAGTTTCAGCATTTCAATTGAAAAAAGAAAATTTTGCATTTCAAAGTTTAATTTCTGCATTGTTATTATTAGTTAGAAAGTTTCCCACCCCGTGGCACTTTTACTTGGGTTCATTATCTCACATGCACACACTCTGTCACCTAATTCAAGTGAGCCCTAAAAAACTACTTAACACAACCAACATTCTAACCCCACTTGGGGAACACATAAGAATATTGTAGTTAGGTAGGGCCGGGGGGATAGGCATCCAAATAACACCCCTCGGTCGCTTACACTTGAGACATAGTTGTTGTCCATTAGGGAACCAAAATCCCCTAGTATCTTTTGGCACGGTCACAACTAGTTTATCAGAGGGTCTCTCCCTTAGGAGGGTTGAAATAGCAAGATTGGTTCCAGAGGCCTGAGTGGAATACTGCAATCCATTCAGTAAGCGAAGGCTACCTACTCATTGGTCTGCATGTGATGTTCTCTTTAGGCCCACACAGTGATAGGACCGGAGCTACAGATTCACCTTTTTTGGACGTGTCATGAACGGGGTATTTTAGTTTCCTTTCTTCTAGGATTGTCTTACCCGGTGTCCCTCCTGGTAAGGGGATATCTTTAGCCACTTGGATCTACTATACATATTGTCTGATTTGGATTTCATCACCTTGCAGAGGATATGTCTGGTTGAGTCAGAATACTATTTAGCTAGGTGTTTGCATGCTCCCTTACCTCCCTTTGGTCTAGCGAGTCCACTATTTTTATTTTTTAGGAAACCTGCTGCTTGTTGGTATTCTGACCATTGTTGTTAATGCTCCACTTATTGTAGCTTAGTTGTTACAGTGAATGTTTTGAGCTGGTTGTTGGCCTGAGTGCCATATTTTTTGTGCTCTCCTTTTGCACACTTGGCTGCATTAGGGTTTTTGAGCTGTTTTTCACTCGACACAACCTCCAGATACTTGACACCATCTATCACCATTGAGTCCTGGAGACATTCTTGGTGCCTCCGGGGTGAGCCCTCATAGCAAAGATCACTTGAAATCACCCGTCATAGACGTAGAGCTTCATCACTTGACTCCACTCATCGACGATGCAGAGCTCTGTCCCCCGACACTGATGCCCCTTATTTTACCTCTGTTTCTGAGGCAAAGTTCGAGAACCCCATGTACACTGCACCAACCAGCCCCATGGCTGGCATGACTTCCAACCCTTTCTTTGTAGGAACCATTGGTGGAGCATCCACCGCTACCCCATCTACCACACCCTCTTTGGGTATGCCCTCGATGGGGACCACACCCACCATTCCGATCACTGTGCCCATTCCAGTGACTAGCATACCCATCCCCACTCCACCAGTGACTCACACTACCCTTGGTTGTGCAGGACCATCCCATACCACCTTCATTCCTCCCCTTGGGGGAAACATCCCCAACCCAAACCCAGCCCCTCCACTTGGGGGCGTTAGCCCCAACATGGTCACGACCACTAGTATGTCACATCCTTCTACTAGTTTTCCATTCATGGCTAGTCTCAACCTTCCTGACCTAGCAAGACTGACTAACAATCCCATTAGACATTACCTTGCATGGCCTCACATGCCCACCAAACTCCCATCAGACATCCCTAAGTTTGAGGGCAAGGCAAGTGAGGACCCCTAGAACCACATTATGTCCTTCCATCTATGGTGTTCGTCCAACTCCATAGTGGATGACTCTGTTCGACTCCATCTGTTACAATGCACCCTCACTGGCTCTATAGCCAAATGGTACATCGAGCAGCCCCATGGGACCCATGCCACCTTTACTTCCCTCGCCTCGACCTTCCTGCAGTTCTTTCAGTTACCTGTCCGCTATGACATGGGAGTTGAGATCCTACTATCTTGCAGACAGAACATGGCCACCCACATCACTGACCACATTCATGAGTGGCGTCGATGCCAAAGCCTCTGCAAAATCAAGTTAGATGACCGTATCTTCTTAGATTGGTTTCTAAAATCTCTCCTTCTTGTCATTTCCAAGGATGTGGCATCCGAGCGACCCCAGTCCGAAGAAGAGGCCATCCTCAAAGCCCAACAATTTGACCTTCTTTATGCCCAGTCTGGTTATCTATATTCCATCATACTTGAAACCCCCCACGGTGATTCTTCCCGACACGATGCACCGGGGGCATCCCATGCCGCAGATGGTATCATTGGTTGTATTGCCTCACATAACCAGCACTTTTCCATCGCACGCACTAGCCCTGGCCCTGACCTTTCACGGGCTACATCCCATTCCAGAGTAACCAATTCGTATTCTCCCATGGCACATCACCACCATTCCCACGGACCCTCATGTCGACCTCAGTGCTTTGGCCATGCATCCCCTGCTTACGCCCCCCTGGTCGCACCTTAGCCATATTACCACCCGTAGGCCGCACCAGCTCCTGTACCCTCTCAAGCCCCCCTGCTTATTATCTACCACAGGAAACACCTATGGCAAACCCACAACCTGTCACACAGACATATCAACAACCCCCACAAGGTTCAGCACCTACACCGCCTCCACCTACTTATTATCCACCGCAGCCTGCTCCCGCACCTACATAACCCAAGAACCCACCTGTTTCCCAAGGGCAAGTGTATGCCCAACAGAATCTACAACAGAACCAAAATCACCAATGCCAACAACCCCAGTAAAACCGAGGCAACGGCTGTAACCGTTGGAAAAACCCCCCGCGGTCAACCTACAAATCCCCCAAACAATAATAACATAGCACCTGCTAACCAGAACCCTAATCGGCTGCCCAAGCAAGCCAAAAATCCTAATTTGTGAACAACCATCCTTGTTCTATTTGGGGGTCTATGGCCATTACACACACACTTGCCCACATTTGGAGCGGGCTTGGCAACTCTGGACTGATGATGCCCACCGCCAAGGGCACGCAGCTCCTCAGGTGCTGCCCAACCCCCCACCACCTAAGACTCAACCCTTGGTGTTACAAAACCCTCTACCAACCCAAGGCGTAGTGAACACTCAACCGTTGGCTCCCCCTCAAGGAAACGCGTCACCACAACAGCAAATCACTTATGCCACTCCTGATCAACCCATGATAGACTCAGGTACCCATCGCTTCTTAATGATGTCGTCGGCTGATGTCAACCTTCAAACCCGTCGGAACTACTACGGCTCCACCCCTAAAGCCCCTCCCGCCGACAAAAACACCCATGCTCATCCCACCGATCAATGGTTACGCATACCTTCGGCTCCACTAGATGGCGCCTCCAAATCCCCTTGCTTCCCACTTCACCGCATCAACAATAACCCCAATGCTCGCCCTGCGTCTAATTACAACATTGTAGATGATTTAGCTCAGTCCCCTGTAGCCATGTCTGCGTTGGAGGTCTTAAAAAACTATCCTACACATCACAAGACTTTGCTCTTAGACATTGGTGCTATTGACCCAAATGATTCACGAATGATGGCCTTCGATTTGGACCAATCTGAACCTCGCTTTCCTTCCACTTTAGCATTCCAAGTTTTTGTATCCATTTGGAATCTTGTCATCCATCGATGCATCATCCATGAAGGTTCCTCTACATGCGTTATGTCCACATTCGTTTGGTAGAAGTTGGGATCCCCTACTCTCTAGCAGTCCACCACTACGTTACGAGCCTACGATGGTCGTTCGGCTCAACCCCAAGGTCTCTTAGCTAATGTCCCCATCCAGTTGGCTGGTAAAATCATGCTCATTTACATAGAGGTCATCAATGCCCAACTTGATTATAACCTCTTACTTGGCCGCAGTTACATGTACGCCATCCCAATGTTCAACTCACCTATTACAATCCCAATGCCCCCGCTGCACCTGAAAATGTTCTCCCCATGGTTGAACAACCTGTTTGTGGTGCCGGTACCTCATTGGTTTCCTTAGTGGGACCTGGAGTCTACTTAGATACACCGATGACTTCAACATTCCAAGCCATTCCACCCCCGTCACCCGCACCAAAATTTCTGACTTATGTACCCTTTCCCACAATACACCAACACCCAACCATCAACCACCCTTGCTACCCGAACCACCATTGGTACCTAGTCATGTTGGTGTTACACCCATCCATAACATCCCCTTCCTCTTCCCCCCTTCGGGAGTAGTAAGTGCCCCGGTTATGGCTACCCTCAGTCTCCCCGGTTTAACCTTAGGATTACCTATATGGTACATCACACCTCCCATTTCCCCTCCGACACCAAATGTCGTCCTACAATCAGTGCAACCCATCACCACTACTAGTCAACGACCTCCCGGTGTCACTACTTTTTTCTCATCCACCAATTCATCCCCTCTTATCAAGCACACTGGGGGCAGAGGCCCACAACCATACACTGCCTTACCCTCGCCCAAAACGGTTAAGAATCCCCCCATGTTTCGCACTCCTCCCAAATGCTCTTTGTGTGATGAGTTGGGCCATGCTACCCATCAATGTCCATAATTACTTGCATTACACGAGCGCATGCAAATACTTGATGATGACCCCAACATCCCAGTTTTCCAACTTGACCCTACCCCTAATCCTCGTGACAAATCACTGCGTACCAACCACCCTTGTGCAATATGCGGTATTTACGGCCATTACTCACATCACTGTCCAGATCTCCCAGATTATAGAGCATCTCTCTACGAGATGAATAATTTGGACCTCGAGACAACTCCCCCCAGCATCCCCACCAACCGGAGAGATTAATACAATTTATATGATCTCTTCTACTAGCGCTCCCTCGTCAACCGATTTAACAACTCAGATTTTCCACAATGATGAAGAGATTATCGAGGATCTTACTGCACCTGATTACCCCTAGGAGGATATGCATCATTGTTCCTATTTCCTCCCAGAAGAGTCCTCCCCCACCACAGCCACCCAATTTTTGATTGAGTCCAAAGATTTCCTCCCCACCCAATGTTTTACAACATGGACTAACACTTACAGTCCCGCAAGTCCCTCCACCCCTGTTTCGTCCACCCCCACCTCCCATTGGAGGCGGTAGGCCCCCACATAAATTTGGAGGAGGACTACCTCTACCTTTTGGCAGAGGACTGCCCCACTTCAGTCATCATGGCCCACCCCCCCTGGTGGAGGCAGTGGAGGACGACCCCCTCCTCCCGGTGGAGGTGGAGGAGGACCATCTCATCTCGGTGGTGGCGGAGGTGCACCACCCACTCCTAGTCGTGGCGGTGGAGGACCTTCTAATCCTAGTAGTGGTGGTGGCGGAACCCCACCCTACTATGGTGGAGGTAGCAGAGGAGGCTCTTACCCTTTCGGCGGCAGTGGTGGCCCACCACCCCCTCCGGGCGGAGGTGGTGGAGGCCCGTCCTATTCCAGTGGTGGTAGTGGACCACCACCTCCTCTTGGCGGAGGCAGTGGTGGTGGACCCCCACCATTTGGAGGCATCCCACCCCCTCCCAGTGACGGAGGTGAGCCCCCCCGTATGGTCACTGTTAACACCCAAAAAGTGCTCACTACCTCATCTCCCTCATTACATGACTCATTTGTCCATATTTCCTACCATATTTGCCTCCAAAAACATAAAAACCCACTAAAAAGCCTCCAAAAGGCCCAAAAACCATTAAAAAAGCCTCCGAAAGGCCCAAAACCCCCCTTTTTCCCCAAAATAACGTAAATTCCTCCAAAAATAGCAAAAACCCTCCAAAAAGGGAATAAAAAATACAAAAAAGAGGAAAAAGTGGAAAAAAAAGAAGCAAAAACCCTATACAACTGACCTAAACCATATGGTTCCCAGAACCATGGGTCAACACTCCACCACTAAAAACCTATAAATAGGTGATGGAGGCTCCCCATTTGACATCCACAATCTTCCTATCCTCACTCTGCCAAAATCACTCCTGAAACCCTAGCTCACCCTTTTGAGCTAATTTCACATTTGAGTGCCCCTTTGGCCCATATCCAAAATACTTTGGAGAAGGAGAAGGAACCCATTGGAGCTTGGAAGTAGCCCTCCGGGACTATTGCAAGAGCTTCACCAACCTCACATTGGAGGTATGCTCAATACAAAAACCATTTTTATTATCTTTCTGTTATTTTATGCACATGCTTATAGTAGTTTACTGTTTTATTTACTATCTTGTTTTATCATTTTACTGAACTGCTACTAAGGAGTCGCTTCTCCTTAGTAGGTGCCCATTTGCACAAGCTAGGGTGAAAACCCTATCTATAGTCATGGGCGACCTTATTATGGTTATGGGCCACCTTACTATGGCGGCGGACCTCCATTTGGTCCGTGCAGTCAGTACCCCTACTGCCAGTTTCCTCCTGGAACACCTTATGGTCAGTCGATACAAGGTCCCACAGGTCCTTACACGCCTTATTCGTACTATTAGTACTCGCAGCCTAATCTGTAGCTGCCCTTTTTGGCTACTTTGGATCTACCCGACCTGTCTCATTTAACTAATGACCCCATTTACCACGGAACTAATTGGCCACCCATTCCGGTGAAACTTCCGTCAGATATCCAAAAATTTGATGGTAAGCCGAGTGAGGATCCTAAAAACCACATAATGACATACCACTTATGGTGTTCATCCAACTCCCTGATGAATGACTCAATCCGTCTTCGGTTGTTCCAATGGACTCTCACTGGTTCGGCTACCAAGTGGTACATTGAACGACCACCCCGTTCTTTTCCTGATTTTTGTTCTCTTGCTATGAACTTTTTGACTCATTTCCAGCTACCTATATAGTATGAAACTGGTAGAGAGCTTTTAACCTTGCTCCATAGAAATAGTGCTACTCATATATCAGATCATATACATGAGTGGTGGAGGAGACGACGTCTCATTAAGGCTCCTATTCCAGATCAGCTCCTAGTAGATTGGTTTATGAAGTCTCTCATACCAACCATAGCATGAGATGTTTCCATGGGAGGTGCTTTCACTAAAGAACAAGCCATCGCATGTGCCCACTTACTAGACTTAGTTTATGCTCAGTCTGGCACATTGTTTGATATCCTTCCTGATGCACCACACAACACTTACGACCTCGCGAAACCACCCTAGGGACCCCAAACTGATGGCATCATTGGATCCCTTCCCACCTAGCCTTCTTCTCAAACTGTTGGTACGTCGAATCCCTCAGGTTCTTCCCCATCACCAACATAGGCTGGTCATGGCACCACCAAATCATCCACTCCTGCTGTCACCGAGGAATTGAATTCTGTTTCATCAATTTATCCTCAAAAGTCTGGTGGTAAGAAGAAGAATAAGGGGAAACCTAAGAAATCTTCCACCCAGTAGGAATAAAAGAGCAACCCTGATGATACCAAATAGAAAAGGAAGTTGAAGTATCCTTTCCTACTGTGTGGTGATGATCACTTTTCCAAAGAGTGCCCCCATAGAGACGAAGTTCAAAAGTTTCTTAAGGGTAAACCCACACCCGCTGTTCTCAATGATCCCTTCCCTACTCAAAATCAACAAACGATCTCTCACACTTCTTCTTCCCATGGAGAAGCATCCACCACCGCACATGTTCTCATGGTGGGTAACAAGACTATCAACTTGAACACCCATTCTCGCTTGTATGACTCCATTCCAGCTAAGGAACCTATTGGAAGCAATACTGAAAAAGATTCCACTTCGATGCCTGATGTCACCATACCGGCTACGCCTCTCACCATAGAGAATCCCTCTCTCGAGTCAGCATTACGTACACCCACCAGCACGATTAGAAAATTGGTTTTTAATCCTAATGCTCAGGATGCTCAAAACCGCAACATTGTAGAGGACCTAGCACAAGCTCCTTGTGCTATGTCAATGCTCGAGGTCTTGCAAAACTATCTGAATCAGTACAAGACTCTCCTCACTGCCATCGGTGCAGCTGACCCGAATTCATCGAACACCATTATGTTCCAGCTAGAGTATTTTAAACTGAGGCTCTCCCATCAACGAGCATTTCAAGTTGCCTCAAACATTGCTGGGAGGATAATCCATCGTACCATTTTGGACGAAGGGGCCTCTACGTCAGTCATGTCGATCGCTTGTTGGAGAGCCATTGGTTCTCTCGAGTTGAATCGCTCTCCTACCACTTTGAGAGCCCCATTAGATTACAACATTCTGCTTGGTCTTAATTGGTTTTACGCCATGACTGCGGTCACATCGTCTATCTTTCGCATAGGACAAAACCCCCATCAAGGCCAAATTATCACAGTCGACCAATTGGATTTCTGCATACCTGACACCACTTCTCACCCGGGCGATAACATTCCTTCCATTGGACAATCTTCACAGAAGTATGAGAGTGTGGGGGTTGGCCTCCTTAAGGATTCATCCCTTATGGGTGTCTTTCCTACTTTGGATCCCCCAAATCATGTTGCCACGGTGAACATGATCTCCTTGCAGACTACATCTATCCCCAACTCCACTGTTTCATGGCTTGTACCTGATGAAGCCACCACACACCTGATTGGTGACACTATGCCTTTATCACCTACTAAACTCATGTACAAGGCTATCCAATCAACACCTGAGGACCACTTAACTGTGGCCTCCATTTCCTGTTCTCTACAACGAACATCATCTGATCCTTTGCTACGGACTTTTCATTCTGATGGGTCCATTATGGAAATCATGAGCATAGATGATCCTCCGTGGGAAGACATCCACCATCATTCATCTTCTTTTCCTATGTTGGATACTGTAGAGAATAACATTCACACCATCGTGACATTGGATATCTACTCTGGGTCTCAGTCCACGATACTTACGTGTCAAATGGACTCCAAAGGAAACCTTGCCAACATCGAACCCACCACATCGATAGACATTTCGGTTACCCCTGGTGTAGTGCAACACATTCATTTAGGCCAGAAGTGTTCCCTTGAAGAATTCATTGCTTGTATGGCCTTATTCAAGCGATTTCAAGACGTTTTCACTTGGACCTACGAGGAGATGACTAGGATAGACCCCTCTATTGTTTTACATGAGATTAAAACCTATCCCGGCATCAAACCTGTCCGCCAAAAGCTGTGACCAGTGCACCCTCGGAATACTGCGGCGATCAAGGAAGAGATTGAAAAATGTTCGAAGGACAGCTTCATCTATCCTATCCCATTGACATGATGGGTCTCAAATGTCATCCCTGTTACTAAAAAAAGGGGTACCATTCACGTCTATGTTGATTATCAGGATCTCAACAAAGCTTGTCCCAAGGACAACTACTCAAGTCCCTTTATCGACCAGATTATTGACAATTGTGCTAGAAGTGTCATTTTTTCATTCATGGATGGATTTTCTGGATACAACCAAATTGAGATCCACCCTGCCGACCAACACAAGACTGCATTCATATGCCCTTGGGGAACAATTGCATATCGTAAAATTTCATTTGGTCTTAAAAATGATGGTGCCACATTCCAGTGGGCCATGTCGTATGCTTTCCATGATGTGAAGTACTTTGTGGAACCTTAGTTGGATGACCTCCCTACCCACTGAAAGCAGTGTGAGTTCCACTTAGATCATTTGACGGTCGTTTTCCTCAGATGCAGACAATACAATATCTATCTGAATCCTCACAGGTGTATTTTTTGTGTCGAGTCTGGACGCCTCTTAGGGTTCATCGTCTCTAAAGATGGGATCCGCATTGATCCCTTGAAGGTAGAAGCTATTGTCGCTCTTCCACCTCCAACCAACATTACGGAACTTCAGAGTCTGAAAGGACATGTGACTTATTTACGGCGTTTTGTATGTAATTTTGCACAAAAGACGCAGGGTTATATGAGGTTGATGAAAAAGGAAGTCCCGTTCATTTGGGACGATCAAGCTCAACAATCTTTCGAAGTTTTGAAACATGGCATCACGCATGCCCCTGTGATCCAACTTCCAAATTACTACCGAGATTACATTTTATATCTCACAGCTTCTAACACCACTATCGCCATGGTTTTGGTGCAGGAAGACCAAAATGCCCAAGAGCATGTGATATACTATGCCAGCAAAGGTCTCATTGACACTGAAACTCGCTATTCACATGTTGAGAAGCTCGCTCTCGCGGAAGTCATTACCATGCAGAAGTTTCGTCATTACATTTTGCTCTGCACCACCACTATCATAGCTGATTCGAACCCCATGTACCATATTCTGACTCGTCAAGTGCTTAGGGGCAAGTATTCACACTGGATCGTGATACTGCAAGAATTCGATCTTCTTTTCGAAAAATCCAATTTGAAAAAGTCTTTCGTGTTCGCTAAGCTCATCTGCGACCTTCCTCGTATTGATGCAGAATCTGAGCCCAATGACTCATTTCCATATGAGTCATTGTTTCTTATCAGTATGTTTGATCTGTGGTATGGAGATATCACATAGTATCTTCAAACCCAGCGTTTCAGCCCTGAATTGTCTCGTGACGACCATCGTCGAATATGCCACCACGCAAAGTATTATTTGATTATCAGTGATACTTTGAACCGTCGTGGCATTGATTCTATCCTTCAACATTGTTTGACTCATGATGAAGCTGAACGCGTTCTGAATGAATGTCATGCCGGGGCATGTGGCGGTCACCTCTTTGGGATGGCTATAGCCCAGAATATTTTGCACGTAGGATATTATTAGCCGTCTATCTTCAAAGATTGTATCGAGGCCGTAAAAAAATGTCCTCCATGTCAACATTTTGATATGAAAAAGTGCACCCATCCCACCTCGTTACACCCAGTTATTGCCATTGGCCCCTTCGCTAAATGGGGCATCGATTACATGCATTGTAAGCCTACCTTGGTCAGGGGGCATAGTTACGTCATTATAGCTGTGGAATACTGTACAAAGTGGGCCAAGGCAATGCCTACTTACAAGGACGACGGCAAGACCGCCGCACTCTTCATGTTTAACCATGTAATAATGCAGTTTGGAGTTCCTCAAGCGATAGTTACCGACCATGGTTCACACTTTATGAACCACATGGTTGAAAAGTTGAGCGATAGAGTGGGTTTTCGCCATGAAAACTCAACATCATACTACCCTCAGTTGAATGGACAGGTCGAGGCAATTAACAAGGTCTTGAAAACTATGGTTCAATGTATGGTGGGTACACACAAGGCCAATTGGCATAACATGCTCTTCTCTATGCTTTGGGCTTATAGAACCTCCATTAAAACCACCACCGGATTTACTCCTTTCCAACTAGTGTATGGATTGAAGGCGGGTCCTTCCCATTGAGTGCGAGATTCCGTCTCTCAAGCTCACCATTAAACTTCTCCCAAACACTACTGCCGAGGAAGAACGCTTCCTCTTCCCATCTTAAGTTCAATGAGACTCACCGAGATGCTGCTCTCACCAACATGGCTCATAAGAAATGCATTAAAGCACAGTATGACAAGTCGATCGAACCTCGCACCTACAGTGAGGGAGATTTGGTCCTCACATATGACCAAAAGCATGATAAGCTGGGGGAAGGAAAGTTTGAGTCCATGTGGCATGGACCTTACATAGTGAAACGTGTATTAGATAAGGGAGCTTATTAGCTTGAATATTATGATGGGATATCTTTGGGTGAACCCCGCAATGGGATTTACCTAATGAGGTACTATGCTTGAGTCTTTCATGCATAAGTACTTTTGTATATACTGTACATGGCGTGCGTGTGTGTTTTCTGTGTGGTGTGATGCTTCTATTTCTTGCATGTTTAGGTCTTGTTTCATTTCTTATACCATGTTCTGTCTGCATGTGCAAATGGCAACATATTATGGATTCGTGGATGGCGCTAGTCAGCATACCCGCAACCTTGCTTCAGTAGCCTGGGTAATCTATTCACCCACTGGTGAGCTCATCAGCTCAGGGGGAATGTGTCTAGGTTTCACAACCAACAATGCTACAGAATATCAACCAGTCATTGGAACCCTAACTAACGCCATTTCTTTAGGTATGGACCATGTTGTCATCCACCTAGATTATCAACTAGTGGTGTCTCATCTTAACCAAGTCTACACTATCCGCGATCCTACGTAACTTTGTCTTTATTGATGAGTCCATATTCTGTAAAGGTCCTTTGAGTCCATTCAGTACCTGCACATTCCATGAGACCTTAACACAGTTGTCGATTCTTTGTCCAACTTCATCCTAGATTGGTACATTGCACACACATAAGCATATTCATGAATTGTTAAAAGTAGACATGGCATGTGAATAATTTATTTTATAAGCAAACATATAAACAAGATCACATCATTCATCCATTTGAAACACATAATGTATAAATCCCCGGGATGTCTATATATATCTCTCAAAAAGTAGTGCTGGTACAAAAATCTGAAGCACGACGGCTTTCAGTGAATCTCTACAAAATCTTAAGCCCTGCAGCTTTCAGTAGTACAAAATATGAGGCCTCTAATCTCTCAGTACATACATAGTAACAACCCAAGGCCTAGCACCTAGCCCATACAACCCTAGGTGGTCTAACAGCTCTGGCCTGCTGAGAGTGGAAACAGTCAATTGCTCTCGCAACCCTGCGAAGCAGTGCATTGAAGCGCGCAGTCGCTCCAACCGTGTACACCTGCATGGGTTGCAGCACCTCATCTACCGTCGGCTCAGGAACATCTAGTGTCAACCCACTTAGGTTGGCATAAACTCCATCCATCTCTGCAATGGTGGCATGCGCTGTAGGTCCCACAACAGCTCCATATCCTCTCTCTCCTACCAAGAAGAGAGACTCCCACTGGTTGTACAAGTCCCACGTCTGCACACACATGTTGTTTACTTGTTAGCACTACATAAAAAAATCATAAATGGACGAAACCTAACAAGTACAAGGGTTTATTGTTCTTACCAAGGTCTCCCCATGATGCTCCTTCTGGTAGCGGCATGTCTGGGTCGTCTCTAAAGTTCGTACCACTATATGAAAAGTCCTCCACCATTAGTAACTGGTCCGCCAGCCAGGTGAAGAACTAGGGACCATATCCAATAATGGGACCCCCACCATGACAGGTAATCACCCCCGTCCATCTGGCCATGTGTGGATCCCTAGGATCCATGTCATCCAATACTACCTAAGGATGCAAAAGGGGAACTTGTTCCGACAAGAACGAGATCACGATCGAACCATAGCCAAACTGTTTGAGCTCTCCCAACAGACACTTGGTTAGCTGAGCTCGCATGTTTGTGAGGACTCCCTTGCACCAGTTATAGATCTTTGGAGACATACAGTCCTCTGCATAAAGCATCTGTGACCTGGTGGCTAAGTGAGGATCTTGGATCCCTTCCATCCTCGTAATGGTGAAGAGTATGGTGTGTAATGGATGTTCCTGCACATTCTTTATGAGAATATTCCCACTATAAGCATGGGTGTTGGGAACACGGTGCTGTAGAATCATGTCATCCACACTTCGATCACTCCCACATGATCCGGTAAGAAGTACATTGTCCCCTCGTCAGGACAATCTGGTAAGGAAGTATATGCCTTTGACATCTATGTTGAGCATGTGCTCACCGATCACAAAGTACTGCTAGGGCGCATCCCAACATCGAAGCATATGGGTCAGTAATGGGATTTGGGATCTCATCCCCTGAATCTTGAAGAAATTGAGGAGCCCACAGTTCCTCAGTGCTTCCACACATCGTGGATCATTTGCAGCTTATTCATCATCCAACTCATACTCCCATTCTCACCATTCCATAACCATTTTGGATGCTTGGAACCTTCCAAAAGGAGAGTTTTAACATTGTTAGAACTGGCTTCAACCACCAAAAGTCCTTTTTTTTTAGCTTGGTTTGAATTTGGGGATGGACGTCGATGTCATCGCACCCCATTTTTGCAAACAGTGTGACATCGTCGTAGTCTAGCTATGTGACA
Source organism: Larix kaempferi (assembly GCA_027924585.1). Classification (NCBI taxonomy): domain Eukaryota; kingdom Viridiplantae; phylum Streptophyta; class Pinopsida; order Pinales; family Pinaceae; genus Larix; species Larix kaempferi. Next base: position 176,017 of record BSBM01002003.1, read on the forward strand.
TATGCAACGATGAATTAGTCTTGTTGCAGTTCCTGAAAGGGAAGGTTGCGACGAGTTGAGGGCACAATGGCCCTTCCCAAATCAAGCCAAAACCCAAAAAAATGCATGAAATTCAAAAATGTAAACCACTACTATTATGCTGGATGAAGTTTAGGGTTACCTACTCCTAACGGAGGGTGAAATGGATGCTCGTAGCTCCCAGAATCGACAAGTGAAGTTTTGGCTCTAAACGGCACTATTCCTCCCAAATTTGACAAATAGAAAAATGGTGACTATATTTGGTTTTTATTTCTATTTATAAACAAAATGGAATATTCCTTTTTCAAATATTTGATGCCTTTATACCATTAGCTATAGTTTGGATCAATTTTATCATATTTGAACGTTTTGGTTGACTATGTGACCTAGTTTCCGAGTGTGTAGGAGTTATTAAGTGTCTTTTTATGCCATTTTCGTGTTGGAATGGTCATCTCAGGTATGAAAACCCTTTGTGAATTTTTGTCATTTATCTTTTCATTCATTAGATTGTAATTATTTAATGATCATGAGCTTACTCTTTGTTCTTTCTCGTGCTCTTGAAACTATGAAAATACGTTACTGAGTTACGATTTATCACTTTTCTGGGCTCGTTAAACTCCTTCGAAAAAGGACCCCCCTCGAAGTATATCTTTAAGTTATTTTCAAGCTCTCGAAATACAAAAAGATTGCCAAGCAAACTTGTCGTGTTCATGCTTGTAAAAGGATTTCAATGGTCATCTTCCTAGTGATAGTTTACCCCCTTTTTCGAACCAGCGGGCACTATTTACGAAAAAGGTATAGTCCAGCCAATCATGACTGGAAGAGTCCTCTCCCGTGTTGTTTTACCCTTTTTTGGGCGATGAGGCTAACTTTATGAAAAAGGACCGTTGGAGTCTTCTTTAGTTCTTTTCAAACTGTCTAAACATGAAATGACGACTGATTTTACCTTCTATCGACTCGTTAAATTCTTACATTGAAGGGCCTGCCATGGGACAAACCCCTCCTATCCCAGGTTCAAAAAATATTTGGGATTGGACTCATCTATGAGATGAGCTATACCAAGCATCTGGTTACCCTCATGAAGCTAATAAAAAACACATGAGCCACGCATCGTTCATGATGGGGAAAAAGGAAAGTTTTTATTATTACACCTTTATCTATGGCAGGTACTTAGTCATTCTTGAACATGACACTCATTTGCATTTGCATACAGTACTTGGATCATCTGTTTTTCCTCAAGTTCCACTTATTTCCGGAGTCTTGCTACTCCTTTGAGTCATTCAAAGAAATCTTCCACCGTTAGTTGTAGTAGGAGTTAGTGTCATACTCGTCATGTCAATACTGCCAAGTCATGCCATGCCCATGTTCAAGAATACTCTCACTATTCATTTTCTACAGTCAGTACACCTTCCATCATGTCGGTCTGCTCTGAGTCAATCATGCATGTTACTGTACCATATGATCCACTCTGCACATCCTTTGTCGTGTTTCGTGTTGATGACGGGGGATTCATCATGGCCCTCCTTTGACAGATTCATCCTTGTCGACTTCAGCTTATAATCCAAGGATTGAATCTAGAAACCAACCAAGTACCTTGGCCCTGCATGCCTTAATAGAAGGTTACCTCGCTTTCAACATGGGTTTACATCATTGACTCTTGATTGAAAGATTTCATCTTACGTTCGACTTCAACTCATTTATTCACGCTTGGTGATATGTATTGTGATACCTTGGGGATCATTGACAACAATGGTGATTTCCATCGCACTTGTTAATGGTATACATCAAAGACTGGTAATCAAGTGGTTTCTACCATGTTCGACGTCAAGACATTTGTAATCACATGGATAGATTGGTATCATTGCGGATTCAGCTTGAAGACCCTGGGTAGTCATTTTTCACCCAGGTTTTGATGGAGTTTGTATTTGAGTCATATTACACGGATCCACATTTGTATTGGTCATGGATGTGTTATCATCTCATCATGGATCTATGCTTATGTCTAGTAGCCATGATTGTGTTCAGTTGGTCATTACTTCCATGGATCTGCATTATATTGGTTGGCACCCATGTTGTACATCATATGAGATTGTCAGTTCAGAGTTAGTTGTACTGCAGCAACATCCTTCATCCGACAAGTCATTTGCCATTCTCTCTATCAAAGCATTTCACTTGTCTGATATTTCAACAGCTTCATGCTTTGCATGTGTTGAGGCATCGGTTGTGCGGGTTAGATGCAAAGGTGTTGGAATGGTTCCAAGGCTCCCAATAGAGGAAGAAAACCCAAGCTGAAAGGATTCGAAAGACCCTGTGCAAGGGCAGTTCTATCCCCAGCCTTTTTGGTATGGTGATCCTCCATGGATATTCGGCCTCCGCTGGCACTCTAAGAGTTGGTGATTTGACCCGTTAGGTCAGTTTTCCAACCAAGGAAAACAAAAGGTGTGAAAAGGGTAAAGCTAAGCTAAGCTAACTTATTTCAGAAGAGGAAACTAATCTAAGTTAGTCTTATTCTAAGATGAAAGCTTGTTTATGTGCAGGGTAACTTGGTTTGTGTTTTAATAAGTTATTTCATCAGCTTAATAGAAATGTAAAACCAGATTATTAACCTATTACTTCTAAGTATGATCAAACAATGAAAATTGCTGATAACAATTTAAAGATTTGAGCGTATCCAAGAATATCCTGTTGCTCTTTTTCCAATTTAAAAATTAGCATGAACTTAATATTGAATGTAAATTATTTGAAAAAATAAATAGACATGTTGCATAAATAAACTTATTCAACACATTTGTAAATCTGGATCGTGAATCATGATAAACCAAAACTCCAGATCCAGAATTGTCAATTGATTGCAAATTAATAAACAGTAATTTATAATTGACTCAGAGCATCATCAAACTAATCAAATAAACTTGATAAGTAAACAAGAAGACATATGGAGAAACTTTTACTGTATTTAACACAACTGCAAGAAATTATAGTGTCTGCAAAACAAGGCATGTCTAATTGCTCCTTGCTAATTCAAGCTCTCAAATCATCATCAACCTTGCAGCGTCTCCTCAGTTCTGGAAGAAAAATATTTCCACCTCTGTCGAGCACTTCTTCCCTCCCAGATCATTGAAGGTAGGTATTTATATAGAAAAATTATAAGAAAAGGATCAAATCCATTTCCCCAAATGCTGAGCTAACTAGCTTAGTTGTTTCATTTGTCAGATCTATCCATGAGACAAATATGGGAAAATCCATTTTGAAGAACCAGTCATATCTCCCAAATGAAGAAATTTCTGAGGATTCTTCTCATTGATAAACTAATTGGGCACCTTCCGCACAAAACCCATGTCTCGGATTTTCCAGATTCGTCTTCATCACTCTCGAACGCACATCCAAAGATCGCTGCTTTCCACTTGGCACGTTTTTTATCATTCGAATCTTGGGATGTAGTTCTTCATCTTGATTCCTCCAAATCCAAATCCACACCTGTACAATCCAAAATAGAAAATAAAATATCATTCCAAATCTAATAACAGAAACCTAAAACAAATAACAATTCATTTGCAAATCAAAATAATAAAAATGAACAAATCTTATGCAAATCCGAAATTGACTATTCAAGTAGATTTTCGAGGTGTTTAAGCTATTCAAATGGAAAAAATAATCTTCCCAAATCATTCCTCATCCTTCCATCTTTCCAACGAGCTATCTTGGGATTGATTTGGACTTGTAAATCTCAAGATATTGCTCTTGGAAGATAACACTCAGTAGCCATTGATTTCATTTCGGAATGAATTGTAGCCATTGATTTAACAATTAAAACCATTACTCATATTAATCATTTTCCAAATCACCGAAATCATACCATCATGTGATTTAGTGTATACACCCTTGAAGTTCCATTGGCTAAGTCATTTACCTGGGAAGGACACTGCTACTTTTTATGCTAGGTTTTGAAAGGTCATCGCAGGATGCACTCATGCAACCTGCGACATCGCCCCTTGCTCCATTACAGGGTGCGACGAAGTCAGTTGATGGGAAAAAATAGCTTCTTCGAGCTCATTCTCGAAGGTTGCTGACTTGGATCCCTATCCCTGACCTATTGGGGGAGATGGCCTTCGGCTCCTGACCTCTACGGAGGATCCCCTATCTCTCTCCTACCATATTTCAACCTACCCTATCCATATCCTATCCACTTAGCCCTATATAAGTGAGGCCCTATCCCTCTCTAAAAGGGGGAGAGTCTATGGTACTCTTATGCTGGTGAAATCAAGCTTAATAGATTTAGCACTCTACCTTGGGAGACATCCACTTCTCTGTAGGAGCTTTGGCATGGCTTGTCGGAAGGAGCTTGCAACGTTAAGGAAATGGTTGTAATCCTCTTTTCTATTGTGCTCTCCACTTTTCAATACAGTTAATACAATTGCTTTCCATAAATGTTGTCGCATTGATTATGTTTAGAGTTTTCCTCCTTAACTATTAACTTAGATCTATCATATGAAATGTATGCTTTCACTATTCTTGGTCTGTTATATGTTCAACCGGGTCTAGTTGCTTAAGATCTGGCAGTGTTGGAACATTGGACCAACGAAGGAGAAAGGGATTTGCGAATCTAAGGTAAACGATCTATCTTTCCATTTGCACTTCTTTTAGATCTAGGAAAGTATTTTGTGTTCTATCCTATTTATTCTAGAATTATGTTAAGCTAGGGAGATCAGGCCTTGAGTCCACTCTCGGTAGATTGTCCATCAAACAGAGAGAGAGAGAGAGAGAGAGAGATGTGATTAGTAAGGGTTAGGATGAAGAGGTGAGAGAGATAGAGGTTATTAGTAAGGGTTAGGAGGAAGAGGTGAGAGAGAGAGAGGTGATTAGTAAGGGTTAGGAGGAAGAGTTGAGAGAGAGAGAGATTTTGGGGGGGAGAGGGTGAGGGTGATTAGGTGTAGGGGGTGTAGGGGGGTTGGGGGTGAGAAAGAGATAGAGATCGTGATGGGGAGAGAGAGTTAGGGGTTTAGTAAATATTAGGTATGTTAGAAAGAAGGGGGGTATGAGGGAGAGACACATGTGGGGATGATAATTTGTAGGGGTAGGCGGATAGAGAGAGAGAGGGTTACGGGTATAGGGAGTAGTGGGAAGAGAGAGAGAGAGAGAGAGAGAGAGAGAGAGAGAGAGAGAGAGAACATGGTGTGGCAAGGGGGGGAGGGTTGGAAATGGTTTTAGAGAAGATTAGGAATGTTAGAGAGAAGAGGGTATATGGTGGGGGTGGAGAGAGAGAGATGGGGGTAATTTTATAGGGTGTGAAGAGAGAGAGAGAGAGATTTGGAGGTTTTAGGGGAATGGGAGGAGATAGAGTGGTGCGTGGTAAGTTGTAAGGGGAGGGAGATTAGAGGAGACAAAGGGGAGAGAGGGTGTTAGGGAGAGTAGAAGAGAGAGAGAGAGAGAGGGGATTAGTGATTGTATTAGTGGGGTTAGGGAGAGAGAGGGAAGGTTATGGGTAGTGAGAGTGAGAGAGAGAGACGGTGGTGTTAGGGGGGTTATTTATAGGTGTAGTAGTAGGGTAGAGAAAGAGCGATAGAGGGTGTTAATAAGGAGTAGGGGGGCAGAGGGGAGAGAGAGACATAAAGGAGGAATGGATTTTAGGGGGTAATGGGGAGGAGTATGGTGGTGAGAGAGTTAATCAGGGTGTTATTAAGGGTTAGGGATAAGAGGGGAGAGAGAGGAGGAGGAGTGGGGTTAGTTGAAGGGTTGGGAGCAGCGGTGTGAGAGAGAGAGAGAGAGACAAAGAGAGAGATGGGTTTGGTGGTTAGGTGTATGTGGACAAGTAAGGGAGAGAGAGATAGAGGTGGTTGGGGAGGGTGTGGCTGATTAGTGGTTAGTAGGAGGATGGGGATTCGGGGAGAGAAAGAGAAAGAGAGAATGTTGAGGATAGGGAGGTATGGGTTTATGGGAGATAAGGGAAGATAGAGAGAAGGATATATAGTGTCTGGAGAGAGAGCGAGAGAGCTATTGATTAGGGCTGGCAGGTGGTAATGAGACGGGTATTAAGGGAGAGGGAGAGAGATATGGAGAGAGAGAAAGAGAGAAAATAGGGGAGAGAGAAATGGGGGCCAGAGAGGAGGAGAGGTAGGGGGAGTAAGAGATAGAGGGAAAGGGGGGGAAAAGGGGTTGGTTATGGTAAGGGAGAGTAGGAGGGGGGTTATGGGTAGAGAGTGGGGGATTATGGGTTTTGAGAGTGAGAGAGGGGGGTTTTAGGGGGGTTAGGGAGAGAGAGAGGGGTGGGGGTTATGTGTAGATTGAGGAGTAGGGGAGATAGAGTGAGAGAGAGGGGGTTAATAAGGGCTAGAGAGAGAGAGGGGGAGAGGGAGAGAGAGAGGATAAAGGTAGGATATGAATAGAGTGGTGACAGAGTGAGAGGGGATTAGTAAGTGTTGGGGAGAGAGAGAGAGAGATGCAGGAAAGTTATAGGGGGAGGGGGGATATGAGAGAAAGAGAGAGAAATGGGGGTAATTTATAAGGGGAAGGGGGATAGGTGAGAAAGAGAGAGCGCCAAGAGAGAGAGAGAGGTGGGGATTTTGGTATAAGGATTAGGGGAGAGAGAGGGGGGGTTGGGTAGGGGAAGGGGGAGAGAGAGAGAGACAGTGGGTGGAGGGTTGGGTAGGGTATTATGGGAGAGCTATGATAAATAGAGAGAGAGAGAGAGAACTAGGGGTTATAGGGGGTTATGGGGGAGAGAGAGGGGTGGGTGGTAAGTTGTAAGGGTAGGGAGATTATGAGAGACAAAGAGAGAGGGGTGGTTAGGGAGAGTAGGAGAGAGAGAGGGGGGGATTAGGGAACGTATGAGTGGGGTTAGGAGAGGGAGGGAATGCTAGGATTAGTGAGAGTGAAAGACAAAGGGTGGTGTTAGGGGTTTTCGATTATAAAGAGAGGGTTGTGGGTTAGGTGTAGGTAAAGTATTAGGGGTAGTGAAAGAGTTAGAGAGGGGGTGAATAAATATTAGGGGGAAGACAGGAGAGAGAGAGAGAGGAGGAATGGATGTTAGAGGTAGGGGGAGGATTAGGGTTTGTGAGAAAGTGAATTAGGGTGTTATTAAGGGTTAGGGATAAGAGGGGAGAGAGAGAGGAGGAGGAGTGGGGTTAGTTGTATGGGTAGGAACAATGGTGAGAGAGGAGAGAGAGAGAGATGTTAGAAGTGTAGGAGAGAGAGATGGGTTTAGGGTTTAAGGGTATGTGGAGGAGTATACACACACACACACACACACACAGAAGGCAGGTGGGTGAGGGTGTGGGTTGGTAAAGAGAAAGAGAAAGAAACCATGGTGGGAGTAGGGAGGTAAGGGTTTAGGGGTTTATGAGAGATAAGGAATGTTAGGAAGAAGGGGACATAGGGTGGAAAAAGAGAGAGAGAGAGAGAGAGAGAGAGAGAGAGAGAGAGAGGACTGATTGGGGTTGGAAAGTGGGTAAGGGGAGGGGGTATTAAGGGATAGGGAGATATATATGGACAGAGAGAGGGGGAGAGATAAATATGTAGTGCAAAGGAGGGGAGGTAGGGCAATGGCGGTGTTTATGTGAAAGGAGAGTAGGAGGGGGGTTAGGGGTAAAGAGTGGGAGGGTAGGTGTAGGTTGAGGAGTAGGGGAGATATAGTGAGAGAGTCAGGGTTAATAAGGGTTAGGGGGAATAGGTGTGTGTGTGAGAGAGAACAGGTGGGGGTGTTAAAGGTAGGAGAATGAGTAGAGTGCTTGAGAGAGTGAGAGAGGGGATGAGCAAGGTTTGAGAGAGAGAGATAGTGGGTGGCGGTAAGTTATAGGAGGAGTAGGAATAGGAGAGAGAGAGAGAGAGAGAGAGAGAGAGAGAGGTAATTTATAGGGGGGGTAATGAGAAAGAGAGAGAGAGAGAGAGATGAGAGAAAGAGGGGGGTTGTCTAGGGGGATTAGGGGGGGAGGGGAGAGGAGGTGGAGTTTGAGAGATAGAGAGAGAGATAGATGGATGTATTATAGGGAATGGGGTATAAGAGAGAAGAGAGAAGGGGGTAAAAAGAGAGAAGAGAGAAGAGATATGGAGGTATAAGAGAGAAGATAAATATTAGGGATGTTAGAGAGATGGGGGTATAAGATAGAGAGAGAGAGAGAGATGTGGGGATGATAAGTTGTAGGGAAAGGTGGACTAGGGAGAGAATGAGGTGTGGGTTGGTGAGTAGGAGAGAGAGAGAGAGAGAGATGTGATTAGTAAGGGTTAGGATAAAGAGGTGAGAGGGAGAGAGAGAGGTGTTATTAGTAAGGGTTAGGAGGAAGAGGTGAGAGAGAGAGGTGTTTATTAAGTGTTAGGAGGAAGAGTTTAGAGAGAGAGAGATATATAGTTTGGCTGAGAGTGTGAGGGTGATTAGGTGTAGGGGGTGTATTGGGGTTGGGGGCATGAAAGAGATAGATATCATGATTAGGAGAGAGTGTTAAGGGTTTTTTTAAATATTAGCGATGTTAGAGAGAAGGGGGTATGAGAGAGAGAGATATATGTGGGCATGGTAAGTTGTAGGGGATAGTGGATAGAGAAAGAGAGAGGGATAGGGGTATAGGGAGTAGTGGGAAGAGAGAGAGAGAGAGAGAGAGAAAGAGAAAGAGAGAGAGAGAAAACATGGTGTGGGAAGGGGGGGAGAGGTGACAAGGGGTTTAGGGAATATTATGAAAGTTAGAGATAAGGGGGTATAGGGTTGGGGTAGAGAGAGATATATGTGGTAATTTATAAGGGATGAATGAGAGAGAGAGAGAGAGAAAATTGGAGGTTTTAGGGGGTTGGGGGAGAGATAGGGTTAAGTGTTAAGTTGTGAGGGGAGGGGGATTAGCAGAGACAAAGAGAGAGGGGGGGTTGGGGGAGAGTAGAAGAGAGAGAGAGAGAGAGAGAGGCTTAGGGATCGTATTAGTGGGGTTAGGAAGAGAGAGGGGAGGTTATGGGTAGTGAGAGTGAGAGAGAGAGAGAGATGAGAGAGAGAGAGAGAGAGATTTATTGGGGTTGGAAAGTGGTAATGGGAGGGGTATTGGGGGAGAGGGAGAGAGAGATGGAAAGAGAGAGAGGGGGGAAAGAGAAAAAGTGGCGAGAGAGGAAGGGAGGTAAGGGGAGTAAAAGAAAGAGAGAGGGGGGGAAAGAGAAAAAGTGGCGAGAGAGGAAGGGAGGTAGGGGGAGTAAAAGAGAGAGAGAGGGGGGAATAAGGGGGGTGGTTATGTGAAGGGAGAGTAGGAGGGTGGTTTAGGGGTAGAGGAAAGAGGGTTAGTTATAGTGAGAGTGAGAGGAGGGTGTTAGGGGGTTGGGGAGAGAGAGAGGGGTGGGGGTTAAGTATAGGTTTGAGGAGTAGGGGAGAGAGAGAGGGAGAGAGAAATATTTGGGGTTAATAAGGGTTATGGGTAAGAGGTTTGTGTGAGAGAGAGTAGGTTGGGGATGTTAAAGGTAGGATATGAGTAGATTGGTGAGAGAGTGAGAGAGGGGATTAGTAAGTGTTGAGAGAGAGAGAGAGTGGGTGGGGGGTGAATTTATAGGGGGAGTGGAAATAGAAGAGAGAGAGAGAGAGAGAGGCATAATTTATAGGGGTAGGGGGAATAATAGAGAGGGAGAGAGAGAGAGATGAGAGAAAGAGGTGGGGTTTGTCGATGGGGATTAAGGGAGAGAGAGAGAGAGAGAGAGAGAGAGAGAGAGGAGGAGGTGGTGTTGAGAGAGAGAGAAATGGAGGTATTAGAGGGAAGGGGGTATAAGAGAGAAGAGATAAGAGAGATGGAGGTATAAGAGAGAAGATAAATCTAGGGGATGTTAGAGAGGGCATGGGTATAAGAGAGAAGAGAGAGAGAGGGAGATAAAGAGAGATGTGGAGATCACAAGATGTATGGGGAGGTGGATTAGGGAAGAGAGAGAGAGAGAGAGAGAGAGACATGGTAGGTTGGAGGGGGAGGTGTATTATGGGGGGGGAGAGAGAGAGAGATGTGATTAGTAAGGGGTAGGATGAAAAGTTGAGAGAGACAGAGGTTATTAGTAAGGGTTAGGAGGAAAAGGTGAGAGAGAGAGAAGTGATTAGTAAGGGTTAGGAGGAAGAGTTGAGAGAGAGACAAATAGAGAGATAGAGTTTGGGGGAGAGGGTGAGCGTGACTAGGTGTAGGGGGGTTTGGGGCGAGAAAGAGATAGAGATCGTGATGGGGAGATGGATTAGGGGTGTAGTAAATATTAGGGATGTTAGAGAGAAGGGGGTGAGAGAGAGAGAGAGATGTGGTGGGGATAGTAAGTTGTAGGGGGCAGGTTGATAGAGAGAGAGAGGGTTAGGGGTATAGGGATTAGTGGGAAGAGAGAGAGAGAAAGAGAGAGAACATGGTGTGGGAAGGGGGGAGGGTGGAAAGGGCTTTAGGGAATATTAGGAAAGTTATAGAGAAGGGGAATATGGTGGAGGTGGAGAGAGAGAGAGAGAGAGAGATGGGGGGTAATTTATAGGGTGTGAAGAGAGAGAGAGGGTGGTTTTAGGGGGTTTGATTATAAAGAGAGAGTTGGGGGTTATTTGTAGGTGTATTAGTAGGGTAGAAAGAGAGTGAGAGAGGGGGTTAACAAGCAGTAGGGGGAAGAGGGGAGAGAGAGATAGAAAGGAAGAATGGTGGTGAGAGTGTGAATTAGGGTGTTATTAAGGGTTAGGGATAAGAGGGGGGGAAGAGGAGGAGGAGTGGGTCCAATTGTAGTGTGGGGAGAAGGGGTGAGAGAGAGAGAGAGAGAGAGAGAGAGATGGGTTTTAGGGGCTAGGGGTATGTGGATGAGTAAGGGAGAGAGAGATAGAGGTGGTTGGGGAGGGTTGTGGGTGATTAGTGGTGGGTTAGGAGGATGGGGGTTTTGGGAGAGAAAGAGAAAGAGAGAATGGTGGAGGTAGGGAGGTATGGTTTAATGGGATATAAGGGAATATAGAGAGAAAGATATATAGTGTCAGGAGAGAGATTGATTAAGGCTAGCAGGTGGTAAGGGGAGGGGGTATTAATGGAGAGGGAGAGAGAGAGAACCGATGAGAGAGAGATGGGGGATGAGAGGAGGGGAGGTAGGGGGAGTAAGAGAGAGAGGGAGAAGGTGGAAAAGAGGTTGGTTATGGGAATTTTAAGTAGGGAGGGGGGTTAGGGGTTGTGAGAGTGCAAGAGGAGGGGTGTTAGGGGTTTAGGGAGAGAGAGAGGGATGAGGGTTATGTGTAGATTGAGGAGTAGGGGAGAGAGTGAGAGAGAGGATAAAGGTAGGAGATGAGTTGAGTGGTGAGAGAGTGAGAGGTGATTAGTAAGTGTTGGGGAGAGAGAGAGAGAGAGAGTTGCAGGTAAGTTATAGGGGGGGAGGGAATAGGAGAGAGAGAGAGAGATGGGGGTAATTTTTAGGGGTAGGAGGAGTAGGAGATAAAGAGAGTGGGGGAGAGTGGGGGAGCCAAGATAGAGAGAGAGAGAGAGATAGAAAGAGAGAGAGAGAGAGAGAGAGAGAGAGAGAGGGGGAGGGTTGGGGTAGGGTATTAGGGGATGAGAGAGAGAGAGAGAGGAGAGAGAGAGAGAGAAATACAAGTTTTAGCTTTAGGGTGGAGAGAGAGGGGTGGGTGTTAAGTTGTAAGGGGAAGGATATTAGGAGAGACAAAGAGAAGGGGGGGGTTAGCCGAGAGTAGGAGAGAGAGAGGGGGGCATTACAGAACGTATGAGTCGGGTTAGAGAGAGGGAGGACATGTTAGGGGTACTTAGAGTGAGGGAGAGAGGGTGGTGTTAGAGGGGTTCAATTATAAAGAGAGGGTTGTGGGTTAGGTGTAGGCCGAGTAGTAGGGTAAAGAAAGAGTTAGAGAGGGGGTCAATAAAGATTATGGGGAAGAGAGGAGGAATAGATGTCAGATATAGGGGGAGGATTAGGGTGGTGAGAGAGTGAATTAGGGTGATATTAAGGGTTGGGGATAAGAGGGGAGAGAGAGAGAATGAAGAGGAGGAGTGGGGTTAGTTGTATGGCTAGGAATAGTTGTGTGAGAGAGAGAATGTTAGGAGGTTAGGATAGAGTGATGGGTTTAGGGTATAGCCGTATGTGGAAGAGGAGAGAGAGAGAGAGAGAGAGAGAGAGAGAGAGAGAGAGAGAGAGAGAGAGAGAGTGGGAGGGTTAGGGTGTGGGTTATTAGTGGTGGGGAGGAGGAAGAGGGTTTGGGAGAGAGAAAGATAAAGAGACCATGGTGGGGGTAGGGAGGTAGTGGCTTAGGGGTTTAGGAGAGATAAGGAATGTTAGGGAGAAGGGGATATATGGTGGGAGAGAGAGAGAGAGAGAGAGAGAGATTGATTGGTGTTGGAAAAGTGGTAAGGGGAGGGGTATTAAGGGAGAGGGAGAGAGAGATGGACAGAGAGAGAGGGGGGAGAGATAAAGATGGGGGTGCATAGGAGGGGAGGGTAGGGGGAGTAAGAAAGAGAGAGAGGGAGGGCGAAGGGGGTGTTTATGTGAATGGAGAGTAGGAGGGGGGTTAGTGGTAGAGAGAGTGGGAGGTTAGGTGTAGGTTAAGGAGTAGGGGGAGAGACAGTGAAAGAGTGGGGGTTAATAAGGGTTAGGGGGAATAGGTGTGTGTGTGAGAGAGAGTAGGTGGGGGGGTGTTAAAAGTAGGAGATGAGTAGAGTAGTGAGAGAGTGAGAGGGGATTAGTAAGTGTTGAGAGAGAGAGATAGCTCGTGGGGGTAAGTTATAGGGGATTGGGAATAGGTGAGAGAGAGAGAGATAGAGAGAGAGATGGGGGTTATTTATAGGGTGAGGGGCATAAGAGAGAGAGATAGAGAGACAAAGAGAGGGAGAGATGAGAGAAAGAGGGGGGGGTTGTCTATGGGATTAGGGGAGAGAGAGAGAGAGAGAGGAGGTGGAGTTCAGAGAGAGAGGGGTAGATGGAGGTATTAGAGGGAATGGGGTATAAGAGAGAACCGATATGCTAGTATAAGAGAGAAGATAAATATTAGGGATGTTAGAGAGATGGGGGTATGAGAGAGAGAGAGAGATGTGGGGTTGATAAGTTTTAGGGGGAGGTGATTAGGGGAGAGAAGAGAGATATGAGTTAGTGAGTAGGGGAGAGAGAGAGAGAGAGAGAGAGAGAGGGATGTGATTAGTAAGTGTTAGAATGAAGAGGTGAGAGAGAGAGAGGTTATTAGTAAGGGTTAGGAGGAAGAGGTGAGAGAGAGAGAGGTGATTAGTAAGGGTTAGGAGGAAGAGTTGAGAGAAAGAGAGAGAGAGATAATTTGGGGGGTGAGGGTGAGGGTGATTAGGTGTAGTGGGGTTGGGGGGCAAGAAAAAGATAGAGATCATGATGGGGAGAGAGAGTTAGGGGGTTTTGTAAATATTAGGTATGTTAGAGATAAGGGGGTATGAGAGAGAGATGTGGGGATGATAATTTGTAGGTGCAGGTAGATAGATAGAGAGAGAGGGTTAGGGGTATAGGAAGTAGTGGGAAGAGAGAGAGAGAGAGAGAACATGGTGTGGGAAGGGGGGGAGGTTTGGAAATGGTTTTAGGGAATATTAGGAAAGTTAGAGAGAAGGCGGTATATGGTAGAGGTTGAGAGAGAGAGAGAGAGAGAGATTGATTAAGGCTGGAAGGTTGTAAGGGGGAGGGGTATTTGTTGAGATATTGTAACTTCAAAGAATATTATAATTGTACTTTATTATTCCGGAGATGTTTCATTCCTCCGTAAAGATCTTATTGTATATCCGGAGATGTTTATTCCTCCGTCGGAATGTGGTAACTTGGGTTATTAGACTTCCTAGTGGGGGTCGGCCCTATATTTGTTATGTGGGTCAAAGGGTTATTAGACCACCCTAGAGGGGTCGGCCCCAGTTAGTTGTAGTGGGGGTATTTAACCCATTGGTTAAATACGAGCCTATGTGTACTTGTGTAAAATATATGTCAGTGTAGTGTATAAATAGAGGAGGTGTGTTCCTCATTTGATACACACACTCACTTGAGGATAGCGCACTTGTGGAGGAGAGGCCTGCTATTGTGGAGGAGGAGATCATTTCTCAGGGTTTCATCTTTGTATATTGCTGGTCATCTATATTGAGGAAGCTTTGCTGGGTTTTCTACCCCATGAGGGTTTCCCAGGATAAATCTCTGTCTCTTGTGTTTATGCTATGCTTGTTGTTTCTTTCGTGATCCTGTATATGCTATTATTGAGAAATGGAATGTAATGCTGCTATTTTCTATCTTAGCATATTGAATCTTAACATGGTATCAGAGCTTAACCTGAAGGAAGACAAGGTATGGCACGTACGACACTTGCTTTACTTACGACAATTTGAAGGTTAGGGTTTTACATAGCAAAAACCAGTCATCGTGGCACTTTCGCTATAAATCCATTTTGGCGAAGGTTCAGGGTCTGAAAAGTTTACAGGTCGAAGATAACATCCCCAGGTACCTTGTGTCGAAAGGGAATCCTCAGATTCGTTGTACTTTGTGAGTTATGATCAGTACAAGTTAGGGTTTCTGCCTCTTCCAGATCTCAGTCAAAAATCAGGTGACCTTGGAAAAAAGGTCATAACTTGGGCTAGGAATCTCCAAATGAAATTTAGTAAAAAGTGACAGGTAGTACACAGACTGTACTATCTCAGAAAACGTTTTTAGAGGCTGAAGGTGAACCAGTGACACGTGGCACGCCGTACAAGTTCGCTCTCCTGTTTTATCCCATAAACAGGTCACATTGCGACACTTGGCATAACTCTCTCTCAGAGAATCCAATTGTGGTCAGACCTATCAAGATGGAAAGACAACAGGTCCAGCTATCTCAGAAAATTTTTCAGAGGCCGAAGTTCAAATAGTGACACGTGGCATGCCGTACAAGTTCGCTCTCCTGTTTTATCCCATAAACAGGTCATGTTGCGACACTTGGCATAACTCTCTCTCAGAAAACCCAATTGAGGTCAGACCTATCAGGATGGAAAGATGACAGGTCAGGCTACTGCAGAAAAAGGGTTTCAGACCCTGTGGAGCAAAAATTTCAGAGTTATAGCAGAAACAATCAGGTGCATATTTCTGTCAAAACAGAATTATTTTTGGAGCACCTTTATTCATGGCTTCCGGAATTTAGGGTTTCGGAGAAAGTTAGAATTTTTGGAATTGGAGTCCACGGCTGAATGCTACTCAGGAAAATCGAAATTTAGAGACCAAGATCAAATTTTTTGGTTGGGTGGAAGACCGAGCTTGATCAAACCCCAGTTCGGGATTTTGATCGGAAAGATGGAAAATTAGGGCTTCAGCAAAAGTTGGAATTTTTTAAGTCTGTAAACACGGCTGGAAGCTCCTAAGAAAAATAAGAGTTTAGAGCCTTGGAGCGAACCTTTTGTTTGGGCAGAAGGGTGGGCTTCATCAAACCCTAGTTCGGGATCCTTTCCAGAAGATCCAGAAGTTTCAAAGGCAATTTTGAGGGGTCAAATTTTGGAAATTCCAAAATTGAAGTATGCTAGTTTGATCAGCTCAGCAAGACATATTCTTTCATCCATTCAGAAGTATGAAAGTCAAAGATTGAATTTTTAGGGTTTCTCTAGCAAACCCTAATCAAGCTCCAGATCAAGTTTCAGGGGGAGTTGAGGCTAAGGCCTTACATAAGAAGACTACAAGAAGTCTCGACAGGTATGACTTAAGGAGGCTCAGGTATTTCTTGAAATCTAATTCTTGATTAAGTTCATGACGTGTTTGTCTTCATATTATTTATTAGTACAATCTTGATTAATGTTAGAATTGTCTTATCACCCTAGTAACAGTATGAATGCATGTGAATGATCAAAGACATTCATTTATTAGGGCTATATGATTGTACTAATGCATTATGATGTTTTGTGAGGTTGATGTTGTCTGCTAACAAGATACAGGTACATCACAAAAGACAAATCAGGTTCCATGACCATGAAAACATGAAGACAAAGACTCATCCATAATATTTGTTCTACTTATGAGGTATGTATGACTTTGTTATATTATGCTTAACCTATGAGACATGCAGGTTCTAGCTCAGGATCTCTAAATCATTGAAGAGATTGTTTAGGTATGTTGTACATAACTAAGTAGGTATACTAATCCAGGTATGTTTCCCATGAATCTTACCTTGTGTTAGGATCCCTTATGTAAGTATACTTGGTATGATTGGTTATGCTTATTCATAAAGTTAGTAATCAAGGGATTATGCATATTATGTCTTTTATCTTGATTGATGATATGCATGAGTAAAAGAAGACTTCCCTGAAATCTTGAATACTAATGTTTATTAACTATAATCATGACTATACATTTTCAAGATTATTTAGAACTATAATGTTTTGATAACATTTAGAACATACTAATGGGTGTATGTTTGTGTATGAGATCATGAGGATGACACTTGAACATGCACAGTGGTACAGAATGAATAGAAGTTCAAAAGACATACAGAAGATCAAGCGGGAGGCAACCACACAAACATAAAAGATAAGTATTTGAGTTGTTATTTGAAATAGTAAATGATATTGCCTGTAATAGGTTGTATGCATATTTGTATTCCTAGAATATATGATGCTGAGTGTAAACATTCATAGAGCATTGAACAGTATACTACTAATATGCATATGATTGGTAAGTTGGACAAACATTCCATTGTTACTTGTCTAGAATGAAACCTCTTTGCTGACATGCTGAGAGCTGTGCACACTCTCGATAGTATGTTCTGGTAGAGATGGAAGGCATCTAGATAGCCACTGTATGCATACAAGATATGGGAAAGTGTTGTGCCAAAGTATTGGTCAAAATAGTTGCATAACTATGTAAATGATATCTGTATGCATAATAAGTTATCATGTCAATATGATTTGATGATTATGAAGTATTACTAATCATGTACTTAATTTTGATTTGTAGGAAAGATCATGATGAATGATGAACACTGAACAAGCGATGGATGTTAAAAAAAAAAAAAAAGGATTTTCAAATCAAACACACTATAGAAGGCTTGTGGCTAGAAGATTCTCTTAGAAAGAAGAAGAGAATCATGATGAGATGTTTGCTCCAAGTGGCTAGATAAGACCATTCGCTTAATGGTGTAATTAAAGAAGAAGTGTGAATCAGGTTCTGTATGGGTTCCCAGGATCGATAGTAATTGATGAGAATACATGTGAGGATTGCATCATCCTTGGACTTTCAGTCCTCAAGAGAGCCATAGACGTAAGGTCTCCGAGAATGAAGTCCTCGGTGGACTTGAGGGGATTGGATCATCCCTGGACTTTCAGTCCTAAAGAGAGCCGTAGACGTGAGGTCTCCAAGAATGAAGTCCTTGGTGGACTTGAGGGGATTGGATCATCCCTCGACTTTCAGTCCTAAAGAGAGCCGTAGACGTGAGGTCTCCGAGAATGAAGTCCTTGGTGGAATTGAGGGGATTGGATCATCCCTGGACTTTCAGTCCTAAAGAGAGCCGTAGACGTAAGGTCTCTGAGAATGAAGTCCTTGGTGGAATTGAGGGGATTGGATCATCCCTGGACTTTCAGTCCTAAAGAGAGCCGTAGATGTAAGGTCTCCGAGAATGAAGTCCTCGGTGGACTTGAGGGGATTGGATCATCCCTGGACTTTTAGTCCTAAAGAGAGCCGTAGACGTATGTCTTCGTGAATGAAGTTCTTGGTGAACATGTGAGGGGATTGGATCATCCCTGGACTTCAGTCCGAAAGAAGAGCCATAGACGTATGTCTTCGTGAATGAAGTTCTTGGTGAACATGTGAGGGGATTGGATCATCCCTGGACTTCAGTCCGAAAGAAGAGCCGTAGACATATGTCTTCGAGAATGAAGTCCTTGATGGACGGTTGAGGATTAAGTCATCCTTGGATGTAGGTCCTAAATGCACGGTTGAGGATTAAGTCATCCTTGGACGTAGGTCCTAAATGTACGGTTGAGGATTAAGTTATCCTTGGACGTAGGTCCTAAATGCACAGTGGAGGATTAAGTCATCCTTGGATGTAGGTCCTAAATGCACGGTGGAGGATTAAGTCATCCTTGGACGTGGTCCTAAATGTACGGTGGAGGATTAAGTCATCCTTGGACGTGGTCCTAAATGTACGGTGGAGGATTAAGTCATACTTGGACGTGGTCCTAAATGTACGGTGGAGGATTAAGTCATCCTTGGACATGGTCCTAAATGTACGGTGGAGGATTAAGTCATCCTTGGACGTGGTCCTAAATGTACGGTGGAGGATTAAGTCATCCTTGGACGTGGTCCTAAATGTACGGTTATGGATTAAATCATCCTTGGACAGTAAATCCAGTAATTCCGAAAGGAAGGATAGTCCTAAATGAATTGAGTGGATTAAATCATCCTTGGACAGTAAATCCAGTAATTCCGAAAGGAAGGATAGTCCTAAATGAATTGAGTGGATTAAATCATCCTTGGATAGTAAATCCAGTAATTCTGAAAGGAAGGATAGTCCTAAATGAATTGAGTGGATTAAATCATCCTTGGACAGTAAATCCAGTAATTTCGAAAGGAAGGATAGTCCTAAATGAATTGAGTGGATTAAATCATCCTTGGACAGTAAATACAGTAATTCCGAAAGGAAGGATAGTCCTAAATGAATTGAGTGGATTAAATCATCCTTGGACAGTAAATCTAGTAATTCCGAAAGGAAGGATAGTCCTAAATGAATTGAGTGGATTAAATCATCCTTGGACAGTAAATCCAGTAATTCTGAAAGGAAGGATAGTCCTAAATGAATTGAGTGGATTAAATCATCCTTGGACAATAAAATCCAGTAATTCCGAAAGGAAGGATAGTCCTAAATGAATTGAGTGGATTAAATCATCCTTGGACAGTAAATCCAGTAATTCCAAAAGGAAGGATAGTCCTAAATGAGATTGAAAGGACTAATCATCCTGTAAATAGATTGGGATTGCCTCGTCCCTAGACATGGTGAGATGTCTTAAAGTGATAAGGACTAATCATCCTATAAATAGATTGGGATTGCCTCATCCCTAGACATGGTGAGATGTCTTAAAGTGATAAGGACTGATCATCCTATAAATAGATTGGGATTGCCTTGTCCCTAGACATGGTAAGATGTCTTAAAGGGATAAGGACTAATCATCCTGTAAATAGATTGGGATTGCCTCATCCCTAGACATGGTGAGGTGTCTTAAAGTGATAAGGATTGATCATCCTGTAAGTTGATTTGGATTGCATCATCCATAGACATGAGAGTTGTCTTAAACCGAGAGGGACTGATCATCCCGTAAGCGGATCAGGGTTGTATCATCCTTGGACCTATGTCCTAAAGTAAGAGGGATTGATCATCCTGTAATTGGATCTTGTGTGTTGCAGGATGATGATGCTGCTGATCATGTGATGACGATGTTGATGATCATGTGATGATGATGCTGATGATCATGTGATGACGATGCTAATGATCATGTGATGACGATGCTGATGATTGTGTGATGACGATGTTGATGATCGTGTGATGACGATGCTGTTGATCATGTGATGACGATGCTGCTGATTGTGTGATGACGATGCTGCTGATCGTGTGATGACGATGCTGTTGATCGTGTGATGATGATGCTGCTGATCGTGTGATGACGATGCTGCTGATCGTGTGATGACAATGCTGCTGATCGTGTGATGACGATGCTGCTGATCATGTGATGACGATGCTGCTGATCATGTGATGACGATGCTAATGATCGTGTGACGATGTTGATGATCGTGTGATGATGATGCTGATCATCGTGTGATGACGATGATGCTGATCGTGTGATGACGATGATGCTGATCGTGTGACGATGCTGATGATCGTGTGATGATGATGCTGATCATCGTGTGATGACGATGATGCTGATCGTGTGATGACGATGATGCTGATCGTGTGATGACGATGCTGATGATCGTGTGATGACGATGCTGATGATCGTGAGATGATGATACTGATGATTGTGAGGATCCGGATGATGATGTTGTTGTAGCTGTTTGAGTACTGCAGAAGATAAAGACTCATTACTGAAGATGTTGATGTTCCAGTATTGAAGATGTTCCAGTAACTGGTTGAGTTACTGATGATGTTGAGAAAGCTTCCAATGATTTATAGATGTATCATGTATGATGTTGATGACTCCTTGCTCATGCAGATGCTGTTATAATATCCTTCTCATTAAGGGGGAGTGTTGAGATATTGTAACTTCAAAGAATATTATAATTGTACTTTATTATTCCGGAGATGTTTCATTCCTCCGTAAAGATCTTATTGTATATCCGGAGATGTTTATTCCTCCGTCGGAATGTGGTAACTTGGGTTATTAGACTTCCTTAGTGGGGGTCGGCCCTGTATTTGTTATGTGGGTCAAAGGGTTATTAGACCACCCTAGAGGGGTCGGCCCAATCAGTTGTAGTGGGGTATTTAACCCATTGGTTAAATACGAGCCTACGTGTACTTGTGTAAAATATATGTCAGTGTAGTGTATAAATAGAGGAGGTGTGTTCCTCATTTGATACACACACTCACTTGAGGATAGCGCACTTGTGGAGGAGAGGTCTGCTATTGTGGAGGAGGAGATCATTTCTCAGGGTTTCATCTTTGTATATTGCTGGTCATCTATATTGAGGAAGCTTTGCTGGGTTTTCTACCCCATGAGGGTTTCCCAGGATAAATCTCTGTCTCTTGTGTTTATGCTATGCTTGTTGTTTCTTTCGTGATCCTGTATATGCTATTATTGAGAAATGGAATGTAATGCTGCTATTTTCTATCTTAGCATATTGAATCTTAACAGTATTAAGGGAGAGGGAGAGAGAGATGGAGAGAGAGAGAGAGAGATGGGGGGCAGAGAGGAGGGAAGTTAGGGGGAGTAAGAGATAGAGGGATAGGGGGGGGAAAGGGGTTATTTATGGTAAGGGAGAGTAGGAGGGGGGTTAGGGGTAGAGAGCGGGGGATTATGGGATTTTAGAATGAGAGAGGGGGGGGTTCATGGGGTTATGGAGAGAGAGAGGGGTGGGTGTTATGTGTAGATTGAGGGGTAGGGGAGAGAGAGTGAGAGAGAGGTGGTTAATAGGGCTAGAGAGAGAGAGAGAGGTAGAGAGCGAGAGAGAGAGAGAGGATAAAGGTAGGATATGAGTAGAGTGGTGAGAGAGTGAGAGGGGATTAGTAATGGTTGGAGGGAGAGAGAGAGATGCAGGTAAGTTATAGGGGGAGGGGGAATATGAGAGAGGGAGAGAGATATGGGGGTAATTTATAGGGGGAGGGGGAGTAGGTGAGAGAGAAAGAGAGCCATGAGAGAGAGGGGAGGAGTTTTTGTATAAGGATTAGGGGAGAGGGGGGGTTGGGAAGGGGAGTTAGGGGGAGAGAGAGAGAGAGAGAGAGAGAGAGAGAGAGAGAGAGAGAGAGTGGAGAGGGAGGTTTGGGTAGGGTATTGTGGGAGAGAGAGAGAGAGAGAGGGAACTAGGGGTTTAGGGGGTTATGGGGGAGAGAGAGGGGTGGGTGGTAAGTTGTAAGGGAAGGGATATTAGGAGAGACAAATAGAGAGGGGGGGTTAGGGAGAGTAGGGGAGAGAGAGGTGGGATTGTGGAACATATGAGTGGTGTTAGGGAGAGGGAGGGAATGTTAGGATTTGTGAGAGTGAGTGAGATAGGGTGGTGTTATGGTGTTGGATTATAAAGAGAGGGTTGTTGGTTAGGTGTAGGTCGAGTATTAGGGTAGATAAAGAGTTAGAGAGGGGGTTAATAAAGATTAGGGGGAAGAGAGGAGAGAGAAAGAGAGGAGGAATGGATGTTAAAGGAAGGGGGAGTATTAGAGTGGTGAGAGAGTGAAATAGGGTGTTATCAAGGATTAGAGATAAGAGGGGAGAGAGAGAGGAGGAGGAGTGGGTTTAGTTGCAGGTGCAAGAACACTTGTAAGAGAGAGAGAGAGGGAGAGAGAGATGGGTTTAGGGTTTAGGGGTATGTGGAGGAGTAGAGAGAGAGAGAGAGAGAGAGAGAGAGAGAGAGAGAGAGAAGGGGGGTAGGTGAGGGTGTGGGTGATTAATGGTGGGGAGGAGGAAGGGGGTTGGGAGATAGAAAGAGAAAGAGACCATGGTGGGTGTAGGGAGGTAAGGGTTTAGGGGTTTAGGAGAGATAAGGAAAGTTAGGGAGAGAGAGAGAGAGAGAGAGAGAGAGATTGATTGGGGTTGGAGAGTTGTAAGGGGAGGGGTATTAAGGGATAGGGAGAGATATATAGACATAGAGAGAGGGGGGAGAGATCAATTTTGGGTACAGAGGAGGGGAGGTAGGGCAATGGGGGTGTTTATGTGAAAGGAGAGTAGGAGGGGGGTTAGGGGTAGAGAGTGGGGGGTTAGGTGTAGGTTTAGAAGTAGGGGACAGATAGTGAGACAGTGGGGTATAATAAGGGTTAGGGGGAAGAGGTGTGTGAGAGAGAGAGAGCGGGTGGGGGGTGTTAAAGGTAGGATATGAGTAGAGTGGTGAGAGAGTGAGAGAGGGGAGGAGTAATTTGAGAGAGAGATATAGTGGGTGGGGGTAAGTTATAGGGGGGATAGGAATATGAGAGAGAGAGAGAGAGAGAGAGAGAGGTAATATGAGTAGCATCATGTATATATATTTTCAATAACGGAACATGGAAAACATTATGAACTTTTATGGAAGGAGTAAGTGCAAGCCGATAGGCTACCGACCCCATCTTGTCTAACACTTCAAAATGTCCGCAATACCTGGGAGATAACTTGGAACATCTTCCTAAGATTAATGTACTTCTTTTTGGATTTAACTTTAAGTACATACATGGTCCTCGATGACATTGAACTCTTTCGGAGTTCTTTCAAGATTTTCATAACTTTTTTGTCGATATTGAGCAACTTTTAAACTCTATTGTACTTGTTTAACAATTGTTCCATCTCCTTCAACATATTAGGTCCTAGAAAAATCATATCAATAGGGTTATCCCATGACACATGAGTGTGTCATTTTCGTCCATATAACACTTCAAATGGAATCATGTTAAGGGATGCTTGATAGCCATTGTTATAAGCAAACTCAACTAAGTGTAAATAATCTTCCCATTTATTTGTCTTGTCCATCACATACATACGCAACATATCTTAAAGAATTTGGTTAGTTCTTTTAGTTTTCGCATCTGTATGAGTATGGTAAGAAGTACTAAAATTTAATTGAGTGTCTAAACCTTTAAATAAATATTTCCAGAAGTTACCTGTAAACGTTGCATCCCTATCAAATATTACAACTCTAGGAATACCATGCAAATGTAAAATCTCTTTCATAAATATATCAGCTATATTTATTGCTTTAAAAGTAGATTTTACTGGTATAAAATGTGCATCTTTACTTAATTTATTAATAACTACCATAATTGAATCATGTTGCTTAGTAGTTCTAGGAAACCCAATTATAAAATCCATGCTTATTACTTCCCATTTCCATTATAGAATGGCTAAAGGTTGAAGTCAACCGGTTGGATGTTGATGTTTAGTTTTAACTTGTTGACATTTAAGGCATCTAGCTAGATAATAGTAGCAATATCATTTTTCAAATTAGGCCAGTAATAATTCTTTTCTTAGTTTTTTTACCATTTTTTGACAACCCATATTTCCAAAATATGGTTTCTTATTAGGGTCTGCAAAAATTCCTTCATTAGAGATTACATGACCCAAATATTGGACTTTATGTTGATAAAAGTCGCATTTACTAAATTTTGCATAAATGTTATGTTCTCTTAAGGTTTGTAAAACCAATTTTAAGTGTTCTTCATATTCTTGTTCATTTTTTGAGTAGATCAGTATATCATCAATAAACACAACCACAAATTTATCCAAATATTTATGAAGGACACTATTCATTAGACACATGAACGTGGTCAGAGCATTAGTTAAACTAAATGGTACAACCATGAATTCATAATGCATGTGTTGTGTTCGAAATGCCATCTTGTAAACATCTTTGTCATTAATTCTCACTTGGTGGTACCGAGATCTTAGACCAATTTTTGATAATACTGCAGCTCCCTGTACTTGATCAAACATATCATCTATCCGTGGGAGTGGATATCTTCTTTTAATAGTCATCTTATAAAGTTGTCTATAATCTATGCAGAGTCTTAAGGTGTCATCTTTATTTTTAACAAAAAGTACCAATGCTCCCCACAAGGACACACTCGGTCTTATGTATTTTTTATCTAACATTTCTTTTAATTGCATTTTTAGTTCTACTAACTCTGGTGTGTTCATTATATATGGGGATTTAGAAGCAGGTATTGTTCCTGGTACCAATTCAATAGTGAAATCAATCTCCCTCCTTGGAGGTAATCCAAGTATCTGCTTCAGAAAGACATCTTTCAATTCTTGCAACAGGGGATAGTCTTCCAATCTAGTTTTGATTTTATCATCATCATTTTCAGTTATATGAACAACAAACATTTGACATCCCTTTCTAGCACATTTCTTTAACTGTAAAGCATATATTTTTCTAGTAAAAACGTTTCTAGGAATATCTTTAACAAGCCTATTATTACCTTGTTCATCAATGCAAGTAAAAGTCTTTTCAAAACAATTTAGCATAACTTTGTGTTTTTCTAACCAATCCATACCAATTAATACATCATATGAACCCAATGGCAAAATATTTAAATATACTTTTGTAACTAAATCATTCCTGAAAATTTCACAACTATGAATAAAACTAATTACTTTTCTTTTTGTTCCTGTAGCTAACTATACTAGCCACAACTTTTCAAACTCATGCTCTTTCATCTTACACATGTCTACTAACTTAGGAGATATATAACTCAAAGTAAAACCAGAATCAATCAAAATAGAAATGTATTTATAAAAAATATTACCTTCAAATTATATCATAGAAGGATGATAGTCTGCTCAATGGTTGTCCAACGATGTGCTTATCTTTGGAATATTCCAAGTAACTTCTCTAACTGTGGAAGCTTCCTTTATCGTGTCAATTCTTCGACTATCCCTTTTATGAGGACAATCCTGATAGAAGTAACTTTCCCCACAACACCAACACTTTAAGGGTTCTCTTTTTACTTATTTTATTTTCTTATTAAGGAAATTATCTTTAATCTCAATGTTGATTGGATGTTGTTTATCTCTAAAAGTGTTCCTTTGATAACTCTTGTGTTTATTAAAAGGCTTAAACTCTCTTCTTTTAAAGTTAGACCCTTCTCTTTTCTTAAAGTTATTTGGAATTTCATGTTTACTCTTAGTTTGATCATATGCCAATTTAGATTTCCTCATTGCCTCAGACAGTGTTTTTGGATTATCAAATTCTAATCTATCTTTATCGAAGCTTGGTAAACAACCTAAGAATATTTGTATTTTAGGCTTTTCTTCAGTGAGGTAGGGTACATACCTTAATAATGATAGGAACTTGGTACAAAAATTATGCATTGACATTGAACGTAGTCTTAATTCATAGAATTCTTTTGTCTTTCCCTCAAAATAATATTTTGAAATATATTCCTTTTTAAACTCGTTCTTAAACCATTTCCAACTTAGTTTTCAGTCGTTAACTGTTTTAGCTCTTTTTAAATATTTCCACTAGATTTCAACTTTTCCGACTAGATTGAATATGGCCATTTTTGCTTTCATTGAGTTAGATTAATTATACATTGTAAAATATTTGTTCTTTCCTGATACCCAAGCTTCAGCTTCCTCTCCATTTTTGACTTCACCGTCAAATATATGAGGAATTATCTTTTTAAATTCACCAGATATCTCATCTTTATATTTTCTCTTCTTCCTTTGTCTACGTTCAGAGCTACTGCTAGAATCATCTGAATCACTATCAATAGATCTATTATCAGAGGAAAAAGGTTCAGAAGACGAATCAAGTTGTTTATGTTTATTTTTACCCGTATCCTTAGAGATCTGAGTTAGTTTAAATAAAAGAGCTTCATTAATATCTTCACGTGTTGGCATTACTTGTTCATGCTCAATTTTAAAAATGTGGAGTTCTACTTGTAAATCTCTTACTGTTTGCAAAATATCATCTTGGTTGTTGTTAATGTTATTATTGTGATGTTGTTCTTCCTCATTAATTTCTACCCAAATAGGTGGGGTAGGGGATCCTCTTCCAGCCATTTTCCTGCAATTTCAGTAACACAATTTTCTTCTATTCAAATAAGAAAAACATAAACACATAGTTAGTTTTCTCACACTATGAATGGATTCCATAAGGTTGAGTGTTGTTACCTAAGCTCTGATACCACATTGTAACGACCCCAGTAAAGTAAATTTTGGAAAAAAAAACTTTTATCATACTTGATGAAACTAGGATTCTATATAAATTTTTCAATATTAAATAAGATGCATAACCTCTTCCATATATAACTAAGATGTATAACATTGGAGTATATAATTTCAGATTAGACGTACATAACTTCAACGCTTGTTCGCCAAAATATTCATATATAAATGAATTCTCTAAACTACTTAATGTATAACCTTTTTCGTATGTTTGTAGAGTATATAATTTCTTCCTTCTATAAACCTGTAGGCATGAATTATCTTCTAATTTAAAGATATTGGACATATAATTGTAACAACAATTACAATATAATGATACAATTTGAAGGTAATTTCCAATATATATTCACATATATGTTTATATATATAATAACCACACCTCTAATATAATCCATAATATTTAACTTCTTATTGAACAATTTAATGCTAACAATACATTATAATATCTTACCCTCTTGCTAGAACATTATAATCATTAAACTTATTCCTAACAAGGATAATTAAATAGTTTTACACATAACCTAAATCAACTCATAAGAGCGTATATATATAAGATCAATTTTTTCCTAGATCGTGTATGTATTTAGCATATCATATATTATATATTCCCATTTGGATTAAAGTAGAATATATATATTACCCTACAAACCAAATATTCATTGAAGTGTTCAACATGATATAGAACAATATCTTACCCTCTTGCTATTGATACATAACTACATTGTTGGCTTGATACATAACTACAATATTGACTAACTCACCGGACACTATGAATATGCTAGTGCTAAAAGGAATTAAGATAGTAGAATAAATTATTCACTGAGATCATTTGACAATCTTTCAAATTTTAAACAAAAATCCCCTTTTATAAGAACATCCCAAGAAAGGAGCATATTCAGATAGGTTACTATACACTACTAACCTAACTCACAGAATTAAACATAGATTAAAACAAATATTGTGAGTAATTCATGCGCGACCACTCCAAGGCTGCCACCTCGATTTGTAAGGAGAGAAGGAACAATTAAGAATAAGAGTTGTTAAGTATGGAAACAATGAGTCGTGATATTCAACCACCTCACACTAAGATGTACAACATCGACATAAGTTTTAGACATCCTAAAGCTCAATACCCGTAGATCCAAAGTCATAGAAAAAATGGACACTGATTACTTAAGGTAATGGCGTGGATCCATAAGCCATGTCGTATTCCACATCATCTAATTGCTTGGTTACATATATCGTTAACAATTAGACATGGAAGGAGGTAGGTAAGATGAAGCAGATTTCCAAAAGATTACGTAAGTTTCCTTCCCCATAATGCAAACAGACATGCACCCAAATAGGAAGGTCGATATACACTGTAGATCTGATGGATAAGAATAGTATTATGTGGAGAGAATTTTTTTGTATAGAAAATATAAACAACAACCTAACAACGGAGAAGTGGATTGTTGGCAAGTTTGAACAACTACCATGTCTAGCAGTTCGATAGGGACAAAGAGTGGTATAGAATAGATTTTAAGTATGTAAACATTCTAAACTACTATAAAACAACCAATTTACACTTGACAGTAAACCCATATAGAAACACGTTTTTTATAATCCATGAGATGGCTGAATTTAACAGGCAACCCACAAATTTGTAACATGCATTGCGCAGGTTTCAAGGACCACAAATTGATTGATTTTAACATGAACAAATCTTATTAAGTGTCGGCGAATGTAAGGGGGCAATCTACAACTTACAAACTGCAATCAGGAAAACAAATGGAGATTTGAAACAAGAGGAAAATGACTACAGTGAAAACAACCAGAAAATGCAGAGTTTGGAATCAATATAGTCGGATCCAAAAGAAAACGTTGGATCCGATTTGGGGAAATAACACCCGATTGTCATAATCTACAGAGAGCTTGTAAATCACAAAAATCAAGATCGCTTAACTATAGCTTCAAGCATAGATAATAAAATAACAAAAATCACATAGCCAGGATAAATCACTACCCTATGCACATCATTAAGATTGGATTGCTATTCATCGTTTGTTTAGCAACAAAGAGTTTTTAACTCTCGATAAATTCACAAGGCTAGAGTTCATCCCATAGGGCCAACGCAAACATATATGCACAAATATTCCCTGTAGACTATATATGATGCATAGTCTACAGGGAATCGATCTATGTACTCAATCATTTTACAATTTAAATAAGTTTATTTTTCATCGACAGAGAATGGATCTCTACATTAAATCGGTTATAAAATTGGAAACTATTCTATTTTATATGATAGAGATCCAATCTCTATGCTAATACACAATATTTAGATTATATAAAACCACAGAGAAATAATTATTATTCTAATAACTTGAACAATATTAACGTATTGACATAATCTGATCTCCGTCCAAGCAGCAATGAAAAATATATAACCTTTGTAAAACCCACAGAGTTTTTAATTGAACTTTGCACAAGCCAACATTCGATAAAGATAAGTCCATACAACAATGAATTTCATCATTTAATTAATACACAACAACGAAGTAAATTCTCATCTTATACAAATCATTGACTGACACACACACAATCGTAATTCCTATATATAGATATATATATGATTAACACCAATAGAAAAGAAAGATAATACTCTACTAATCATTCGACTAGTGAATAAATTAAAAATAATACCATGTATTCAAATCTAAATTTATGATGAAACATACCCGCAAAATACACAATCGAAAAACAATAGGGGAAATAACACTTGGACTCTCAGTTCCTCCCAACCATAGAAGAGGATAGCCTTGCAACACATCCCACTCAAGCCCGAGCTGGATCACCACCATAGACAATGAACTAGCTAAGCAAAATATGAATGCAACACTCTTTCCAAGAGTCTATAGCAGATTTAGTGATGGAATTTCAAAAGAAAAGGGAGAAATACTCAATAGTTTGCCCTCATAGCAACAATATCTCCATGCACTGCACAATGGCCCGTGTCTCCTTAGTGCACCATTATATAGTTTTTTCCCAGGTCTTATGCCATCTCAATCAAATCCCAAGCAATATCTTGATCGCTATAATTGTGGATCTGGTCGGTTTGCTAAGCTTTAGACTTGGATTTGATTGATACAAATATCTTTCTTTCTATCCACTTGTTCATTGTCTCATGATGGTGTCCCCTCTTTCAGTTGGTTTCTCCAAGTGTCTTTCTTTTTATTAATAATTGAAATAATATTTGTTGTGCATAATATTCACCCACATCACATGTGAGTATTTGAGTTTTATAACTCTTGTACAAATAATAATTGTTTTGAGAGTATTTTAAAAAATACTTAATAAAAAATAATCAAAATTCTTGGGGGTATTACAGTCTCAACATGTCAATTTAGAAGGAAAGGTTAAATAGAAGTAGGACAAGACTTGCATCAACTTTGCACTACCCTCATGCATGCTCAAGTTAACACATCGTCGATGTTTTGAAACAATGGAGGACTATACCTTGCTTGATGGTGGGATTATGGATTCTGTTATATTATCTGGATATCAAATTGGATATGGTATGTGGGAAAGGGGAAAACTTATCGCTCAGGATCCTTTGATCCAATAGAGAAATCAAGTAAGAAATTATCACAAAAACCTCTAACTTGATTTAGTATCTCTGAGTATAAATTATAATTAGGTCTAGGATTGTGAATTCTCATTAGTTTCCTTCCAAGCCTAGGAGGGCTATGACATTTGGGTAGGGAATATTGGACCATGCATTTGTGGAATTCATAAGAATGTGGCTCTACTCATAGTTGGCCAATTTTAAGGGTTGTGTTGGTTTAAATTTTTTAAACTAGGAAGTTGGGGTGTTTTCGTATGTTTGAAGAATTTAAATACGGTTATTTGTCATCTTTTCATTTTTGTGAGGGTCATGGACTACTATCTAAATTTGGTTTTTTCCTCTTGTCAATATAAATTTGGGCCACAATATCAAACATGAATCGTTTGCTAAAGAGGTATCTCTTATTTTGGCAAGTAGAGGACATATATTTGTTTTAGTTTGGGTTTGTTGTGTCTCTTTTGTATCTCTAGGTTTATGAAAATGGATTTCCATAGAAATAATCTAAAGTGTCATAGAGAAATCTAAGAGATTCATAGGGTCTTGCATTGGTATGGAGAATACATAAGTGGGAATAGAATCTCCATTTTTCTATTACCACTAAATTCCATGAAAATGAACATCATTGTGTTTCACAGAGACAATTGTTATATTGGACAATGTAGTGCAACAAAAGTGGGAAATGCAAGTTCTAGAAGCATAGTGCTCCATTCTCAAGAATATGGTTTGCCGCCTAAGTAAAGGATCCCAATCCTTAGCCTCCAACCTGAATATGTCTATGGGATCACCTTGAGAAACTTAAAGAAGAGGAAACAATCTGCCAAATTCTTAAAGACATGGACCTTGAGAAACAAGAATCTTAACCCACCAATCTTGACCAAAATGAATCTAATGGAAAGGACGTGTAATTCTAGTTTTAAGTTGGATATTATGTGTAAAACTTCCTTTTATTTAGGTGTTTTTTATAGAGTTTACACTTTTTGAAATGTCATGCGAAATATATCATAAATATTTATGAATCATACCCTAATGGTGGGATAAACAAGCTATATTTTGACAAAATAGATAGCTTCATTTTTTATTCTCATGCTGATCAATTCCAATACATCCTTCCTTTAATACAAATACATAACTATTTTTGTTAAAATAATAATACTAAATTAAGTAAAAAGGGTAAAAGTAATGGTGCAAAAAGTTAAAAAAAATAATAATAAGGAGAAACAACTTAGGTGAATAGAAAGAGGAAAATAAAATCTAAGCAAAAAAGAGGAAATTGAGAAATAGGTGAAAGTAGAAACATTGAAGATAGATAAGAAAAGATAAACGAGGAAGGAATAGATAGAATTGAAGAAACAAAATTTTCATGTTTGACAAAAGTTGAATGTTTCCCAAAATAGATTAGAAAAAAGAAATGCTTACTTGAGTATTTTAACTGAAGAACTCAGGGCTAAGGGCTAGATTGAAAAGGATCTCTTTGATACTTAAAATTGTAAAAATCTAGTTGCTCATTGTTGTAAACCTTTTGAGATCCTAGATAGGATTAAGGAGTTAGCTTATAGACTTTCCCTACCCATAGAATTTGTATTTTTGTGATGGTTAGAGTGAAGTACCGCAATGCTGCCAAATTGAACAATCCAAGCTTGAGCAATTGGAAGGGAAGTAGAAGCTACCCAAGTTTTGAGAGAAAGTACAAAAACTATGTTGGGGTAAAAGGAAACAAAAGGACAGTCCACTAAGCTTATTAAGATATACATATTTAAATAGTGTGTACCTTTAGTTGTTAGTATGGTTTATGTGTCATTTTGCTTAAGTTTAGGAACAATGTTAGGCTAAATAACAAATCACATAAAATTGAAAGAGAAGCAATGTTGGTTTTATCCTCTTTTTCTCTTATGTGTTCTTATTGATCTACAAAAGGGAAATTACATCAATGAAAAAAGAGTATATGCAATCTAATTATGCTTTCTCAATCCAATGGAAATAAATAAATCAACAAGTATTACATTGTTTTACCTAGATTCTTTGGCAATCAAGAAATTGGGATGGGAACCTAGCATTTATTTCCCTCCTAGGCAAACACGAGCCCTTAACTAGGTTTTGATCTATAACACATTAATTTAGACAAACTCTATAAAAAGTACCATGGGATTAGAGGAAAATGACAAACAACAAGTAGAAAAAAATGTGTTAGGAACCTACAATATATACCTATGAAGTTTCTTCTCCTCCTATGAAAGAAAAGTAAGAAATAATATCTCCAAATACAATTAAATGAAATAAAGAAATAAGCATGCACAAATCTAATGATAAATCAAATAAAGTGCAAGTATAAATGATCTTTTTGTCCTTGGTTGAGCAGGTTGTACTTTCTCACACATAGACTTATGTTTAAGGTCCCTTTGATAAGAGATTGGATGATTGGATGTGAACATGGGTATAGGGAAAACACCTCAATCAAACCAAACAAAGCTATAAAAAGGAGGATTTATGCCAAATGGAGAGGAAAGTAAAAACTATTGCAACCTCCAAATAGGTTGATAGTTGATGGAGAAAGAAAATCCCAACAAGTCCAATATCATAGACGGTGGAATGAGAGCTCTATATTGTTATTGGGCTAGTAATTTGGTAGAGTTTTTACATATGAGAGAATGATATTGGTGATGATTAACAATGGGGAAACTAGAGACAAAATATATTTGGGAATGCTTGAGGAACTTATCTAACCATTGCACTAACAATTGGATAGTTGATACTTCTAGAAAATTGATTGTATGAGATTTGACCTAATGTACTAGAGGTAGATGAGGCATACTATAGATAATTAAAAAAAAAAACAAAAATCGTACCTTAGAAAAATGTGAACCGTTAAAAACAAGTGCAGTAATAATGTTAAAACAAGTAACAATTTACAACATACTAAAACCACTTAATAAATTAGAATATTTGACCAAGTATGTTCCTTAAAGATTGTTCCCTAATGGTTTAATGAAATTTCGAGACCCGAGGAAATCTTCTCAACTAACCAAGGCCCCAACTAGTACACAATGAATGAAAGATATTGTTATTAAAAAGAGAGGGACCCAAATAGATTGGTCAAAGCAATTTCCATATCCAAATATGTGACCAAGGAAAAATGCCATAATATGTATGAAACCAAACCCTACCATTTCACTAGAAATCAAATAGGAAACTATAATCACACATCTATACCATAGTAAGGAACTTATGAGGTGAGAGCTTAACACACCATGAGCAATCACTAATATGTACCATAGGACCTTGGTGTCATCATAAGGTGGGGTTTGTATGGATTATATACCATGAATACCCAACACATAAATATATAATAGGTTATGTGTATGGTTAGTAAAAATTTCAATAACCACACTGCATTTACCCCCCTTTCAAGGAAATGTGATTCATGGAGTAAAATAACATTGAGTTTCCATGAAGATGTTCGGAAGGAAAGTAAGAAGTAGAAGACACAGAGAACATAAGAAAACAACAATTAAAAAATATAATATACATGAGATGATTCCCATTAACATAAGCAGCATGAGAAAAATTTATGATTCCCATTAACACAAGTAACATGAGAAAGTGCCCTCACATAAGGAGGGAATTGCCATGTGATAAATATTTTCCTAATAACCATAATCGAAGTGGGAAATGAAGGGTGATTGGGTTAGGAATCGATGACTAGTTCAACTTCTCGAGCTCTGTCGTGCGCTTCCAACCAAGTCGAGGGCCTCTGCATAAGGACATGTGCACGAATTTCCTCCTTGAGGCCAATGATGAAAAATTCTAAAAAATAATAATCAGAGAAGCCTTTTGTGTGGATTTCCAATTGCTCAAATGATGTAATATAGTCTAGAACAGTACCAGCCTGGAACAATTTGGTCAACCTTACCAAGTAGAGAGTGTCATGGTCAAAATGCTCATGAAGGGTCTTCACAAATTGGCCCCAAGGAACATAATGATAATAATATTTTTGGTACCATTTACATCATTGCCATCTTTTGAAATCTAAATATAAACCCCCAATTTTTAACTTTTGTAGGTCATCCTTAATGATATGGAGTGCAAATAGTGTTCCATTTGGGTAACCCAACCCAAGGGATTGGAGCCATCAAATTTTCACATGAAAGTCTTTGGGAAGTGGTGCCATGAAGCTTTGTCCTCAAAGAAGTGAGGTTATGTTTTCTAGAAAAGAGTGTGAGAGCCAAGTTATCAGTGCCAAATGATTATGATAGGTGGACTCTTCACATTTTAAAGAAAATCCAACATGTTGTGCAATAGCATCAAATACTATCATATCATTCACACTATCAAATTTGATCTTTTCCACTGACTGTTGCAATGATTGAAGAATGGCTTCCATGGTAGTTTGAAGGTTTTGGGCAGATTTTGGGTTGTGGCCTCCATGTTTCCCTAGTTTGTTTGGTTTCCCTACTTTCTCTAGTTGGGGATATGTACCATTGGTTTGGTGTTGAAAGGTATGTGTCATGTACACACAAAAAGCTTTGTAAGAGATTTATATCAAAATGATTAGCATGAAGTAATGATCCTATTGAGATAGTCGCAAATAAACATTTTTGAGACCACAAAAAAGGGTTGTTAGACGTATATATATCAAAATGATCAGCACGATGCAAGGATTTATTTGATATGGGTCTCAAATAAGGGTCTTCGACAAGCCCGCAACTTTTTTATTACTTTGGTGGGACTATTATTCCTGGTTGAATGTTACTGCACTGAGAAAATTACCGAATTCCTAATAGATGCAAAGATGTTAGAATTTCACTTAGCCACCCACAGAGAATCTGGTTTTTGTACTAACTGATCTGACAAAATCAAGAATTTTCTTTTGCGAGTTGTAGGGATACGGGTTTCTAGGGTCTTTAAGGTAAGGAATTTTTAGGTGCTATAGCTCTCTGATATACATGTGGGGTCTAATGGTAGTACTTGGCCCACTATCTTAGGGCGATAACCAAGGAGGCCCAGTTGTTCCCTTAGCCATACTACCTGACTACCTAGGTAGGTGAGAGTAATCTTCCCAAGTGTTGTGCTCACTGTCAATATAAAAGAAGATGGCCAATTGGATTATCTACAAGTATTTTTAGGTTTCCTATGGGACTTTTGATATACCTAAGGGTATGTGGAAGTGACATTCTATGTGCAAGTGTTGTTTAATACAGTACTAATCGAAGGGGTTCCAACATGGGTTACAATAGTGTCCAACAATTGTACCAACTGAGGGTACACTGTGACTACATATCATCTATATTCTCTATGTGGATTGTTCCCTAGCTATAGTTTTACCTGTTGAATGACATATCTCTATAGTTATTTAAAAACATCAGAATATGTCTCCAACTTAAAAAAAGTCTATGAAATATTAGAGGTGTGTTGGCTCAAGAAAGTGGCTCTAATATCACTTGTGATGTTACTTAGCCATAAAACTTAAAACAACACATGATATACATATATTAAGATGTAATAAACTATAATTTATAGTGCAGGAAAAAAAGCATTAGATAGTAGAAAGATAAATATTATAGGAAATAAGCTTTATATTATGAGAATAATTTCAAGAAGTAATATTCATGTGCCTCTTAAGGTTGGGTAACCTTTCACTTGATGAGGGTCATAACAAGCTTGAGCTAAAGATTTATTTAATGTCACTTTGGGTGATGATTGGTTGCACCAAGTTCCAAAGAGCCAATAAAAGTCCAAGATTTGGGAGAATGGGCTTCTTGGAGACTCCACACTATCCAAGATTAAGGAAAATTGTAAGGATCCATAATTTTCTAAGTGTAGAAAACTTGCGGAATCTGATTAATTCTTATATTTCCAACCATTAAATGCTTGACGATATTTTTGTGAAAAATATTTAAATTTCTAAGGATTTTATCTACTTTTTGGACAATTTTGGTGATGTTTAGAGTAAAATATTTTTATCCTATAGAATCTAGGAAATTCATTTTAGATAAAATGGAAATTAGTGAATCTCTTTTTGGAAAAAAAACATCAAAAATTAGTTGATGGGTTAAATTTTTCCCCTAAAATTTTATTTGTCTAAGATTCTAGAGGGTGAACTATTAAACATTTAGACTTTGAAGAAAAAGGCCTTTGTGACTCTATTGTTAGATTTCCAGGTTTAAGAGAAATATCTCATGATAGCTCCACCAAATATTTTTCTTCATCCTCGGTTTCTCCCTTATGTCCTCTACTATAGTGTCCCATGTTGCATAGCCTAGATTTATATATGGACAGGATGTCTATCCTTTATCAATTTGATGACTTGTAATATGTATGAATTGGAAATTAATGAATATTATGTCAATTTATTATGTGTGTAGAGATGACTATGAGAGCATACTGTTGATGTATATGTAACTTCGGAATGTATTTCATCTATGTATTTCATATATATTTATTGTACCCTTATTAGAGATGTGTTATTCCTCTATAAGGAAGTGTCGTCATGTGGATTGACAAGTGTCGCAAGTGTGTGTACTTGCCGATGGGTTATTAGACCACCATGTGTGGGGTCGACCCTAAAATATATATATTATAATATGGATGTACCTAGCTAGACAAGTCGGCCCCATAAGGTCACTGGGCAAATAGGTTAGTATAAATAGAGATCAGGTGATCTCTATTTAGATCATTCAGAAAAGTATCTCTCTCTCACTCAGAAAGTGGCGCACTAGTGAGGAGGAGGATCAGCTGCTACTAGGAGACTATCTCAGTGTATTTTGGTTGTACTTTGGTTGAGCCATTGCTCTCTCTATCTCTAAGGAAGTTGTGGGGTTTTTCACCTTAGGGTTTTCCCCACGGAAACTCTGTGTCTCTTGTCTCTCATGCTTTTGATTCTTGTGATGCTTGTCGTGCTTATTGTGGTTGTTATGTATTGATATACTATATATGTTATTCTCTCAATGAATATCCTAGAGTATTGTGAATTAATGCTCAAAATTTAACATGGTATTAGAGCTAACCTGAGAAGAAGACATTTTGCAGTGACGGAAACTTGAGTTTCTTGTTTATTGGATTTCTCTCCATAGATTTTGGAAAAGCAGTATAGTAGATTGACTCTACTCATCAAGGCGCATCTATCTGTCCAATCAGAATTCAATTCCGAGCATTTTCAGATTTGGCCCTAAAAAGTAGGGTTTCCACAAAAATAGGAATTTCTGAAATCTGAAGACATAGCTGGAAGCTCCTTGCACAAATCGAAGTTTAGAGCTTTGGATCAAGATTTTTGGCTGGGTAGATCTCCGAGAAACTCAAACCCTAATTCAAGGCTCTCCCTAGTGAACTCAGGAGGACAAAAAGGAAAATCTGAAGGGCAAAACTTTGTTGATCTCAAATTCTAAATGCACCAGGCTAATCAGCTCATCAAAGCGCATCTTTCTGTCCTTTCAGAAAATTGAAATTCACATTTTGAATTTTTAGGGTTTTTTCGACAAACCCTAATCGGAGACCAGATCCAGTTTTCAGCATTTGAAGTGGTAAGACCTAAATATTTTCTATTTCCATTTGAAGTACTCTTTAATATGTCTCACCACACCAAGCTTGAGGATAAGCTTGAAGGGGCTGATAACTTCCGAGCTTGGAAGTATAGGAGTGGGTTAATCCTGGAAGAGAATGAGTTGGACTCATATATAAAAGAAGACATCCCTATCCCAGAGGATGAAGAGGCCAAGGTATTGCATAAGAAGAACTTGGTCAAGGAAAAGAGAATCATTGCTGAGTCTATCAAAGACCATCTCATACCCCCTGTGTCTTCTCTAAAGACACCCAAGGAGATGTTTGACTCTTTGACCAAGCTATTTGAAGGGAAGAACATAAATCGGAAGATGACTCTGCGGAATCAATTGAAAGGGGTCAAGATGTTGAATGGAGAAACCATTCAATCTTACTTCTCTAAGGTCTCTCAGCTCAAGGAGCAACTTGAAGCTGTGGATGAAGTAGTGGACAATGGTGAAGTTGTTATGACCACTCTGAATGGCCTACCTAGGTCATGGGACTCCTTTATTCAAGGAATCTATGCAAGAAAGAAATTGATCTCTTTCAGTAAACTATGGGAGGAATGCTCTCAAGAAGAAGCTAGACTTGTAGCTCGTGAGGAAAAGATGGGAGGTGAAGATCAAGCTCTTGCAACTCACACCAAAAGAAGCAAGCCCAAGAAGGAGCACTCTCTCTACAAAAGATCCTATC
Source organism: Larix kaempferi (assembly GCA_027924585.1). Taxonomy (NCBI): domain Eukaryota; kingdom Viridiplantae; phylum Streptophyta; class Pinopsida; order Pinales; family Pinaceae; genus Larix; species Larix kaempferi. The sequence continues at coordinate 214,087 of BSBM01002003.1, forward strand.
AAAAGAATAAGAAGGATCTAAGATGCTTCACATGCAATGAGAAGGGTCACTTTGCTTCAGATTGTCCCAAGATCAAAAGGGATAATAACAACAACTTCAGCAAGAAGAAGAAGGGCAGCAAAAGAAAGTTCCATGCTCATGCTGCTGAGGATGATGAACCTCCAAAGAAGAAGGCTAGGGCAGAAAGTGATGATGACTCATCAAGTGAAGAAGAGTATGTTCTAATCTCTGCTCTCATAGGTACTATCTCCCATGGTTGTAATGATTGGTTGATTGATAGTGGGGCTTCCAAACACATGACTGGGTTTAAGGAATATTTTGTGAATCTATCTGAACATGAATCATCCCATAAGGTGAAACTTGGGGATGATTATCAATACCCAATCAAAGGAAGTGGTGAAGCCTCCTACAACCTAGATTCTGGAAAATCTTTGAAGATGAAAGAAGTCCTTTATGTAACTGGGCTGAAGAAGAACTTACTCTCCATCTCTGCATTGGATGCAAAAGGTATGAGGGTTGCATTTGTGGATGGCCAAGTCCTAATGTGGCCAAAGGGAAAGACCATATATGATGCAGTAGTGATTGGAGAGCAAGAGGGAGGGTTGTATAAATTGAAGGGTCAACCTGAACATGCCATGGTGCATGAATCCATGGATCCAAGTGAACTTTTGCATAGAATACTTGCTCATATGCACTATAGGGCACTTCCAATTGCAAGCAAGCATGTAGAAGGTCTTCCTGAAATCAAGACCAAACATGAAGGTGTTTGCAAAGGATGTGCAAAAGGTAAGAACATTAAGAAGGCTTTCCCAAGCAGTGAAAGCAAGGCCAAAGATATCCTAGAAATCATCCACTCAGATGTATGTGGTCCTATGTCATCTAGTTCTCTTAGTGGGTATGTTTACTATGTCTCATTTATTGATGACTTCTCCAGGAAGACTTGGGTATACTTCTTGAAGAACAAAGATGAGGTGTTTGATAAGTTCAAGGAATTCAAAACTTTGATAGAGAATCAAACTGACAAGAAGATCAAAACATTCAGATCCAACAATGGTGGAGAATTCACCTCAGGTGACTTCAAGAAGCTTTGTAATGATTCAGGGATTAAGAGGGAGTTGACTGCTCCTTATAATCCTCAACAAAATGGAGTTGCAGAAAGGAAGAACAAAACTATTATGGAAGCAGCGAGGGCAATGCTGCATGAACAGGATCTACCTTTGCATCTATGGGCAGAAGCAGCTAGAACAGCTATATATGTGCAGAATAGAACACCCCACAAGATATTGGACAAGAAGACACCAGAAGAGGTCTTTTCTGGTAAGAAACCTGAAGTCAGCCATCTCAAAATATTTGGTTGTCCAGTATACACTCATGTCCCAAAGGAAAAGAGGACTAAACTAGATCCTTCAGGAAAGAAGGGTATCTTTGTGGGTTACAGTGAAAGCTCGAAGGCTTACGGAATATACTTTCCAGGGTTCAAGAAGATTGATGTCAGCAGGGATGTAACATTTGATGAAAACTCAACATTCATCAAATCAATGAAGGCACCTATCGAAGTTTATGAAGAACCTAAGGAAACTAGATTTCAAGACACTACCATGACTGAAGTAGTTCCAGAAGTTGTTCATGAGTTTGAAGATCCACAAGAACCTATAGATCCCCCGTGAGGATAACTCTCACAAGAGGAAACCTACATGGGCTAGAGAGCTCATTCAAGATGCAGAAAGATTTGGCATTCCAGAAGAAGAACACAGAGCAAAGAAGAGAACCAGATCTCATACCAGCTATGTTGCTTTACTTTGTGACATTATGAACAAAGAGCCTTTCAGTTATGAAGAAGCAGCGAAAAAGAAAGAATGGAAGGATGCCATGGTTGAGGAATACCAATCAATAATGAAGAATGGTGTTTGGGATGTTGTCCCAAGACCTAAAGAGAAGTCTGTTGTGACTTCCAAATGGATCTACAAAATCAAGCATGCTGCAGATGGCAGTGTAGAGAAATAAAAGGCAAGATTCATAGCTCATGGCTTCTCTCAGAAAGAGGGAATAGATTATGAAGAAACTTTTGCACCTGTAACCAGGTATACTTCCATCAGAACAGTACTTGCCCTGGCTGCAGCAATGAAATGGAAAATACACCAGATGGATTTCAAGACTGCTTTCTTGAATGGTGTAGTTGAAGAGGAAGTATATGTGGAGCAGCCACTCGGTTTTGAAATACATAACAGGGAGTCATATGTGTGCAGATTGAAGAAAAGCTTGTATGGCTTGAAACAAGCTCCCAGAACTTGGTATGGTAGGATGGACATTTTCCTATCTAGTTTGGGATTTACCAAGAGTAAAGCGGATTCCAACCTTTATTACAAGGTTGAGGAAGGGAATCCTATGATTCTACTCCTGTATGTGGATGACTTATTTGTAACAGGAGATGATAGATTGATTGCAGATATGAAGAGGAAGCTTGCTGCTGAGTTCGATATGAAAGATTTGGGAATGATGCATTATTTCCTAGGTATGGAGGTGTGGCAGAGTGCAGGTGGGATCTTCCTTGGTCAAGGGAAGTACACAGTAGATATTCTGAAGAGATTCGGGATGATGGATTGCAAGGCCATGGCCACACCTATGGAATCAAATCTGAAGCTTCTATGTGATGCTTCATCTAAGCCGGTTGATGTCTCTATGTATCGTCAGATGATTGGGTCCTTGATGTACCTGACGAACACGAGACCAGATATTTTCTTTGTGGTGAACACATTAAGTCAGTTCTTGACAAATCTGAGGAGTGTTCATCTGGTTGCTGTAAAGCATGTTCTGAGGTACCTAAAGGGTACAGTGGATTATGGGCTGAAGTATGAGGTGAATCAAAAGTTTAGCCTGCAAGGTTATGTTGATTCAGATTGGGTTGGGAGTGCTGCAGATAGGAAGAGCACATCTGGGTGCTGCTTAAGTATGGGATCAGGTGTGATCTCTTGGTTTAGCAGGAAGCAGTCATACGTAGCACTGAGTACAGCTGAGGCAAAGTATGTTGCAGCCTGTTCAGCTAGTTGTGAGTTGTATGGCTACGGAAGCTACTATCTGAGTTATTTGATCTCCCGTTGGATGCTACTGGTATCTTCTGTGATAACCAGAGTTGTGTGAAGCTGTCCGAGAACCCAGTGTTTCATGATAGGTCGAAACACATAGAGATCAAATATCACTATATCAGGGATATGGTGCAGAGAGGAGCTGTGAAGCTCCTGTATGTTGCGACGGACGAGCAGATTGCAGATGTGCTAACAAAGCCACTAGCCAAGGTGAAGTTCGAGTACTTCAGAGAGAGGCTTGGTGTTCTTCGGATTGATGACACTTCGAGGAAGAAGTGATGGACACATTTGCTGAAGCCATTCCAAGCATGTTGGAAGGAGGATCCTTCACATGGCTGTGGATGTAAGCGCTGGATGATGAGCATCAGGATGATGTTCTAGATTCTACTTTGTATGATCAGTTGGATCATTTATATGTATGTACGCATCATGTTGGATGCTAGATATGATCAGTTGGATCATTTATATGTATGTACGCATCATGTTGGATGTTGGATATGATCAGTTGGATCATTTATATGTATGTATGCATCATGTTGGATGCTGGATATGATCAGTTGGATCATTTGTATGTATTTTGTATATGCATCATGTTGGATGCTTGGACCATGTATTTGTATATGTATCAGGTGGATACATTGTATGATCAGGTGGATCATGTATGGTGATATGTATCATGTATTTGTATTTGTATCAGGTGGATACATTGCATGATCAGGTGGATCATGTATGATGATATGTATTAGGTAGATACTTGGTATGCATCAGGTAGATGCATTGTATGATCACGATGATCGTGGATGACGAGCTTCAGGATGTTGCTCCAGATGACTTGCAGCAGGATGTTGCAGTGATGTTGATCAGGATGATCATGTGTACATCAGGATGATGTATGGTGAATATCAGGTTGATACTCTATGGCCGTGGATCAGGTTGTGCAGATGAGCATATAATTTGGCCCTGGGAGATTTGCAGATAGTCTTTCGAGGTTTTTCCTATGGCATATAATTTGGCCCTGGGATATCTGGAAAATGCTCTTTCGAGGTTTTGCTCTGGGAGGACATAGAATTTGGCCCTGGGAGATCTGTGGATAGTCTTTCGAGGTTTTTCCTATGGCATATAATCTGGCCCTAGGATATCTGGCAGATGCTCTTTCGAGGTTTTGTCCTCTGGCATATAATCTGTCCCTGGGAGATCCGATAGGTTGAGCTGTGTGCTCGTAATAAGTCCTGGGAAGCTCTTGCGAGGTTTTGCCATGACCACATATAATCTATCCCTGGGAGATCCTATAGGTAGAGTTGTGTGCTTGTAACAGCCTGGGATGCTCTTGCGAGGTTTTGTGGTGACCACATATAATCTGTCCCAGGGAGATCCTATAGGTAGAGTTGTGTGCTCGTAACAGCCTGGGATGCTCTTGTGAGGTTTTGTGGTGAGGTCACATATAATATGGCCCTGGGAGATCCTATAGGTAGAGCTGTGTGCTCGTAACAGCCTAGGATTCTCTTTCGAGGTTTTGTGACGCACGTAATAAGTCCTGAGGATTCCACAGTATGGCCAGTGATGATGAAGACCTGCAGGTGGTGGGCCTACATCCAGTATGAAAAAGGACTGGCTCTGTAGAACTTCCTATGACGAGTAGAGTCAGAGATTGGTTGAGATAGCAGTAGCAGTGATGATGATGATGACGATGATCTCGAGAAGAAGACTTGTCTAGCAGATCTGTGTCGAGAAATACCTTCCTAGTTAAGAGGGAGTGTTGATGTATATGTAACTTTGGAATGTATTTCATCTATGTATTTCATATATATTTATTGTACCCTTATTAGAGATGTGTTATTCCTCTATAAGGAAGTGTCGTCATGTGGATTGACAAGTGTCGCAAGTGTGTGTACTTGCCGATGTGTTATTAGACCACCATGTGTGGGGTCGACCCTGAAATATATATATTATTATATGGATGTACCTAGCTAGACAAGTCGGCCCCATAAGGTTACTGGGCAAACAGGTTAGTATAAATAGAGATCAGGTGATCTCTATGTAGATCATTCAGAAAAGTATCGCTCTCTCACTCAGAAAGTGGCGCACTAGTGAGGAGGAGGATCATCTACTACTAGGAGACTATCTCAGTGTATTTTGGTTGTACTTTGGTTGAGCCATTGCTCTCTCTATCTCTGAGGAAGTTGTGGGGTTTTTCACCTTAGGGTTTTCCCCACGGAAACTCTATGTCTCTTGTCTCTCATGCTTTTGATTCTTGTGATGCTTGTCATGCTTATTGTGATTGTTATGCATTGATATACTGTATATGTTATTCTCTCAGTGAAGATCCTAGAGTATTGTGAATTAATGCTCAAAATTTAACACATACATGCAATATGTGTGATTATTACCTAATTATGAGATGCAATCTATATTCATGGTTGGGAACTCCTAAGAATGAATGAAATGATCTGATCTAATTTCTTATATGACGATGCAATGATATGATAGAATATGACTAATGATGATGTTGATCAAGTGTATACTATGGTAGGTTGGTAAGAAACTACATGACTTTTGGATGGAGGTGTTTAATATTGACCTATGCTAAAGGTTATGGGGCTTACTAATCTATTGATGTAAGAACTAATTGTTGACTATGGATTAATATTAGGACTTTGTGAAAGCCTAATTGAATATATCTCATATGATGGTGTCTTTCGTATGTTGCATTCCTACATGCAATGTTGCGTTATGGCTCACCGGTCTTGGTGATGTAGGGAACTATGTATTGAATGTGTGGGAGAACTCCATATTGGGAGTCATACAATGAGACCCCATAAGGTATATTTTGAAATTAAGTATTTTGATTAGGATTATCTTATACATATTTTTCCAATCTACTTGATGTGTATCTTATTCATGCATGTATATGAGATAGGGCAAATTAGCCTTACTAGCTCACCAACATATGAGTGTGGGACATGACCATGGGGATTTGACTTTGTTTTATTTAGATGAATAGATGTGCTTCAAATTTCCTCTGTAAACATGAGAGAGAGGAACCACATCTTTTTATAAAATATGTGGAATAAGGAAGCTGGGTATCTTTGCAAAACCAATCTATCTAGGAGTAAGGTGGCATGCCTACCTAAATATTTCCTTTATTGGAGTTGTCATGCCTCATGGCTATGATTAGGAGTGCACACTAAGGTGGTGAAGTCATTACTCCCCATTAGTTAAACCTTTAATTTTCTAAACTAGGCTAAGCTAACATGAAATAACCCCCATGGTGGAATTAGTTCATAGGAATATTACCCTATTTTATAGGGTTATTTGAAATATTATTATTTTAATGAAAAATAATGAATTAAAAGTATTTTATGAAATCATTAGTTAAACCTTATATATTCTAAGCTTAGGTTATTTGAAATATTATTATTTTAATGAAAAATAATGAATTAAAAGTATTTTATGAAATGATTAGTTAAACCTTATATATTCTAAACTAAGATGAGCTAACATGAAATAACACCATGGTGGAATTATTTCATATGAATATTACCCTATTTTATGGGGTTATTTGGAATATTATTATTTTAATGAAAAAATGAATTAAGTATTTTATGAAATCGTTTATTAAGAAATTTATAAATATGACACATGGGGATGTGATTATTCATCCAATTAAATATAAAAAAAAATGGGAGTTCCAATTAGAAGTTGAATATTGGATAATTAAAAAATTCGAGTTGAATGTTGGATAATTAAAAAATTAGAGTTGAATGTTGGATCATTAACTTTGATTATGATATTTTACTCAGTAGAGGCATCGAGTAAGTTATGCAACATAAGCAAAAAGTTTAAGGAATCGAACCAAACACCTATTGCATGAAGTTTAAAGCATTCAACTAGTTAAGCTAGACCACTGGGCTATTTTTATATAACTACATAATATATGTTTATTGAAGATTTCAAATAAAGAAAATGGTAGTAGTAGTGTACTGTAAAGTGTTAAAACAAAATTTCTCCATCAATAGATATCTGTTAAGAGCTTGCTTACCAAGCATTTCAAGAGTGAACCAGATTTTAGTGCAAAAATAAAAACATTGTAAAGATGCCCTATGTAGGTTTATGTATAATTGATCTTTTGGTTTTATGAGGAACAATTATATTTAATCCTATGACAATGTTAGACTATAGTTAAGCTAACCAATGTAGTTCCATCACTAGGGTTTTATGAAGAAAGATTGTAGAGAAAAATGTTGAAGGTAGCTACAAGTATTGCCAATAATTTGTTCATCAAAGACTAAGGGGTGATCTCATTGTAATTCTTGTAAGATCAATTGATAGTTACAAATTGAGCTCTTCGATCGGAAAAAAGACATAAATTAGTAAAGAGATTACAAGTTTCTATATGAGTTGATTGTGCTAAATTAAAAGGATATACTTGTCTCATACCATGTGAAGAAAACTTGAATGCCTCAAAGATTATGCTCCTTTTTTTATGCTTGCAAATTTCATCTATATTGGCTAATATACATGGAAATGAATCCTTGCTTAATGAATACTTGTGAAGCAAGATGCTTGAAATCATTATTACATATAGGAATGTGTATAAAGCATTAAGAGTTCCTCATCAGGAATGAGTATGTTTCAAGAGGGTTGTTAACATGTTGCTAAGAAAATTAGAATAGTTATCAATGAAAAAATAATTTCAAAAGAAGTTAAAGTAGAGATGACAATGTAAATGTTATCAATTGAAAAGAGGATGTGTATGAACTTGTATTGATCCAATCTACTTGTCCCATATGCAAGGTGGAGACCTTGGTCATCAAATCATTCAGACCATAGTTTATGTAATATAACCTCGACCTTGTGATTGTCACCTCCTCCTCTTTGTATTCCTTTTCTAAAAAATTGCTCCATATTCAGGGAAAGTTGTTTTACCTTTGCTAGCTTCTTAATAACTGGCACCATTTTCTCATACTCAAACTTGTTATTTCCTTGGGTAAATTTGCTTAACCTATGCTATCCCACCTAATGATGTCATCATATCTTCTACTCAACCCTACTCCTATTATTGTATGATGCTTATACCCCTTACTTTGTCTCAAACCATGGTTGTTTTTCCTTAACCAGTAGACTATCTAGATTTTTCCCCTTTCTCCTCCCTCATCCTTATTCCTCCTTTCCTTACTTAGAGAAACATTCCTTATTCTCCTTGTTCTTCCTTTCTCCTTTGATTCCATAGAGTGATCATAAACCCTAAGATGTGTGGATTATGTAGAGTTACTGGTTAGGGTGTGATTGAAACCACGTTTCACCCGTCAAGTTGGTATTTGTCTTGATTTCTACAGTAGTGGTGGAAGTTGACCTATCTCGAGGAATCAAATATATGTTACAAGCTCTGTTACAATCATTTTATCTCTAACCAACTACCCTAGACTTTCTTATGCCATAAATAACTAAAATAATTATAATAGGTAAGCCATTGAGACCATACTTGGAATATCCTTTATCTCATAGGAAAAAATAGTGATTTCAATATGCTAAGTTGGTGTTATTTGTGGAAAGTAATACATTATGGGTAACCAAGGTGGAAACGATTATATATTTGGATTATGTCTCTTGTTCCTAACTCTAAACTTTACATATCTTCAATGATAACCAATATTTCCATTAGGATTCAAGAATATCGTTCATAGCATGCTCTAACAATATTTCACATGACATTGCTTGCATTTACATAAGTGCATAGGGTCTTCACTGAGTGAAACAATGCCATAGGGTTTTCATTCATGGGATATTAAAGAATACCCTTAATTTCACTAGATATTGATAAATACCTACCAAAATCCTTTTTTTGAGCCCTCGTACCAATACATCTTTCCAATTAAAAAAATCCCTATTTTTACTAGATACCCCTTTTTATACCCCCCAATACCAATAAATATCCCATACCCTACTCCCTCCCCTCCAATACCTACAATATATTGACCTTATTTTTCACAATTTAAAACCCCCCCTTTATGAATGAATGTGTCAAGATATTGGTCAACAAGGTTGAATCCCCTGTGCATAAGTGTAGGTATCATGCACTCTAGATTTCTCTCTTCATTCTCATTTCTACGTCTAATTTCATAGACTAGTTTTTGGTTTCCACATTTCGTAATAGTTAGATATGCTTTCCTCCGTTGTTTACTCTCATATCTTATTTATCATACATTAATTATTGTCGCTTTTTCTTTTCCTTTATCTCTAGTGCTAGTTACCATATTCCCACAATCCGAACAAGTGTATATTTTCTTTATGATAGCATAGATGCATTCCATATGTGTTTCCCATGGATCCTAACCCCAACAACACCACCATCCCACCATTATGAATCCATAATTTGACCCCATGTGTCATGGCAGAGTGTCAACGCCCCGGCCTTTGATACAACTATGATGAAAAATATTTGTGAGGGCATAATGCAAAGAACATAAATTATTTCAAATCGAGGAATCCCCACATGCTCACCTTCAGGACACCACCATGTAGGGTCCATTATAACATGGTCTGGAGGATACTATGTCCCATATGGAGCATGCTTTTGATATGCCATTCCAAAGGAGAAACCCCAAATCTCACTCCATTCCTTTTATGGTTTCCTCACACCTTAGACATTGAAATTGATCAACTACATCAAACACAAGAAATCTATTGTATTAGTTTACAATGGAATTACCCATAATTTTATTCATCAATGAGTGGGTGAAGAAAACCATTGCTATATTTTCCCTGTATCCAATTTCCAAATTATCATATCCAATGGGGGTATGATGAAATGCGGTGGTCGTTGTGAAAATGTGAAACTCCAAATGGGTGACTACCATCTTAAAATACATATGTTTTCTATTGACATGGGTGGTTGTGATAAAGTTCTAGGGGTCAAATGGCTCTGAACTTTGGTTCCTATCACCATGGATTTTAAGGAACTCCCTCTCATATTTACTCAGGTTGGGAATACACATCACCTCAATGGAATTACCTGCGATTCTCCTAAAATTATCTCATCACACCATATCGAGAAATTATTAAAGAAATGCCACTTCGATGTCATTTCTTAGTTCAATTCCATCCAAGTCATGGAAGTGCCTACATTAGATATCCAACCTAACTTTCAACAAGTTCTCTCCCTGTATCATCAGGTTTTTAAGGAACCAAACGGTTTCCCCCCATCTCGTGGGAAACATGACCATGGTATTCCTTTAATCCCAAGCAGTGAACCTCCCACTGTCTTCCCTTATCACCACCCGTTTTCACAAAATAATGAAATTTTAAAAATCATTCAAGAATTATTCAATGCATGCATCATTTGTCCTAGCACAAGCCCTTATCCCTCGCTGGTGGTTATTCTCTTAAAAAATAAAGGAGCGTGGCATATGTGTCTTGATTTCCATGCTCTCAACAAATTAACCATTAAAGATACATTTCTATTCCTATCATTGATGATCTCTTAGATGAGTTGCATGGAGCCAATTTCTTCACCAAACTTGACCTTTCCCAATGTTAAAGGTAGCTACAAGTATTGCCAATAATTGGTTCATCAAAGACTAAGGGGTGATCTCATTGTAATTCTTGTAAGATCAATTGATAGTTACAAATTGAGCTCTTCGATCGGAAAAAAGACATAAATTAGTAAAGATATTACAAGTTTCTATGTGAGTTGATTGTGCTAAATTAAAAGGATATACTTGTCTCATACCATGTGAAGAAAACTTGAATGACTCAGAGATTATGCTCCTTCTTTTATGCTTGCAAATTTCATCTATATTGGCTAATATACATGGAAATGAATCCTTGCTTAATGAATACTTGTGAAGCAAGATGCTTGAAATCATTATTATGTATAGGAATGTGTATAAAGCATTAAGAGATCCTCATCGGGAATGAGTATGTTTCAAGAGGGTTGTTAACATGTTGCTAAGAAAATTAGAATAGTTATCAATGAAAAAATAATTTCACAAGAAGTTAAAGTAGAGATGACAATGTAAATGTTATCAATTGAAAAGAGGATGTGTATGAACTTGTATCGATCCAATCTACTCGTCCCATATGCAAGGTGGAGACCTTGGTCATCAAATCATTCAGACCATAGTTTATGTAATATAACCTCGACCTTGTGATTGTCAGCTCCTCCTCTTTGTATTCCTTTTCTAAAAAATTGCTCCATATTCAGGGAAAGTTGTTTTTCCTTTTCTAGCTTCTTAATAATTGGCACCATTTTCTCATACTCAAACTTGTTATTTCCTTGGGGAAATTTGCTTAACCTATGCTATCCCACCTAATGATGTCATCATATCTTCTACTCAACCCTACTCCTCTTACTGTATGATGCTTATCCCCCTTACTTTTTCTCAAAGCATGGTTGTTTTTCCTTATATCTATATTTTTCCCATTTCTCCTCCCTCATCCTTATTCCTCCTTGCCTTACTTAGAGAAACATGCCTTATTCTCCTTGTTCTTCCTTTCTCCTTTTATTCCATAGAGTGGTCATAAACCCTAAGATGTGTGGATTATGTAGAGTTACTGGTTAAGGTGTGATTGAAACCAAGTTTCACCCGTCAAGTTGGTATTTGTCTTGATTTCTACAGTAGTGGTGGAAGTTGACCTATCTCGAGGAATCAAATATATGTTACAAGCTCTGTTACAACCATTTTATCCTTAACCAACTAACCTAGACTTTCTTATGCCATAAATAACTAAAATAATTATAATAGGTAAGCCTTTGAGACCATACTTGGAATATCCTTTATCTCATAGGAAAAAATAGTTATTTCAATATGCTAAGGTGGTGTTATTTGTGGGAAGTAATACATTATGGGTAACCAAGGTGGAAACGATTATATATTTGGATTATGTCTCTTGTTCCTAACTCTAAACTTTACATATCTTCAATGATAACCAATATTTCCACTAGGATTCAAGAATAGCGTTCCTAGCATGCTCTAACAATATTTCACGGGGGGTTCACTCAGTGAACTTGTTACATAGCACCATCGTTCGCAGGATATTAAAGAATATCCCTAATTTCACTAAATATTGGAAAATCCCTCCTGAAATTGTATTGTTGAACCCCCCTCCCAATATACCTTTCCAATTAAGAAAACCCCTATTTTCACCAGATATTGTAGGTATCCATTTTTATCAACCCATTTTTAATACCCCCTTTATATCATATTATCAAGGTGTAACAAACAGGATCCTAATGCATCTTAGTATAACCAAACAAGATGCTAAAGAAATTAGTAGTATAATGCTAACAATGATCCCACTAAGATTGTAGGGGCGACTGATCAATTTGTAGCATTGGATAGTGGAAGACCCAATGAAATAGTAATGGGGAAGGTAAAATGAGTAAAAGGAAACCCGTTAAAAGATCAATGTAACAAAGAAAGTAAAAGATAGATAGTCCAATAGTGCAATGCTTATAAAAGATGAGAATTACAGATGTTTCAAACCACAACCTACCAATCTACCAATTTTATATCATGTAAATACAAATATAGCCTTAGAGAGCTCATGTTTTTTATAAGCTTAATAAAATAAACTCCATAAAAATACAAAATTGAAACCCTTTCGTGGATGGACTTCCCTACCTTCCTATCAAAACAATCATCATTGATGTTTGAACCCAAATGAACATAGAAAAATTCCTCTTACTTTCCAATAACACCATATGATCATGTGCATATATTGGATTTGGGTCATTCACAAGATTCAATGGATTACCTCTACTTCCTCTACATTTATTCTTGCAATCAAGGGAATTAGAAACATTTAGTTACCTTTTCGTGGGTTAATATATCTAATTCTTTTTATCTTTAAGGGAGAGGAAAAAATATCCATTGTTAATTTTCAATCATGCAATAGATATAAAGATACACAGATGGTGAAACTTATACGATACCATTTCATGGTAATAATAACATATAATGTATGTAAACAAGGATTTAGATTTCACCTATGTTCATGTCAGTTCCAATACAATATTAAGAAGGATTCCTTGCATATAAGAATTGAAATTTCAATTATGAATGTGCCAAATATAACTCAATCTAATAACTATTCTTAACTGGAAATGTGAAAATGTTAAAGAAGAATACAAAAAGTTGAAAGAAATTATTAGTCAAGAAAGATTGATCTAACTTTTCTTGGTTCCAGTGATCCAAGAACGATTGATCTCACTTTTCTTTCTTGTCATGGAACAAGGTCTAATTGAATCTCAATACCCACCTAAACCCCAACCTAAAAAATGAAGAGTTAGATCTTTTACTAGAATGCCTACAAAAATTACAATATAATTGTTCAACTCCAGAATTCTCGATTAGCTACATCTCTTAACCTTGGAGTTGACAAGGAACCAAAAGCACACTCAAACATACTGAACAGTTTCATAGGCTACAACGTGACTTATAACTAGAAAAGAAACACACTTTGGAAATTGGCCTCATATAGAACAACAAAAGGTATAATGTTACAAGCTTTACTCACTTTTAACACTAGAAAACTCAACCTCAATTACAAAGAAAGCGTAAAATCTTGCATACATATTCATAAGTGGTAACATTGACCTTTTGGACATCACATCAATAACATTCTACATAAAAAAAACAAAATACTACCACCATGGTTATCTCAGTGCCACAAAATTCTAATATTGTAATGCATGCTATTCCAAGAATCATACCTCATATCTAAATAACTTCGCCAAGCAACAAAAAGAGTAACCCCACAAAAATAAAACATAGAGCAGAGTTAATAGTAATAGTTGCAATATTATCGAAATTTTAAAAATCCAAATACATTGCAGAATTTGCTCCGAGATCTTTACAAAGACCTTCAAGTCTTTGCTGGAAGAAGAATGGATGAAAAAAATTAACTAACACATAAATCCATAAAGTTTAAATTAATTATAAACAAAGTTTAAATTAATTATAAACATTCACATATATTTTTATTAAGCAAAACGGAAGATATGATAAGTCAAAATCATTGTTAAATCAAGAGTATTAGTTTATCTTATAGATATGATGCTATGTATGATATAAATTGTACTCAAAAGAGTCACCTTCTCCATTGCTAGTACTAAAAAACTACTAAAAGTTTAAAGAGGGCATTGCCCTGAATTTTGAAAACATGTAAATATAAAGTATTTGATCAAATGATCTTGACATCAGCTCTAAATGACCACTAGTATAGAGGAAAGCAAGTTATCCAACTTCCAAAATGTCAATTTGCTTGATTGAAAACCTTCCAACACCTTTAGCCTTGATTTTTAAATCTAGTTGACATGAGGTTGACATCATGAATGACACATGAATTTGCATCAACCCGGGTACCTGTAACAATCAAATCATCATGTGAAATCCAAATCTGTATTGAAATCCGATTTAAAATCATAAGATGGATGGTTACACTAGCACAATATCTATCTTGAAAGCTGAAATACAACTACAAAAGATGAATGGTCAAAGAAACTTACACAAAAAAGTAGGTGGAAAAAATTAGGTTGGTTTATCCCAAAATTCACCATTCGAAGGGTTCACTACACCTGAGGCCAAAAAATATAAAATCAAGATGGCATTACTACATGAAATCAACAAAAATACAACCAATAATTATTTATAAATTATCTATTAAATGGGAATGAATAAGGAAAAATAAATTACAATAAACTTTAAATTAACCTTGTTGAGATTTCTGACAAAATCAGAAAAAACTTTGTAATCTCTTTCTTCTAATTTGTATGTGTCATTCCTATTGTTGTATGATAAGTTGGCCATTGCTATAACAGATTCAAGTCGTACAAAAAGATGATCTGTCAAATCATACTTGTACAAGCGTTGCCCTTTTATTTTATTGTACCAACAAAACTGAAGCTCAACACCTTCTGGCCTATCCAAAAGATCAATGTCATTATGGTAATCAAACACCCTATTTCCATCCTTCTTTCTTATTCTTTGAACCCTTCCAATGTACCAAGTTCCACAAGAAACACCTTCTTTGGTACTTCAAGAAACACCTTTTCTTGTGGCACGTTCAACTATAGGTATTGAGTTGCTCTCAAACAACACCCCGCAGTCCGATCCAATTCCAAAGCCGATTGAAACACCCTTTTTTGAAGCCCTTTCATCTCGCCTAAAGTAGACCCCATTTCTCACTCTAGTCAACCTATCTTTGGATAATGTTGGATTTCCATTCAACTGACTAACCAAACAAGATTTGAACATATCCTTACCATCAAGCTCTACCACTGGTTTGGTAGTTGTGTTCACATTATCATCAATGGTATCTAAAATTTCATCCAACTCATGCCTCCACTCACTTTCCATTGTTTGCAATTCACTAACATTGAGTATGGATGAAGATGAAGATTGGAATATTGAGTCGGAGTTATTCGGTGTAGAACCATCAACTACTTCATCCACTACTTGGAATGTTGGATAGTTTTGATCCTCTGTCCATGGTTTAAACCACCAAGAAGATTGTGTGTGTCCTTCTGGTTGCATGCCAAATCTTGATAAAAGGTTTTGCGCATCATTCAATCCTACTTTCAGAGCTTCTATAATTTTATCATCTGTAGATATTGGACCATAATGAGATAATACATCATGATTCTCTGTTGTTTGTTGGTGCAATTTATTCCATATGCTTTCTTGTTTTTTATGAGATTTATTAAAGCGAAGCCCTTGTGGATTTGATTCTTCTTCGGCAACTCTATTAAGAGTTCCAACAGCATGAAGCAAGTCAGTGAAATCATAGGTCCTCTCTGATCCAACCATCCCACCAACTTTGCTAAAGAAGTTCTCACACACATTTGACCCAGTCAAGTGCAATACACATGGCAAGTTAGAGTAGTGGTCTCGAAACAATCTCATCAATAAAACCGCAAAGTGGCATGAAATTTTCACATCCTGATATGCCTCTCTACTAATGAAATTTATGTTGGCATTAACAAGAGATTGTTTCCGTACCCAACATAACCATAACAAAAAGAAATGTTGAACTCTTGAAGCATTTCGCACTCTTTCCCAAAGAGTCAAACTATGAGACATAAAAATGTCAATGTAGTCAGCAACAATCATTAGATAAATCTCTGTACCTAGTGTTCTCTCTGCCCTACCACTTGTTGTACTTCTCATCTCTTTTAAACACCTTTGAACATGCCTTGAAGCAATGCATTGCGCTGAACCCCAATTTTGTCGATCCATCCTCTCTATATCTTCAATTTTAAGCTTGTGATCATCCACTTTAAAAGTGTTATAAACCATTCTGACATCATTAAAACTTACCAACTCTTCTCCAAGGATCAAATCTCGTCGGCCACTAAACAAAGGATTGATTAGCTTTTTCCCGTTGTGTATGTAATCCTAGTCATGTAGTCCTATTACGTTGCCACCATCATGCAACCCAGATAGCCTCCACCCTTCCCAAGGGATTTGATATTGAATACCTTTTGTTGAAGAATAAGCCTTCAACATAAGTTGTCTTCTTCTACTATCCCCATCAGATGAATGACCAATAATAGGTCCCAAACAATTTTCCATGTGTTTCCTCCACAAAACTTCTATTTTTTCCCATTGCTTGGCAACAAAATTTGCATCGAACCTATTGCATGTTGGATGAACAACCAAAACCAAACGGGGAAGCTTTTCATGTAAAGGGTTTGCAATAATGACACGTGCATAATGACCAATTACACTGTTCTTAAAAGTGTCTGTAATAACATCATAGCCTGCAGCTCCCTCGCCCACAGTCACTAAGAAATGTGATTGGCATTGATGATTTTCTTTATTACCACAAAAACCAACCAAAGTATAACTTTTTGCTACCCACCTAACATATTTTTTCACAACGGTCTCATCTTCAGCAAGGCAAACAGGAATCGGACCCTCTATACCATGTTTGGATTTATAAGAAGCATAAGCCTTTCCAAGTGCCTCAAAAATGTACTCATGCTCCCCTAGGATATATGACAGTGATTTTCTCACTTGCCTTAAAGTTGTAGATATTGAAGGACCATCTAAATTCAAGCTAATGAAGCTATGCAATCTAGGACCCCCCCATAACTTAATCATCTCATAAATGGATTTAGTGGATGCACCATACCTTCTCCCTGCTTTTGGACGTGTCAGGTTGTGAAAGATATCTTTGACAAATTCCCAAACGGCATCTTTACCTTGTAATTTTCCTTGTCTATGTGCCTCACACACATCCTTGCAAAACCTAAATACATCTTTCCTTTCTGTAGATTCGAACAACTTGTCCTTTAGGGACCTTATTCTAATAGAGAGTATAGCAACCTTTGTCCTCTCCCACCAAAGAGCCCTCATTGTTGATCTATAGCTAGTATTTGTAACCCTTGCAACATTTCTGAGCTTAGTTTGAGTCAAAAAGTCTAATCTTCTCCCTTTCCCTGTATATCACCCATGTCTTTTAATGGGGCTCCTTGATTCATGATATAAACACATCCTAAAGTCATCACAGTCTGGAATCAACTTACAAAACTTGCATGTCAATGATTCAAAAGGTATCCCTGTTTCAGAAGCCCTCTGACAATGAATATGCCTATATGTACCATCAATACGGCATTCTGTACCATGATAACATAGCATCCTCTTGGTATGCTTCTCTATGGCCCATAATTTCCCACCCCTTTGATCATCCATTAGGATTTTTGTGTTCAATCTCTCCCAATTTCTATCAATATATGGATACCAATACCCCCAACATTGTAGTATCAAGGGAGATAAATGATCTACAATAATACAATAAAAGCAAATAAATTTGAAGATAAAAAATAAAATTATGTTCAATGTCATATTCAAATTAAATAAGCTTGTGAAATTAACATACCTGAAGTAGAAGGATTTGCACTTGTAGAACCCCTATGTGATAGTGGTGTTGATGATGGGACCAAGAACCTAGTCAAACTCCGTTGGGACTTATCATTGGTAGGCTTCTTGGGTCTCCCAACTATGCCAGTCCTCAACCCAATTGTATTATGTGAAGCCTCATTTGTAGTATAAATGTGCTTGTTTGATTTCATATGTTCATTTAGAGAACTAACAATATTACCACTTGCTGGTACTAAATAAAACCATTTATTGCACCATGTACATTCCACTTTTACTTTTCTCTTGTCCTCGTATCCTACAAGTGTTGCTTCCACCACTTTGAACAAATTTGGATCTTGTGTCTTGTTGAAATAATCTAGTATTTTGATGGCTTTATCAATCTCAATTCAATCTCCAGCCATTGATGTCTTCCTTTCTATGTTACATGAAGGAGTTTCACTACTTCCCACCCTTGAAATGTTACGTTGATGGGCCCTTGTTTTCATGTGATTGTTTTTGAAGTTGCGAAGTGTCCGTGCTGCCAAAGATATTTCCCCTGTTCCATAATCAATACCACAACTTTCACAACGTATCTTTATTTTAGATGTTCCATTTTCTGAATATACTTTAAGAGTAACCTTCTCCTCAACAAACTCTTCCATTAAACTATTCATTTTTTGTTCCCAAGATGCCAATATAGTAGAATCAACACCTATGTTTTGTTCTATCGAATCACACTCAACTTCAACTCTTGCTTGTTTATGCATAGGTTCCTCCATGTTCTCTTCGATGATTTCAACATTTGGTGTTCTTTCCATTACATTTGATTGCAATGCTTCAATATCCAATGTGTCTAGTTTCCTCTTGATGCCTATAGGTGTTTTTGTAGCTTTCCATCTTTTCTCTTGTGTTGCATTTAAAGTATATCCTTGATTGCTGGTAAACTCAAAAGGATATCCAATGATATTATCAAGCACAATTTCTTGACGGATTTCTGCAAAAGTAGCATCTGATTGACACCTAACTATGCCAAGGGTAGAATGTTCTTCACCAGTTACAATTACAAAGTCAAAATCATTGTCTAGATTCATCTGTATTTCCATCCACATGTACCTTTTAGTTATATAAAAATGGATAAATATATAGAAACATTTTTCAAAAGATTGGATATAACATACATTTGTCAAAGTGGTGTTGAAACATTCAAACTAAAATTGAATTTATATAGAAGGAAATTCATTGAACTAGAAAACTAAGAGATATTTGGTTTATTCAGGTTTATTTAATAGACAATTAACTACCTCTTGTAGATATTAAATAACATTCCCAATAGACCCACTAGGAATTCAAAAAATGGGTGGGCCATAATAGTTCCATTCATTGGATATGCATGCCCCACTATGCCATCACACAAGCCTTACATAGGGAATCTTTTCCCGATAGGCATGATATGATTTCCTTTTCAAGACTCGTAATACAACAAGGAGGTGACTCATAAATGAAGGGCGGGGCTTCATAGTGGAGAATGGGATCTGATGAATCCATATTAGGCACTAGGGGAAGGACCTTTGATGTGCGGGGGGACCTTCATGATTTTATGTAAAAAGGTCAATACCAAAATTTTCCGCAACAAATCGAAATCGCAATAGGTCATGTGTAGGTATTTTTTTATGCATAAAGTATTCCAGGTTTAGAGAACATGGATTCTTACACAACAAATGAATCTCATTTCTCTATCTTTATAAGATCAAAATTAATCCAAAATTAGAGTCAATTCTAAGGGCGTGGATTTGGGATGTTTCCCATGGTCTTGGTCAATATACCACTTTGCGATAGTGCTAGTTAGGGTCCTCTGGAATAGGTGTAGCCTAATAGAATCATCAACGATGTTGTTTGGTGAGCACCATAGGTGAAACGACATGATATGATTTTAGGGGTCTTCTCCAGCCTTCCCTTCAAAGTTTGGGATGTATGACGAGAGTTCGATAGGCATAGGGGGGAATTTGGATCATGTTGGATCAAATCATTGGTCAATCTCATTAAATCAAGGAGGTTGAGGCTAACCATAACTGGAAATCTCGCATTTGGGCAAAGCTTGTCCTCATGGTTTCCATCTAAAATATTTGGGGTTTATAAAATATGTTTCATGATTTAGGGACCATAAACCAAACAAAACAACAAGGTAGAGATCGAGTGAAACAAAAGATGGAAAGGTCAACCATTCTATCTTCTTGTTTTATTAATCCTACAACTATTATC
Organism: Larix kaempferi; assembly: GCA_027924585.1. Classification (NCBI taxonomy): domain Eukaryota; kingdom Viridiplantae; phylum Streptophyta; class Pinopsida; order Pinales; family Pinaceae; genus Larix; species Larix kaempferi. Next base: position 234,293 of record BSBM01002003.1, read on the forward strand.
GAAGGATTAAAAATATTTTGGCCACATTTTTCCATTTTTTAAAGAATACTAAAAATAAAAAATAAAATTAAACTAGAGCACTACAAAATGAAAAGAAAAATAAATCCACAAGCATTAATTAAAACAAAAATAAATTTACAAGCATTAATGAAAAGAAAAATAAATTAACAAGCATTGAGGAATTTAAGTGGTTTTAGGTTTTTATGGTTTAACTTTTTATGCCTTCATAATGAGGGTTTTCACATTTGGGTTATGTTATCATGGTTTTATGTTTTTATTTTTTGTGTACTAAGTTCACATTTGTGGATTTCGGTATAAATTAAAATGAAAAAATGGGCATTCCCAAAACAACAAAAAACTTAACAAGTGGTTGGTGAAATAGCCCGAGAATAAGGTGAAGTTGTCCAATGGGTGCATAGGGGGATCTTCAATGTTCGAGGCTATTCTCTTACAATATTGACATTTCTAACCTTTTAACTTGTCAAAACCATGACAATCTATGAATGATTTTCTTAAAAATTTTCAAACACATAAATATAATTTTAAAGAAAACCAAGTGATTCCTTACATTTTTTGAAGTCCGTATACTAAAGTGGATGTTAATAACCATCATTATCTTCATCAAAGAATGTTTGAATAAACTTAATCTTCTAAAAGGGGAGGCTTGAAAGTACACAAAATATATAAAGATGCAATGTATTTTTTAAGAGAATTATTGCCAAAATAAAATACAATTAGAAACTAAGTAGATGTAATAAATTAAATTAAAAAGAATTAAAATACTTAAAAATATATAATAATAATAATAAAGTCTACCATAATAATAATAAACTAAACTAAGTGTCATATATATATATATAGCGAGAGAGAGAGAGAGAGAGAGAGAGTAGGATAAACCCATCTAAACTAGATCATATTTTAAAAAGATGTGTTTAGATTTAGATCTCTCTTACTCTCTAATAGATAATTAAGATAAATTCCTCTCTAGTGGGATGTCCTAATTCCACTTGGATTTTTTTTAGACAAACAACATATCATTCTTTGATTGATTATGTACTGTATCCTATGATCTTCCAACACAATACATATCTTGCTTATTTTCCAAAATTACCCTGTTCACAAGCTAAACACAAATGATATTTATGTGATATTCCTACATATGAGGAAGAAATCAATAGTTTCCATGAGATGGATTTTATCCTACCTTGATGTTTTATCATTGTATGTTCTAACTAGTGATACTTTACTCTAGTCTAATTAATTTTTTGTTTCATGCATTGATTTTTTGTTTCATGAGAACACGTTTGACTAATAATTAAATTTGATTAAAGATAAAATATTCCACAACTATGATGATCACATGAGTAATTCTCAATAAATATCTTTAGAATTCTAGCTATAATACTTTCTAATTACAAGTGAATCCCAACTATAAACATATTAAGTAATGCATACCCTTCTCACATTCCAACCTTAAACATAATAAGTATTTTCAATAATACTTTACAATACAACTGAATTGAAACATACCATAATCACTTAAATAAAAAAAGACATTCTTGAATAATAATTACGACCATTGTAGTACCCTATCTAAATAAGGTACATCTATGAATTCAACTAAGTCTTAGCATTTCCATTAGCTAAGGTATCTAAGATTTTAACTAAATTTTAGCATAGTTCAACTTAGTATTTTATTTTATTTAAAAGGAATCTATGAATTTAACTAAGTTAGCATTCTTCTATTCAAAAGTATAAGTATAAGTATAACTATCAACAACAATCGGAATCCACCTCTGTTCAAGACTTATTTAAATATTGATAATCTCTAAAAGCATATAACACTAATTTCATTTTTCTGAGGAGGAATTGCATACAATTACAAAGTGGTGTCTACCAAACGGCCACTTCTTATCTAAACAGAACTATTAATTAACAACATCTCGTCATTTCCTGTGTAAACGGAACTATTAATTAATAGTCAATGGCCAATTCATATCTAGATAGAACTATCAATTACTAACCAAATCGCCATCTCAATCTAAACCAGCTATCCCTTAATCATCAAATTGCCAATTCACATCTGGACAGAGCTTATCGGATTACAGTTCATCACACGAAGTTGGCTTGGAGAGTAGGAGTGTTAAGCGATCACAGTGAGTAATTTTCTAATCTAGAATTCGTCATAATAACAGACTCGTGGATCGAATGCAAATTGGATAACATTATGATGCAACTGGATATGAATCTGATGATGCCAATAAGAAAAATATTTGATTTATCATTCAACAAAATCACTAATGAGTTAAGTACTGGGGAAAATTTAACACAAACTTCTGATGGAATTCATTGTTATTGAAATCGCTATCTATCTGGGGACATCAGACTTGAATGTACTATCAGTGAAAACGCTATGGATTGAATATTGGACAAGTTTAAACACAAACAATAGATTGAAATCACCGTTAAGCAATCGTTATGGATTTGGGGATAGTGAGTGACATGAAAATTTTTGACAAAACCATGTAGGAATCCTCAAAGCTCAGGGAGATTCACGAGCTTTCTTGAAAGTGTAGGTAAAATGCAAATTGCAGACTACATGTTCTTCTATTTCAGACTACATGTTTTTCTTTATGAAAACGAGTACAATGTTATAGTTTATTTGACATATTTATTATGTATTTATGGGGGTCTGTGAATACTACAAAACCCATATTGGGGCCCTCGAATGTGTCTTTGGATTCTGGGAACACACAAAAGATAAGAGATTTAGTCAGGTAAACAATCAATATGGGGTTCGCTTACAAGCATCAGTCATAGGTGCATAAAGAATAGGTCAATAAGAGGTGGTCAATTATAATAGGTAAATTTCCCAGGAAGAATTCATTCTGTGGTAGGCCGAGGATTAAAAATGCTTGCTAAATAGTTGAGTCCTGACTCCTTATTGCTATACTATATCTAGTCGTTTACGAATCGATAAAAGGTTTCAACACAGCAAGGCCCAAGCCCTGGTCCATCCGCGGTAACACTTGTGAATAGGAGTCATTTCACCCACGCACATTATTAAAAAAATAAATTAATATACACTTAGACCTTACATTTAGATAGATTGTTGCCTGGGTTGAACCTATTCTATATCCAGTTTATGTCATTGACTGCGTGGACCCTCAAAACAGTTTATATTTTTTACAAAGATCCTATTATAGCAGCAGAGTTTATTTCCCCAGATCCAGTTCGGTTAAAGACAGAGGCGCAAAAGATTTCATACTAAATCCCGTGCATATTTCAGGTGTAGAACGACTGAGAAAATATATATAGAGTTCCCAATGAAGGAAGGTATTTCCAAGTTGGGGCATTGATTTGAGAGATATATTATACATATAAGTTGCTCCCACTGAGAACTTTAATTTGACATTCATTCTTAATGAAAGAGTGAGCTCGACCGTAAGATATCTATAACGCCATGGATGAGGCTCTCGAATCCAGTATTTTAGCTCTATGAGATCAAGTCACCGACGCCCTCTCCCCTCTCTCTTTAAAAATCTCTTAAAAGGCTATGCCCTTTCGAATTAGAAACCCACCTTCTGAACCATATCGTAGGGGACACTATGACACTCAAAAATGGGAAAGATGAAGCTAAAAAATTTGACTTAAACTGTAGATGTTGATTCGAGTGGAGGCTACTGTATAATGAGAACTTACGACGACATTAAAATTAAGAATAGTATTCAGAACTCCTGAGAATGATCTCTACAACAAACCCAGATAAGCAGCGGCATCCAGAAATCAATGGCAGACATTACTATAGTTCTGAATGACAGATTGCAGTGGCAGACAAAGACACAAACATTATTATAATTCTGAATCACAGGTTGCAGTGATAGACAGTGGGGAGAAAGAAAAAATTGGGTGCAGGGAACGTCTAATGAGAAGTGGAATTAATTTTTTAAAATAGCTAAGAAGAGGGTAATAGAACAGGAGCAATTGCAAATGCTTACCTTTTATGGGTGATGAAAACTGGCAGAACTTGAAATTCTTCTCGACAGAACCAGAACAGGGAAACCTATTTTCACTGGTCTCCAGCCTCCTCTTAGTGCCCAAACTCACCAGACATCGGAGATAGGAGTCGTGCAGCTACACATTAATTTTAGGCTATGCATCTCATAATCAGAAATTAAGTGCCCACGAAAGATTCGAAATTCCTGAATCCTATCCTATGTATATCATTCAAACCCCACTCGTAACAGTTATACCTTGTTGGGCACTGGAAATCTTTCGACCTACCACTGGCCAGGTCTCATAGGGACGGGGAGGGAAAGGATCATAAAATGATGGTTAGGGCTTTGATCTCGATGGAGTTTACGCGGTAAAGTTGTGAACTGAGCAAGCTAGCAGCCAGTGAATCTGCCTTTGATATAACTTGAAGGAAGGGAAAGTTGCAGCCCGTGGCCGGGCACGCAGCAGCTACCAAAAGGAGCAATTAATTCCATTAACCCTATTGTACCTACTACCACCCTAACATCATTTAATTGCACCGCTCAAGTTTCAAACTGTGCCAGTGCCACACTGCCAAGTTCCCCACTACTGCCAACTCCTGAGTGCCATGGCTGATGGCACAGTCAATTTTTTGCATTCCAGTTTGCTCAATACGTCTTACACCACGTCAATTGAATAAATGCACACCAAACTTCAGCCTCCGTTTACATGGATTTTGGGCAATTGCGCTTGTCATATATTTAATAACACTACGGTAGCAAATGGATCCAATAAATACCTGTAGTTTAATAGCCTCATAAATTGTTTGTAATTATGACATACCATGGGAAGGGGATATTTGCTCACCATATCTGGCATGGTTGTCATGTCAACTATAGATCAACAACCTACTACTATTGTTTCCAACCCAATTCAATGATCAATCATGTCCTTGGGATTGATTGCTTGTTTAGTTTCTGGATGGCGTTGATATGGTATGATTGATGGCTCACAACTTTTACCCATTTAATGCGGTTGTTCAAGATTTTATTGCAGATTACACACTGCATGCCCCAAGATGGCTACCCTCCCCAACAAACAGTCATTAGAATGGTCAGGTGTACCTACATTAAACTCATAATATTAAACCTTGCAAGTAATTTCATGTGAAGTAGATTGCAATCTGTTACCGTCCCTCGATTTCGATAGCCGTATTAATTTTATTACATCTTGGATAAGCAATCGGTTGGGATGTGAGTATATTAACAAAGTTGACCACCTTGTTTCCTAAGGAGTTGTGAGACCCTATGAGTTGTCCTTCGTAATACTTTGGTTATATAACAGGTATCCAAGGTTTAGAATTTGCAACGTTGGTTTTATTTGGCTATTTTTTTTAAAGTTTAATTTCTTCACATTTTCTTATGCCTACAATAACATGAATTTGGTCCTATCTTTGCCATATCACACATTTGACGAATTGCAGGGTGGATAAATAATTTCAAAGAATAATAAAAAAATATTAATTTTTAAATGATAAAGATTAATTTTAGAAATGAAGATATTATTTTGTTATCTAATAAAAAGTCAATGTAAATAGACCATAGATCGATTACTATATATTTGTCAGAGGAAGATATAAAAATGGGTAGTCTAGGTAGCCTCATGGATAGTTCAGAAATAAATAATAGGGTTTTTATAGCATATCATTCATGAACAAAAATTAAACTTTTTAAACATCTAACAAATTTTTGGGAAATTGACAAGTATGAATTTTTTTATTTTTTTATTTTTTAGAAAAAAATATTTATTAATTTTCATAACATATATTATTAATTTTTGGTATTTTTAATATCATGCATAGAAAAAAAAAATACTTTAAAATTATTTGTAATAAAATACACTCTCGTCCCCTCCATGCTTCTACATGAAATGTAATAAAATATACCCTAAATATTTGTATTGCTATATAACATATTTAAGACCCTTTGACCCCTTAATACAAGGCAATATATTTTCTCATTTCCATATCATAGTTTATTCCCCAATATGAATGGACGTGATAGGATATTGCCTACCAAGTGACCCCCCCATGCAATATTTCACATGAGATTGCTTGCATTTACATAAGTGCATAGGGTCTTCACTGAGTGAAACTATGCCATAGGGTTTTCATTCATGGGATATTAAAGAATACCCTTAATTTCACTAGATATTGATAAATACCTACCAAAATCCTTTTTTTGAGCCCCCATACCAATACATCTTTCCAATTAAAAAAATCCCTATTTTTACTAGATACCCGTTTTTATACCCCCCAATACCAATCAATCTCCCATACGCTACTCCCTCCCCTCCAATACCTACAATATATTGACCTTATTTTTCACAATTTAAAACACCCCCTTTATGAATGAACGTGATAAGATATTGGTCAACAAGGTTGAACCCCCCGTGCATAAGTGTAGGTATCATGCACTCTAGATTTCTCTCTTCATTCTCATTTCTATGTCTAATTTCATAGACTAGTTTTTGGTTTCCTCATTGCGTAACAGTTAGATATGCTTTCCTCCCTTTTTTACTCTCATATCTTATTTATCATACATTAATTATTGTCATTTTTTCTTTTCCTTTATCTCTAGTGCTAGTTACCATATTCCCACAATCAGAACAAGTGTATATTTTCTTTATGATAGCAAAGATGCATTCCATATGTGTTTCCCATGGATCCTAACCCCAACAACACCACCATCCCACCATTATGAATCCATAATTTGACCGCATGTGTCATGGCAGAGTGTCAACGCCCCGGCCTTTGATACAACTATGATGAAAAATATTTATGAGGGCATAATGCAAAGAAAATAAATTATTTCAAATCGAGGCATCCCCACATGCTCACCTTCAGGACACCACCATGTAGGATCCACTATAACATGGTGTGGAGGATACTATGTCACATATGGAGCATGCTTTTGATATGCCATTCCAAAGGAGAAACCCCAAATCTCACTCCATTCCATTTATGGTTTCCTCACACCTTAGACATTGAAATTGATCAACTACATCAAACACAAGAAATCTATTGTATTAGTTTACAATGGCATTACCCATAATTTTATTCATCAATGAGTGGGTGAAGAAACCCATTGCTATATTTTCCCTGTATCCAACTTCCAAATTATCATATCCAATGGGGGTATGATGAAATGTGGTGGTCGTTGTGAAAATGTGAAACTCCAAATGGGTGACTACCATCTTAAAATACATATGTTTTCTATTGACATGGGTGGTTGTGATAAAGTTCTAGGGGTCAAATGGCTCTGAACTTTGGTTCCTATCACCATGGATTTTAAGGAACTCCCTCTCATATTTACTCAGGTTGGGAATACACATCACCTCAATGGAATTACCTGCGATTCTCCTAAAATTATCTCATCACACCATATCGAGAAATTATTAAAGAAATGCCACTTCGGTGTCATTTCTTAGTTCAATTCCATCCAAGTCATTGAAGTGCCTACATCAGATATCCAAACTAACTTTCAACAAGTTCTCTCCCTATATCATCAGGTTTTTAAGGAACCAAACGGTTTCCCTCCATCTCGTGGGAAACATGACCATGGTATTCCTTTAATCCCAAGCAGTGAACCTCCCACTGTCTTCCCTTATCACCACCCTTTTTCACAAAATAATGAAATTGTAAAAATCATTCAAGAATTATTCAATGCATGCATCATCTGTCCTAGCACAAGCCCTTATCCCTCGCTGGTGGTTATTCTCTTAAAAAATAAAGGAGCGTGGCATATGTGTCTTGATTTCCATGCTCTCAACAAATTAACCATTAAAGATACTTTTCTATTCCTATCATTGATGATCTCTTAGATGAGTTGCATGGAGCCAATTTCTTCACCAAACTTGACCTTTCCCAATGTTGAAGGTAGCTACAAGTATTGCCAATAATTGGTTCATCAAAGACTAAGGGGTGATCTCATTGTAATTCTTGTAAGATCAATTGATAGTTACAAATTGAGCTCTTCGATCGGAAAAAAGACATAAATTAGTAAAGAGATTACAAGTTTCTATGTGAGTTGATTGTGATAAATTAAAAGGATATACTTGTCTCATACCATGTGAAGAAAACTTGAATGACTCAGAGACTATGCTCCTTTTTTTATGCTTGCAAATTTCATCTATATTGGCTAATATACATGGAAATGAATCCTTGCTTAATGAATACTTGTGAAGCAAGATGCTTGAAATCATTATTACGTATAGGAATGTGTATAAAGCATTATGAGATCCTCATCGGGAATGAGTATGTTTCAAGAGGGCTGTTAACATGTTGCTAAGAAAATTAGAATAGTTATCAATGAAAAAATAATTTCACAAGAAGTTAAAGTAGAGATGACAATGTAAATGTTATCAATTGAAAAGAGGATGTGTATGATCTTGTATCGATCCAATCTACTCGTCCCATATGCAAGGTGGAGACCTTGGTCATCAAATCATTCAGACCATAGTTTATGTAATATAACCTCGAACTTGTGATTGTCAGCTCCTCCTCTTTGTATTCCTTTTCTAAAAAATTGCTCCATATTCAAGGAAAGTTGTTTTTCCTTTTCTAGCTTCTTAATAATTGGCACCATTTTCTCATACTCAAACTTGTTATTTCCTTGGGGAAATTTGCTTAACCTATGCTATCCCACCTAATGATGTCATCATATCTTCTACTCAACCCTACTCCTCTTACTGTATGATGCTTATCCCCCTTACTTTTTCTCAAAGCATGGTTGTTTTCCCTTATATCTATATTTTTCCCTTTCTCCTCCCTCATCCTTATTCCTCCTTGCCTTACTTAGAGAAAAATTCCTTATTCTCCTTGTTCTTCCTTTCTCCTTTGATTCCATAGAGTGATCATAAACCCTAAGATGTGTGGATTATGTAGAGTTACTGGTTAGGGTGTGATTGAAACCAAGTTTCACCCGTCAAGTTGGTATTTGTCTTGATTTCTACAGTAGTGGTGGAAGTTGACCTATCTCGAGGAATCAAATATATGTTACAAGCTCTGTTACAACCATTTTATCCTTAACCAACTACCCTAGACTTTCTTATGCCATAAATAACTAAAATAATTATAATAGGTAAGCCTTTGAGACCATACTTGGAATATCCTTTATCTCATAGGAAAAAATAGTGATTTCAATATGCTAAGGTGGTGTTATTTGTGGGAAGTAATACATTATGGGTAACCAAGGTGGAAACGATTATATAATTGGATTATGTCTCTTGTTCCTAACTCTAAACTTTACATATCTTCAATTATAACCAATATTTCCACTAGGATTCAAGAATATCGTTCCTAGCATGCTCTAACAATATTTCACATGACATTGCTTGCATTTACATAAGTGCATAGGGTCTTCATTGAGTGAAACTATGCCATAGGGTTTTCATTCATGGGATATTAAAGAATACCCTTAATTTCACTAGATATTGATAAATACCTACCAAAATCCTTTTTTTGAGCCACCGTACCAATACATCTTTCCAATTAAAAAAATCCCTATTTTCAAATATCATGTAATATGCATTTTGATAAAAAATACCCACAACTAGCTATGCAATGCAACAAAGAGATGGGGGCATGATTTCACAAGGAATTGGGAGGGAAAACATTCAAACCCTTGAGCCAATAGAGTCAAACCAAGTGTCAATGAGGGAACCCATCAAACCCTCAACTACCCATGTTGACTTTTGTACCAAACCATTGATTTCTCCCAAGAGTTGGTTGGGGTAGTTAATGCCTTGGGAAGGGAGAGGTATGGCTATCCAAATTCGGGTATGGGAAAGCCACCCTTCATGGAAATTCATGGTGGTCTCCTTGGGAAAGAAGAGAGCCACAAAATTGCTCTCCAAGCCATTATGCATGACCATTCTTCCTCCCTCATGAGTGGAGAACTACCTGGGCGTTTTCCAGGCATGTGGAAAACGTTTTCTTCATTTCCCCATCAGAGAAGGGCGTTTTTCTGGGTTGTATACCAGTGGGGAAGAGGGGAAAACGAATGGGGGTTCAATAGAGACCGTTTTGGGCTGTTGAAGGCTGAGATATTGCGGAAGAAGTCATTTTTTCCTCCCGGGGTTTGTTTGCCCCATCCCACAATCCGTTTTTGTTGGGAACATTTTTGGGAAAACCCATGGCCATCTTATTTGTAATTCCCATTGTCTAAAATGTGTATCCCTGCCCCTGTTTGTGCTTACTGTGTGAATGAAGAGTGTGTTGGGTATGGGTATCCATGGCTTGAGCTTGAGTGTAAGCCTCCAGGGTTCAATTGTAGCCTGATAAACCCAGTTGGACTGGCTTGGCTAAAATGAATCGGTTAATGGACTGTGTGTGAGCATGAATGCCCCCTTCTTCCTTGTGAGAATCATGCCTAGCTCGGGGGTGGCTTTCGGATGGACTCAGTATAAGCTGTCGAAGAGCCTATGGCTGGGTGGAACGTTGCAGCGACATAGCTAGTTGTTGGGACAATTGCAATGAAGATAAGTGTTTCTGTCTATGTATTTACTCCTGCAATGTTTAATTAATGACTGATTATTGATATGTTGAATGCATATGAAGAGTGTGTGAATGTTGTTTTAATTCCGTTGTGCATAATTTTCTTGTGTTACATCTGCACATTCATATTTTATTCCTTTTAATCAAATGAGTGGGATGAATTTTGATTAAAAGCCCCATCGATTGGTAGTATGTTCCTTGCCTTGCAGTGGTCAGCAGGTGGGTACATGACATTTGGTATCAGAGCTGCTGGTTGCAGCATTGGGCCTCTATGGGCCAAATCCAATTACAGTCATCTCTGAAAGAAAGAAAGTTTTCAAATTGTTTAAGTCTGTTTGAAAAAGTTGTTTGAGATTTTTTCGGAAGGAATTCCTGAATGTCTTCCGAAACTGCGGAAGCATTCGACGAATTGCTCCGAAACTGCGGAAGCATTCCGCGAGTTTTCCGCAACGCGGAAGAGTTCGGGAAGTCGCCCCGAAATTTGCGGAAGGAATTCTCTTCCGAAATTTGTGGAAGGAATTCTCTTCCGAAATTTGCGGAAGGATTCCACGAGTTGTCCCACAACGCGGAAAAATTCGGCGAAATGCTCCGAAAAAGCAGAAAATTTTTCTAAGTATGTTTTGAAAATTTTGGTTAAAGTCTGTTCGGGAAAGTCTTCCGAAACTGCGGAAGGATTCCACGAACGGTTCCGAAATTGCGGAAGAGTTCGGGAAAGTCTTCCGAAACTGCAGAAGGATTCCGCGAACGGTTCCGAAATTGCGGAAGAGTTCGGGAAAGTCTTCCGAAACTGCGGAAGGATTCCGTGAACGTTTCCGAAATTGTGGAAGAGTTCGGGAAAGTCTTCCGAAACTGCGGAAGGATTCTGCGAACGGCTCCGGAATCGCGGAAGAATTTGGGAAAGTCTTCCGAAACGGCGGAATCCTTCGCCGAATGGCTCCGCAACGGAAGTCTTCGCCGAATGGCTCCACAATTGCGGGAGCATTCGCCGAATGGCTCCGCAACGGAAGCCTTCGTCGAATGGCTCTGTAGTTGCGGGAGCATTTGCTGAATGGCTTCGCAATTGTGGGAGCCTTCGCCGAATTGCTCCGCAGTTGCGGGAGCATTCGGTGAACCGCCCCGCAGTTGCGGGAGCATTCGGTGAACCGCCCCGCAGTTGCAGGAGCATTCGGTGAACCACCCCGCAGTTGTGGAGAGTTTCCCAAAAAAAAACTTGATTTGACGAAAACTTGTGGAGAGTTGACGAAAACTTGATTTTTGAATAGCAGGAACATCCGGACTCAGAATGGAATGATTCCTGTGGGGCTCGGAGGCCATTGACGAGGGCCATGAAAGAACCAGTGAAGACCCCTAGCCCATTATACTCCGATTTGACAGAAAATGGGGAATAGTGACTTTTGAAGGACGGAGTCCCGAGGCTTGAAAAAAGGTCGGTTTGAGCTGAAATTGATCAGGTGCCGCCATGAAGCAGGCACAATGTTTAGTTCCGAATCATGGGGCCAAACCCCAAAAGATGAAAGGTCGGGGTGAGCAAGAAGGCCAAAAAGCACTGTTCCGGGCCACTTTTTCGGGATTTTGAAAAGCTCATGGACAGTAAAAGTGACCCTAGATGTGGGAATAAAAATTTTTACTGAACTAGACATTTCATATTCTCATTAAGATGGACAGTTTCCGTTAAACGAAGATTTCCCAGAAATGCACCGTTTGGGAGATAGCCATTTTTGGCCCAAAATTTGGAATTTTGGAAAAGTGTGAAAAGTGAGAAGTAGTAAAACCCAGAAATGCATAGGAGATGAATGGTGCATCGGAATTGAAATCCATGAATTGCTGAGTGTTCCTTGTTATATGGGCTAACTCCGCCCGATAGAAAAATTTTTGTGATTCCTCATAGATGTTCTTCCATAGGTGGCTAAAGTTGGCATTCTGGACCAAAATGCAACTATGTAAAATGTGCAGAATTGGAGTGAAAGTTGTCATTTTTGAAAAGATGCAGTTTCCACACCCGGTGTCGGAATAAAGCATGAAGACAGGCATTGGAAAGCTTGTCCAGTAGGGAGCAATGATACATGACCATAGTTTGAATGAGGTCTGCGTATATCATATATATTTAGTGCAGAAGAGTGCGAGCGACTGTTTTGACAAACAAATTTTGTTGTCAATATGGACAATTTCTACAATTGCATGATATGGAACAGGAATTCCATGTTACGATGAGGGATCAAAAAGGGAAGAATTTATTAAACCTATGTTTGTTATCATACTTATAATTATGAAATTGTCATATGGCATAAAAATGTTAAAAATGTAAAGGATTACATAGGTGTATATGCACTAGATGGCATCTTAACAAACAGTGCATAATGCATATGGAAATGCTTGTGCGTAAATAGGATATTGTATATTGGTAGAATAATGAAGTCTGCATATGCAATGAACCACTAATGGAGAATATTGTGGTTGATAATCACTATTAATGTTGGTATTAGTTGTAGGACCAAAGATAACAAAGAGCATGGTTAAATGTGCTGAGGATATTGTTGCATGAAGCCAACAACCTTATGCAGAAAGAATGGTGCAACAAATCTATGATCATAAAATTGGCAAAAGGACTGAATAGCCTTGGTAAGAGGCCAATTGATCAGGTAACATCAGGCGATGTTAATGGTAGCCATGCAGGTAATGATTAATGGTGCCAAATTGCATGAAGGTTGAAAAAGGATTTGGTAAGATCTCTTCAACTATGTTTGAGTTATGTTGAGATAGTTTGCATATGAATTTATATCATGCCATGTGTATGTTGGTTAGGTGCTTGATAACCAAAGCAAGTGAGGACTGGTGGTCCTGATTATGGTAATGCAAGTTATATCAGATAGTCATGTTTCAATCATAATATGCTTGAATGCATAGTACTCATGAAACAATGCAAAGTAGCATTGAGTAGATGTGCATTAAGAGATTTTATAAATCTTGTGATACATTGTATGAATGCATAGGGATGATACATATGTCATTGCAAAATAAATAATGAATGAAAGGATGAATTGATGATAATTCGAGGATCACTTCATGGGCTGTTATGAATGATATGACTGTGAAATTTGATCTAGAGCTTATGAGGAGGAATCTCATGGTTGAGAGCTCTAAGTTCTGTTAGTAAGAACAGTTGTAAATATCGGATTTGTAATTGTTTCGGATTTTAAATTTTTCTTTCAATTGCTAATGACTATTTGGCTTATATGAAAATGTGTCAGGAGGACATGCTGTAAGTGGATGCTCCCGTATGGCAGCAGGCATAAGACCATAACGGGCAGAGTGGTGTCACTTACAGGAGCCAAACAATATGAGGATAGCCTCATGGATAAGAAAACCAATTTCTGTAGTAGACAGAATTATAAATTCATATTGAATTTAATTATTAATGCTATTGATTGGTTATGGAACAATCATATTTGAAGCTTATTGCTAAATGTTGCTGACTGTTTGACTATTTGATAAAGTGTGCCAGGATGACACATTGCAGGAAGATCATGTGTGATGGCTTGCAGAAGCCAAACTAGATGGGAAGGATCCCATGCTTTGGAAATGGGTTTCGGGTGAAACGCCATTGTAAATGTTGATAATGTCTCAGACAAACTGCATGTTGGTAAAGCATGTGAGTGAGACAGTAAATTATGCCAAGAAGGTATGTGTGGGTTATGGCACGTGAAAAGATTGGGGTGGCAAACCGAAGGACTGTTGACTCAGAGAAGGGAGCCCCATTCTTCACAAATGTAGAAAATATACATCTGTGAAACGAATGAGTATTCCGTAACCCTAACTAAGAATATACGTGTCTGGTTATTAGATTTAATATGCAGAGCATGTTTTATTATTTTACTATTGTTCCAGACTGCTTGAGTATGACTAGGGCCTACATGGCGCACATCGGAAAGGGGGTGCACACCTTTTCTGGTGCTGGGTCATGGTAGGATTTTCGATATTGACTACACCCTAAGGGAATGGATGCATTCCTGGTGTTTAAATACTTGATAGTGAATGATATGAAATATGATTACAATTTTTGGGCAGCAATACTGATGAGCCTACTTATCCTTCTTGTGCTAACAGCTTACACAAATGCAACTTGGTGTTGTACGTAAGAGGCAAAGTGAAGAAAGGGTGCTCAAGAGGATTGTATGGGCAATGGTAACCTTTCTATGCTCACACTAAAGGACACTAGAAGGGATGGATAGGCCAGAAGAGTTGTGTTGCAGAAAAGGGGTATCATCCTTGTGTAGTGTGAGTGGGTAATGTGGGGCCATGCTAGCCTGCAGTCAAGAAAGTCACCTATGGAGTTCCTGGAGGGAACCACTGGTTGCATAAGAGAAGGAGCCACATAATCATATTATGTTGTTCATATTGCCTGATAAACCCAGTCGATGTACTGGCTTGGGAATGGTTGTCGTATGCCTGATAAACCCAGTCGGCGTACTGGCTTGGCATTGGTTATTTGGGAGTTGTGGCGAAAGGTTGCTGGATGCCTGATAAACCCAGTCGGTGTACTGGCTTGGCATGTTTTTAAATTAATGCCTGACAAACCCAGTCGGTGTACTGGCTTGGCATTGGTTATGGAGGTATTGGTTATTTGGGTGTTATTTCCTGACAAACCCAGTCGGAGAACTGGCTTGGAAATGATTGTCGTATGCTTGATAAACCCGGTCGACGTACTGGCTTAGCATACTGATTCTTGAAACGCTTGATAAACCCAGTCCGCGTACTGGCTTAGCATACTGATTTTAGGGATGCCTAATAAACCCAGTCGGCGTACTGGCTTGGCATTTCCTATTCGGAGGATGTTGTGGAGCAGCATGTGTGCCGGCCAAGCATCCACCCCACAGGTGATCCAAGGCTTGTAAGCAGAGAAGGAAACCTGTGGAGTAGCGAGGAAGATGCACAATACAGATAAGTATTCATTTTCATTTATTTCTTATTTGGAATAATAAAGACTTCAGGTATAAGTCTTATGACAACCAAGCTAATACACTGTTGTTCTTTGTTGGAAACCTTGGTCATTGCAGGAAGGAAAGACCCTGAAAGAACTATAAAATTCTTGGTAAAGCCAGAGAGTAACTGGTTGGGTGCCATAAATTTCTTGGTAAATTCTGGGAATAGTTGGTGGGAACATTAACCACTTGATGTTGTGGGGCAGCCAGCGTGCTAGCCGAACATTCCCTTAAACAATTGATAAAAACCAGTCAGCGTACTGGCCTGGCATTGCCTATTTGAATGGTTGTGGAGTAGCCTGCGTGCTGGCCCAACATTCATTGTTGTATCCACGGGAAATCTAATGCTTGGAAAGCGAAGAAGGATCCTGTGGAGTAAAGTGAAGACATCCAATAAAGATAAGTATTTGGTTATCTTGCAACTCTTGCTTATGAATATACATGTGTATATGATTTACTTATGATTTCTTAAATTTACATTTGGAGATAAACAATATGAAAATACATTAAACATGTGAATTGACTCAATGTTTGAGTGTAGGTACTATTGGAAGCAAGGACTATGAGAGCATCTGGAGGATGCATGTGGACATTTGACTGTCCTAAGGAGCTCAGTATGAGCAGTAATGAAAGATGGTGCTAGTGGAACTGTGTGGGTCCTAGCAGCCAAAGGTTCTATAAGGAACAATGGGGAAGGGTTCCCTAGTTGAAAGCTATTAGACAGACCTTAGACACTAAAGTGTCATAGCCAAGAAAGGGCAAGTCAAGCATTCACATTGAAGTGAAAGAGGCTAAGGAGCATGGAACCACCAGTGATGCTGTGGCTCCAGATTGGAACAAGATTAAGAGGGGGAAACTATTACTCTTCTCTTTTCTTTTTGACTAATGCATCTCAGAAACAAAAGATTGTTGAGTGCATATCATGGCTGAAAATAGATTGTGTTTAATTGCTTGAGATGAAATGTGAATGCTGAAATAGTAAATTTTCCTGTGAAAGGATGAACATGAATGAATTCATGTGTATGTTGGGAAAGCATGAAAGTATGGAAGTCCCATGAATAAAGCATGGACGTTCCACGCCAATTAGGAAAAATAATTGACTAATTTTATTATTGTGTTATGTTGTCCTAACAGGAATTGCCATGATAAGTCTCACAGGAGAGACGGTGAAGCCATTGATTACAGCTATTACTAGCCAAGTGTTGCTGGTGAGAAAAGAGAGAGCCATTCATGCACCATGATCATGGCAGCAGAACAAAAGCTATTTGTTTTGGTTGGAAGTCTTCCTCAGATAGTTGCTGGGACAACAAGAAGGAGGGCATTCATGAAATTCTAGACTTGTGGATCAGCTAGAAGGTGAATAAAGGAAAGGGATTGCTCTGGAGCAATGCCCACCTGTAAAAGCTGGAAGACCAAAGCTGGCAGGAGACGCTGGTGGAAGCTAGAGGAATTGATCCTGAAAGTTCAAAGTAAAGGGATAAAATGCAGGACAGACCTGTCACATTTTGTGAATTTTGAATCATGTGTAAAGTGGGTATTTATACCTAACTGTTGGAACACCGAGGACGGTGTTATTCCAAGGGGAGGGGAATGTAATGTCCCCAGTTTGACCCCATGGCATTAACATTATAAATGATGTAATATTGTTATGAAATCATGGTGAGGAGCTCAAGGCCAAGGCCCCGCCATTGATTTAGTGATGCATATGGGTTACGTGCTAGCAATGCACATTGGAAATTCAAATATCATGTAATATGCATTTTGATAAAAATACCCACAACTAGCTATGCAATGCAACAAAGAGATGGGGGCATGATTTCACAAGGAATTGGGAGGGAAAACATTTAAACCCTTGAGCCAATAGAGTCAAGCCAAGTGTCAATGAGGGAACCCATCAAACCCTCAACTACCCATGTTGACTTTTGTACCAAACCATTGATTTCTCCCAAGAGTTGGTTGGGGTAGTTAATGTCTTGGGAAGGGAGAGGTATAGCTATCCAAATTCGGGTATGGGCAAGCCACCCTTCATGGAAATTCATGTTGGTCTCCTTGGGCAAGAAGAGAGCCACGAAATTGCTCTCCAAGCCATTATCCATGACCATTCTTCCTCCCTCACGAGTGGAGAACTACCTGGGCGTTTTCCAGGCATGTGGAAAACGTTTTCTTCATTTCCCCAGCAGAGAAGGGCATTTTTCTGGGTTGTATACCAGTGGGGAAGAGGGGAAAATGAATGGGGGTTCAATAGAGACCGTTTTGGGCTGTTGAAGGCTGAGATATTGGGGAAGAAGTCGTTTTTTTTCCTCCCGGGGTTTGTTTGCCCCATCCCACAATCCGTTTTTGTTGGGAACGTTTTTGGGAAAACCCATGGCCATCTTATTTGTAATTCCCATTGTCTAAAATGTGTATCCCTGCCCCTGTTTGTGCTTACTGTGTGAATGAAGAGTGTGTTGGGTATGGGTATCCATGGCTTGAGCTTGAGTGTAAGCCTCCAGGGTTCAATTGTAGCCTGATAAACCCAGTTGGATTGGCTTGGCTAAAATGAATCAGTTAATGGACTGTGTGTGAGCGTGAATGTCCCCTTTTTCCTTGTGAGAATCATGCCCAGCTCGGGGGTGGCCTTCGGATGGACTCAGTATAAGCTGTCGAAGAGCCTATGGCTGGGTGGAACGTTGCAACGACATAGCTAGTTGCTTGGGACAATTGCCATGAAGATAAGTGTTTCTGTCTATGTATTTACTCCTGCAATGTTTAATTAATGACTGATTATTGATATGTTGAATGCATATGAAGAGTGTGTGAATGTTGTTTTAATTCTGTTGTGCATAATTTTCTTGTGTTACATCTGCACATTCATATTTTATTCCTTTTAATCAAATGAGTGGGCTGAATTTTGATTAAAAGCCCCATCGATTGGTAGTATGTTCCTTGCCTTGCGGTGGTTAGCAGGTGGGTACATGACAATACCCCCCAATACCAATCAATCTCCCATACGCTACTCCCTCCCCTCCAATACCTACAATATATTGACCTTATTTTTCACAATTTAAAACACCCCCTTTATGAATGAAAGTGATAAGATATTGGTCAACAAGGTTGAACCCCCTGTGCATAAGTGTAGGTATCATGCACTCTAGATTTCTCTCTTCATTCTCATTTCTATGTCTAATTTCATAGACTAGTTTTTGGTTTCCTCATTGTGTAACAGTTAGATATGCTTTCCTCCCTTGTTTACTCTCATATCTTATTTATCATACATTAATTATTGCCACTTTTTCATTTCCTTTATCTCTAGTGCTAGTTACCATATTCCCACAATCAGAACAAGTGTATATTTTCTTTATGATAGCATAGATGCATTCCATATGTGTTTCCCATGGATCCTAACCCCAACAACACCACCATCCCACCATTATGAATCCATGTTTGACCCCATATGTCATGGCAGAGTGTCAACGCCTCGACATTTGATACAACTATGATGAAAAATATTTATGAGGGCATAATGCAAAGAAAATAAATTATTTCAAATCGAGGCATCCCCACATGCTCACCTTCAGGACACCACCATGTAGGATCCACTATAACATGGTGTGGAGGATACTATGTCCCATATGGAGCATGCGTTTGATATGCCATTCCAAAGGAGAAACCCCAAATCTCATGCCATTCCTTTTATGGTTTCCTCACACCTTAGACATTGAAATTGATCAACTACATCAAACTCAAGAAATCCATTGTATTAGTTTAAAATGGCATTACCCATAATTTTATTCATCAATGAGTGGGTGAAGAAACCCATTGCTATATTTGCCCTATATCCAACTTCCAAATTATCATATCCAATGGGGGTATGATGAAATGCGGTGGTCGTTGTGAAAATGTGAAACTCCAAATGGGTGACTACCATCTTAAAATACATATGTTTTCTATTGACATGGGTGGTTGTGATAAAGTTCTAGGGGTCAAATGGCTCTGAACTTTGGTTCCTATCACCATGGATTTTAAGGAACTCCCTCTCATATTTACTCAGGTTGGGAATACACATCACCTCAATGGAATTACCTGCGATTCTCCTAAAATTATCTCATCACACCATATTGAGAAATTATTAAAGAAATGCCACTTCGGTGTCATTTCTTAGTTCAATTCCATCCAAGTCATGGAAGTGCCTACATCAGATATCCAACCTAACTTTCAACAAGTTCTCTCCCTGTATCATCAGGTTTTTAAGGAACCAAACGGTTTCCCCCCATCTCGTGGGAAACATGACCATGGTATTCCTTTAATCCCAAGCAGTGAACCTCCCACTGTCTTCCCTTATCACCACCCTTTTTCACAAAATAATGAAATTGTAAAAATCATTCAAGAATTATTCAATGCATGCATCATTTGTCCTAGCACAATCCCTTATCCCTCGCTGGTGGTTATTCTCTTAAAAAATAAAGGAGCGTGGCATATGTGTCTTGATTTCCATGCTCTCAACAAATTAACCATTAAGGATACATTTCTATTCTTATCATTGATGATCTCTTAGATGAGTTGCATGGAGCCAATTTCTTCACCAAACTTGACCTTTCCCAATGTTGAAGGTAGCTACAAGTATTGCCAATAATTGGTTCATCAAAGACTAAGGGGTGATCTCATTGTAATTCTTGTAAGATCAATTGATAGTTACAAATTGAGCTCTTCGATCGAAAAAAAGACATAAATTAGTAAAGAGATTACAAGTTTCTATGTGAGTTGTTTGTGCTAAATTAAAAGGATATACTTGTCTCATACCATGTGAAGAAAACTTGAATGACTTAGAGATTATGCTCCTTTTTTTATGCTTGCAAATTTCATCTATATTGGCTAATATACATGGAAATGAATCCTTGCTTAATGAATACTTGTGAAGCAAGATGCTTGAAATCATTATTACGTATAGGAATGTGTATAAAGCATTAAGAGATCCTCATCGGGAATGAGTATGTTTCAAGAGGGTTGTTAACATGTTGCTAAGAAAATTAGAATAGTTATCGATGAAAAAATAATTTCACAAGAAGTTAAAGTAGAGATGACAATGTAAATGTTATCAATTGAAAAGAGGATGTGTATGAACTTGTATCGATCCAATCTACTCGTCCCATATGCAAGGTGGAGACCTTGGTCATCAAATCATTCAGACCATAGTTTATGTAATATAACCTCGACCTTGTGATTGTTAGCTCCTCCTCTTTGTATTCCTTTTCTAAAAAATTGCTCCATATTCAGGGAAAGTTGTTTTTCCTTTTCTAGCTTCTTAATAATTGGCACCATTTTCTCATACTCAAACTTGTTATTTCCTTGGGGAAATTTGCTTAACCTATGCTATCCCACCTAATGATGTCATCATATCTTCTACTCAACCCTACTCCTCTTACTGTATGATGCTTATCCCCCTTACTTTTTCTCAAAGCATGGTTGTTTTTCCTTATATCTATATTTTTCCCCTTTCTCCTCCCTCATCCTTATTCCTCCTTGCCTTACTTAGAGAAACATTCCTTATTCTCCTTGTTCTTCCTTTCTCCTTTGATTCCATAGAGTGATCATAAACCCTAAGATGTGTGGATTATGTAGAGTTACTGGTTAGGGTGTGATAGAAACCAAGTTTCACCCGTCAAATTGGTATTTGTCTTGATTTCTACAGTAGTGGTGGAAGTTGACCTATCTCGAGGAATCAAATATATGTTACAAGCTCTGTTACAACCATTTTATCCTTAACCAACTACCCTAGACTTTCTTATGCCATAAATAACTAAAATAATTATAATAGGTAAGCCTTTGAGACCATACTTGGAATATCCTTTATCTCATAGGAAAAAATAGTGATTTCAATATGCTAAGGTGGTGTTATTTGTGGGAAGTAATACATTATGGGTAACCAAGTTGGAAACGATTATATATTTGGATTATGTCTCTTGTTCCTAACTCTAAACTTTACATATCTTCAATGATAACCAATATTTCCACTAGGATTCAAGAATATCGTTCCTAGCATGCTCTAACAATATTTCACATGACATTGCTTGCATTTACATAAGTGCATAGGGTCTTCACTGAGTGAAACTATGCCATAGGGTTTTCATTCACGGGATATTAAAGAATACCCTTAATTTCACTAGATATTGATAAATACCTACCAAAATCCTTTTCTTGATCCCCCGTACCAATACATCTTTCCAATTAAAAAAATCCCTATTTTTACTAGATACCCGTTTTTATACCCCCCAATACCAATCAATCTCCCATACGCTACTCCCCAATACCAATCAATCTCCCATACGCTACTCTCTCCCCTCCAATACCTACAATATATTGACCTTATTTTTCACAATTTAAAACACCCCCTTTATGAATGAACATGATAAGATATTGGTCAACAAGGTTGAACCCCCTGTGCATAAGTGTAGGTATCATGCACTCTAGATTTCTCTCTTCATTCTCATTTCTATGTCTAATTTCATAGACTAGTTTTTGGTTTCCTCATTGCATAAAAGTTAGATATGCTTTCCTCCCTTGTTTACTCTCATATCTTATTTATCATACATTAATTATTGCCACTTTTTCATTTCCTTTATCTCTAGTGCTAGTTGCCATATTCCCACAATCAGAACAAGTGTATATTTTCTTTATGACAGCATAGATGCATTCCATATGTGTTTCCCATGGATCCTAACCCCAACAACACCACCATCCCACCATTATGAATCCATAATTTGACCCCATATGTCATGGCAGAGTGTCAACGCCTCGACCTTTGATACAACTATGATGAAAAATATTTATGAGGGCATATTGCAAAGAACATAAATTATTTCAAATTGAGGCATCCCCACATGCTCACCTTCAGGACACCACCATGTAGGATCCACTATAACATGGTGTGGAGGATACTATGTCCCCATATGGAGCATGCTTTTGATACACCATTCCAAAGGAGAAACCCCAAATCTCACTCCATTCCTTTTATGGTTTCCTCACACCTTAGACATTGAAATTGATCAACTACATCAAACACAAGAAATCCATTGTATTAGTTTACAATGGCATTACCCATAATTTTATTCATCAATGAGTGGGTGAAGAAACCCATTGCTATAGTCGCCCTGTATCCAACTTCCAAATTATCATATCAAATGGGGGTATGACGAAATGCGGTGGTCGTTGTGAAAATGTGAAACTCCAAATGGGTGACTACCATCTTAAAATACATATGTTTTATATTGACATGGGTGATTGTGATAAAGTTCTAGGAATCAAATGGCTCTGAACTTTGGTTCCTATCACCATGGATTTTAAGGAACTCCCTCTCATATTTACTCAGGTTGGGAATACACATCAACTCAATGGAATTACCTATGATTCTCCTAAAATTATCTCATCACACCATACCGAGAAATTATTAAAGAAATGCCACTTCGGTGTCATTTCTTAGTTCAATTCCATCCAAGTCATGGAAGCACCTACATGAGATATCCAACCTAACTTGCAACAAGTTCTCTCCCTGTATCATCATGTTTTTAAGGAACCAAAGGGTTTCCCCCCATCTCGTGGGAAACATGACCATGGTATTCCTTTAATCCCAAGCAGTGAACCTCCCACTGTCTTCCCTTATCACCACCCTTTTTCACAAAATAATGAAATTGTAAAAATCATTCAAGAATTATTGAATGCAGGCATCATTTGTCCTAGCACAAGCCCTTATCCCTCACCGGTGGTTATTCTCTTAAAAAATAAAGGAGCGTGGCATATGTGTCCTGATTTCCGGTCTCTCAACAGATTAACCATTAAAGATACATTTATATTCCTATCATTGATGATCTCTTAGATGAGTTGCATGGAGCCAATTTCTTCACCAAACTTGATCTTTCCCTGGGGTACCATCAAATACGAGTGAGAGAGGTAGACATACCCAATACAACCTTCTACACACATGAGGTTCACTACAAGTTCTTAGTCATTCCCTTTGTCCTATGCAACGCCCCATCCAATTTTTAGAGCCTCATGAATAAAAACTTCCACCCTTTCCTTGGCCATTTTGTCTTGGTTTTCTTCAATGATATCTTGGTCTACATCCTCACTTGGGAAATCCACCTCCAACATGTTTCTCATACCTTGCAATTATTACAGGATCACCATTTATTTGTGAAGATTTCCAATAGTGTTGTTTGGGTGACTGAAGTTGAATATTTGTGTGATATTGTGAGCCAATCTAGTGTATGTATGGGCCCCATGAAAGTGGCTCTAAACAAATTGTTATATACCAAGTATGCAATTTAGATTATACACAAGAGATATCGACAATATGAAACAACACAGGAGATAACCAATAAGCTCCACTTAATTATTATGCCAATGATTCTTTTGATGGGATGAATCAACCCTATTCACTTGCCTCTTCGAAGGGGCTACCTCATAATGATCTAAGCTTAACATACAGTCTTCTTCACCACACTTCATAAGGATAAATCCATCTGTATTTATAGAATCACAATATAAATCTAACCTCCTAACCTCCCAACTAGCTAGTGGACCTTCATTAGTGAATATCTGCCTGATTGGTATGATCCCATGGAAGATTTCTGACTGTTGCAATCTTTCTCTCTTTGCCAAATATGGAAAGTTGAAAGTCCTTCTTCTTCTCTCCAACTCAATACTTGAGTTTGTCTCTCTCTTGTTGGTGTGTCTCTTGTATCTTCTCCTCTCAACTTGGCTTCCTTTTATCATATTGAGATGAACCAAAACCCTAACTCTAATGGCTAAGATTAGATCTCACTCACTTGATATCAATGATTGAGATTAATTTAATTAACTTAAATAACTAATGCCAAAAAAATAGGCATTTATCCAAATTAACCCATTGATTACAGAAAAAGCATTCACTTTTATAATTGACTTTAATAAAGTAAATTTCCAAAGTTCCCAAGGGGTATTAATGGCAATTTCCATAAGACACAAACTCACGAAAATACCCATCTGATCTACAAACATCAACAAAATGGATAAGGGAGAAGGGGGTGTAGGGTAGGATATAAGGAATAATGGGACTTAACAAAAGTTTTAAGAGAGGCATATAAAAATTACTTTTAAACCACTTTTCTCGAAAGAAGTAACCTTTTTCCATGGGTTTGTGGATGAATTTTGAGATATATTGGTCATAAGAACTTCATTTTTCATTATGTGAAATATTGGGAAGAGCTAAGACAAAGGGTTTTCTAGTGAGTGAATGTACATCCACATGTTTTGCTTCCATGATATTTCATTTTATCCAAATGGAAGTGATCAATAAATTTTGCATAAAGAGGGAAAACTTCATTGTTTGAGATTGATTCCAATTTTTAAGGAGAAGATATTTCTAGATTTTATGATGATAATGTGAAGATCATGTCGCACTCTTTATATTCTAACTTTAGTGTTTGAGATTGATTCCAAATTCTAAGTATGAAAGCTTTCTAAATTTTTATAACGATCATGTGAAGATTACTGGGCACTCTTTATATTATAGAAATGAGTTTCTGGTTGGGATAAATATTCTTCTTTCAAATGAAGGTGAGAAGGACTTGCTGAGTTAACAAGAATCCCTCATTAGAGGTTTGAATTAACACATTTTCCAGGGGAACTTGACCAAATAGTTTCTAGGTTTTGTATCCCATGTTATTGAAGTTTTAGATGATCATTTCCCTTTCTTACAATAACTTCAGTTCAAAAATGTTCAAGGTAGAATCTAAAACCCAGACTCTAAATGTAACAAAAATGCATCAACACAGGGTAGATTTCTCTTTCTCTCTTGTATATTTCTTGGGATCCTCTCCACTATCCCATTTCAACAACTTCACTAGTATTTTTTTTACTCCTACTCCAAACATAGTAGAAGCAATTTTTTGAGTTGACATTAAAACACCTTTAGAGTAACTTGCCACAACACCTCCTTTAGAACCATAACTTGGTTTTCATATTTGATGGCGTTACCCAATGCGTTATGCTTTTTATTTTCCTCAAGGGTCCTTTCCCACCTCTTTCTGATGTCAATGTCTGTAGTTTAACAATTTTATATAAATTTCAAGGAAGCTTATATTCTTCAATTTACAAATGGGAGTACATTCTTGTGATGTTGCTATGTCATCCACATTTTCTTCAATAATGATACCATCATTGTTTCCTCCCCCTAAAGACTACAAATTCAATGAAGCACTTAGTATAGCCAAAGGAGAACAAATATGTTCTAAGCAAATGCCCTAGGTCATAACTAAGGATAACATGGCCTCTCTTTGCTTGAAAGAATCCAAAATTCAAACCTCATCAATCAATTGTACAATATTATTTACAAAACTATATAAATTGGAAATACATAAACAACCACTAATGCTTTATGCTTTTTAAAATGGAGAAAATTAAGTTCTTTTATGTACTCCGGGGTAACTTCAACCAAGAATAAATTATCCTTATTGAGAAATTTCCATACATCTTAATATGACATGTGAAATTATCTGCTATGAGAATTTTCCCTTACAAGATTGGAAAAATCATTTCTTTAAAGTTCAGAGAATCATGTTCTCTTCCCAAAATCACTCGTCTTATCTCACTCACAAAGAAATATTGTAGTTATTAAAATGGTGCTGGAATTTATGCTTCCAAAACAATGATTACCGCATAGCCTTAATTGGAAAATTCTCAATGGTCTTGTTAAAAGCTAGAGCAAAAATCAAATTGGAAACTCAATGGATTTTTGCTGGAATAGGGATATCCTTGAAGAATTGCTGCACTACTGGCATAATAGGCACAGGTCTTTCATTTCTCTCCCAATTTATTTTATCTGGGGTATATGGAAGTGGCGGAATCGAATTCTTTTTGAAGGCATTGAACACCATTTTGCAAGGGCTCTTTTTTACATCTTGCAGGTTTTAAATGACTCAGTCCCTAAAAAGACCAGCCTGAAATATCATGTTATTAGTATGCCAATGCTGGCACACTCGTACTCTACAGTTTTTTTCAATGGAGCGGCTCAGGACAGTAAGCATTAGAGAGATTTTGAGGTCAAAAAAGGGCCTCCTAAGAGATGTACTACAAAAATATGAGATATATTAAAATATTATGAATTGGGGGTTTTATGGGGTAGGTATATATGACAAGTCACCTTCCACACTATTTTCTATGCACAATATAAATAACCATGGTTGAGTTACTTTTCAAAATTCACTAGAAATAAAATTAATAAAATAAGTTTACATTGATGTGACTAAGATTCATTGTAAATTCCCAAAAATGTATTGTCCTTTAACATTTATTTGTCTTGAACTTGCAAATGAAATTAAATAATAAAAAACATTTTTAAGAGTTTTTTTTTAAATTCTATGTTGACTTTTTATATTTAGTATTTTTCTCATGAATTTAATAATGTAATTTAATTGAGAATGTATTTACATGTAAAGTGTCAATAATATTATTATAATCCACATTACATTATTATTATTATTTATTAAATTTATTATTATTCTTTATTAGTTTGACATTATGTTATTAAATAGAATGGAGTGAATATATAATTTAAAATTAAAAACATAAAAATGATAATATATTATTTTATAAAAAAATGTGAAAGGACTTTCTTTATGAATTAAGAGTACTTCTCTTGAAAATGACAATAATATTATTTTATGTGAAAGTGTGAAAAGACATTCATTATGAGTACTTTACTTGAAAATGACAATAATATTATTTTATGAAAAGACTATCATTATGAGTACTTTACTTTATGACTTAAAAGTATTTACACCACTACCTTGGTTAACTATGTGTTTTCATCCACCATAGAAAATTTGACAAATAAGCTTTCTTAACTCATGCAATGCCACCTCACCAAGGGGGATGATGTCATCTACTAGAATGTGATTGGTTGTATTTTATAGTACATTTTCTTTGTTTTGAGGCCCTTTTTTGACCTCAAAATTTCTCTAATGGTTGGCATTGGGGGATTATTGATTATTTCAGATAATCAGTATTTTGAACTCTCTCTTGGTGGGGGTCTAGGTAGCAACACTCGAGCGGAACTATTGGCTTTGTGGACTATTTTGACATTTGCTCGCTCAAAGGAGTTATCCAATCTTCAGATCTTCGGTGATTCCAGTGTGATTATTGGCTGGGCTATGGGCAAGAGCCTCCTCAATGTGTCTTCTCTTCATCATTGGAAGCAACGTATAACTCTTCTTTTGGAACAATTTCAGGATTATACTTTTCAGCATATATCTCGTTCTTTCAATCAACGGGCCGATTTTTTGTCCCAGAAGGGTTTAATGTTGGCTAAAGGTCTTCTCCAGGTCACTCTGATTATTGACCAACACCCGGGGGAGATGATACACATTGACTTTATTAATTTTGGCATTTTTTTGGGTTCCTTTCATCGTAATATCCACTGATAGCTGTTTGGGGTTTTTGATTTTACAACCCTGTGTATCTTCGTTAACTTTGTGCTAACTTCAGCATCTTGGTAGATATGGTACTTCGGTATGTGATATGTTCTAGCGGATTCTATGTTATAGTGTGTAGGATTGTAGCCATTGATTCTATCCCTGGGATAGGTATTTACTGTAAGTTCCTTTGATTCACTAATGAATAGCAAGGTACCTTTTTTTTTTTTTTCTGTTGAAAAAAAAAAGCTAGAGCAAAAACCAAATTAAAGGACAGGACTATAGAAATCGATTTCTTCAAATATTATTAATTCAACACTTTTCCTCGGACAAGATATCCTAAGTTTTTTGCTCGATTTCTGATCGGTCTAATCCAGGTTTTGAAGGCTTTATTTGGCCTCTTGAAAAGAGGCAATGGTGTATTATAGGCCTAGAGCAGGGCACGTAGAAAACAGCTTTACAGATTTCACTTTAGAGCACGTACACTCACGTTCAAGGATCTCAGGGCTAACACTACTTTATTACCAGCAATTGGTGTGCTATAGTCATTTGAAACCAATTCAGCTGTGTGGAGGAGGATACGTAGAAAGCCCCAAAAATATAAAATCCCCACACCTTTCCTTAGCCAGATTTTTTTTTCTTTCATATTAAAATTGCTTAATAATGTCGTTTATCATATTAAGAAGTTTTAGGTGCTTTTATTTTTATTTTTTTTGAAAAGGAGCACATTTTGTTTAATAATGTCGTTTATCATATTAAGAAGTTTTGGGTGCTTTTATTTTTATTTTTAAAGTAGCAAGTTTTAAGCAGAAAATCGAAAATCTCACAATTCAAAATTTTCATGAATACAATTTAAAAAATAAATAATTTTGACAGTTATTACGACTTCCATGAACTTGAACGGGCCCTTCAACAGCTTCATTGCCTCCAGAGGGGTTATACCCATGTATATCACTGTTACTCAGAGGCTGCCATTCTTTGACAATACCTTAGACATTGTTCATTCTATGCATGTATTGAGCAACTGGATTCCGACGAAGCTACTGGAATTCATATTGTATGATATCTACAGGATTCTCAGGCCCGGAGGCCTGTTTTGGCTAGATCATTTCTTCTGCATAGAGGATCAGCTGAAGATCTATGTGCCCATGATTGAGAAGCTTGGGTTCAATAAGCTGAAATGGGCCAATGACCCTAAGTTAGATAGAGGGGCTGAGCTCAAGGAAATGTATATCTCTGCCCTCTTGGAGAAGCCACTGGAGAGGCAGTGAGCAGGCCATTGACCTTAAGTTTTAAGCTTCATGGGTTTAAGGTATCTTAATTCAAACAAATAATAATTTCTCTCTGTAATGTGTTTAAGGATTTATTTATATGGAATTGTGTATATTTATGCCTTGTCTGTTCTTGAGATATTTGCCACTTTCAGTCTATGATCATTGTATTTAAGTTTGATCCAGGGATCCAAGTTTTTCTTCTTCATATTATTAGTATATCAAACAGACCTGCAGTTTGAATTACTAGATTCTCTGCAATGAAATGGTTTCATTGATTTAAAAAAAAACTGGGAATGGTTTGTCTGCAATGGTCAGTGGTCAAAATTAAAGTTATTGATAGCTGCCTTTTTGTGGGTTCTGACTGTAATGGGAAAACTACAAATTATCTGCAATTCATTGAAATTTTGAGAGGTGGGTAACGAATTGAAGTGCATTCATATACGGTATCGAGTAAAAACGCTTGATTTTTTTATGGTTGTGAAATGTTGAATTTGGGTACTCTGACAAGAAACTCCAGAAACATGTGAGAGATCTGAAATTGTGACAGTTTTTGTTTTGTTTAGGCGAGCAAATTTTGAAGATTCCAACAAGGTTGGCTTTAGCTTGGTGCTTTTTTCAATAATTCTTAATGGCATGTGAAATGATTGGACGGCTTCTTATTTCAACCTTTTCCAAAACAGTTAAGATGTCACCCAGATACCCACAGCCAAACGGCGTATATAAATAAAAGTCTCTGCAATTTTGAGATGAAAATTCAGTTCAGTTCATTTTGAGAAAATAGGCCATTTGGTAATTGAAGGACAACATTTCACACAAGCGAATGGAACTCAAATAGGCCATGACAGAAACACCCCATCGGTCAGGAGTCGGGACTCAGAGTTACTGGACATGTCGTTTTGGGAATTTTCAGCTACAACAGCTGTGAGAATCGAACCTGACCCAGTGGCTGATTTACTGATTAAAACAGGGTTGGGATTTGTCTTCATTCTGACCCGTCGCCGTTTTGGGAACTTTATGCTACAACCGATACAACCGATGTGAGAATCGAACCTGACCCACTGGCCGATTTACTGATTAAACGGGGTTGCAATTTGTCTTCATTCTTACCAGCCAAATATCTTAAACATTTCATTTAAAAACATAACAATTACCACCATAAATTTGAAAATACAAAAGAAATAATAGATATAGGACCTTTTTGAAGTGTATATTTTTGTAACTTTAAGAGTGTAATTTAAATGGTTAAGAGGAAAAATAGTTATGCTTTTTATAAAGTTAAATTTGCAAGGAAAAATGTTTTAAATACTATGACACAATTAACTTGTTATTTATCTGAGGGATAATCAAATGTAACATTGTTTATAATTACATCTTTGCATCAAAAAACTTCCACGAAGAAAGACTTCCTATCATACTACCTTGTCCATGATAACATAGTTGAAACAAAACAAAACTCATATTTCATAATTATCTTAGCAAAAATATTCAAAATCCTGAAATAGATCACAATACTATTTATTAAGAAACTATAGTCCGCAAAAAATAAGGTCTAATCTACTAGAAAATATCTAAAGAGCCCTTGTAAACTATGGAGTTTTCCACTACAAAATGTATTTTGCCATCCATGGGCCCACTTCCTGCCAAAAATAAGGTCTAATCTACTAGAAAATATCTAAAGAGCCCTTGTAAACTATGGAGTTTTCCACTACAAAATGTATTTTGCCATTCATGGGCCCACTTCCCTATTTGAACGCTAGTTTGCAACCATATTGAATTGATGATAGATATGGTTACAACCAAAATTACATTTATTCATTAATAATTATTTTGATAAGAAAGTAAGAACGTATTTATTAGAGAATGATTAATGGTTAGGAAGTATGAAATTGAATGTTATTTATATTTTGTCAATTCTCGTTAGCTCATTTGGTTAAGATGTGGGTCTTGTTAGCATGGGGGTTCAATTCCCCTTAGGGGTGAGCTAGTTGGGAGGAGACACCCAAAAATCCAACCAATTGAGGGTTGGTGTGGCCCAGGTCAGATACGATCCCCAAGTGATTTTGATGATTTAGATGTCATTAGGTCATGATTTCTTAAACCAAAAGCCACCCCCACAAATCAAAAAAATTAAATAACCAAATTATGCCACTATGGTTTTAAATACCATATCGATAGTTCAAAAAACCATAAACCAAAGCAATGAATTTAAAGTATAAATTGAAATTCACACAACTACAAGGTCAAAAGGAAAAAGACTCAATCATATCTTAATATAAAAGCCTTTGGAACTTGCACACGGACGTGCAAGGAACCAAGTTGTAGTAGTGGAGGTCTCATGGTAATCATCATTCTTCCTTTACACATGATCTACGAAACAAGTA
Organism: Larix kaempferi; assembly: GCA_027924585.1. NCBI lineage: Eukaryota > Viridiplantae > Streptophyta > Pinopsida > Pinales > Pinaceae > Larix > Larix kaempferi. Next base: position 265,883 of record BSBM01002003.1, read on the forward strand.
AACCTACGAAACAAGTAAAGGAAAAGCACAAACTCCAAAGTAAATTTGATTTTGAAGTGCTACACATGGACAAAATATCAACGAGTATTCATGCCAAATCTAATCTATTGTATCCAAAAAGTTTTACTTCACTTATTCCATTTCCAATACATAGGTATGTGCTACCAACCATTAATAATAAGTATTTAAAAACTAAACCAAATTCAATCTATCCAAACTAACAACGAAAGAAGCACTCAACAATGAGATGTAAGCATGAAAATGTTGAAACACCAAGGAAGCGATATAAAATAATTCTAGGAAAGCTAATTATGTGGTAAAAATGAAAGAAGCACTCAACAATGAGATATAAGCATGAAAATGTTGAAACACCAAGGGAGCGTTATAAAATAATTATAGGAAAGCTAATTGTGTGGTAAAAATGTTGGAGTAAGCTAATTACTTGGCAAACGACATTGTTTTTCATTGTTCTGATAAAATTTGAGATAAATTTTAAGTATGATTGTGATTTCTTTTGGGTATATGTTGAAATGATGGTTTTAAGGGTTTTTGTTATTTTTAAATATATTTAAATGGTTAAAAAAAATTGGATCAAATTTTTGGATTGATAGGAGTTTTGAATTCCCTTATCGTTGGATTCTACGAGAGGGAAGTTTGTTACAATATTAGATGTCTCCATCACTATAAGGAAAACATGCTTTTAAGAGGTTTTCACAAAAGCACTTCTCCTTCTTCTACTTTTAGCTACTTTTAGCAGAGGTGGGTAAGCATAGGCTTTCATAGAGATTTTATACTCAATGTGCCTAAAAATAGTAAGGTGCACTCATGCTTTATGATAGCACATGCATCAATGCTCTCATATATCTAGACACATTTCAAATAACAATTAAAAAAGTGGCATCCCACACTTGACTTTTCTAAAACACGATATTTTCAAAAAGTTGCCACATGTGCATACTAAATCTATAATCGCACGGATGCTCACCAAATAGAGAACTACAATGGTGTGTCTTGATAAAAGTACATAGCTTTAGAGTTAATGAAAAAATCCAAGTTGATGAGAATTTGGACCTTGTCGCGAAGCTCCAGAATTCGTGCTTGAGTGTCCTCTTCAGCGTCCTGTATGTCGTTCTGAATAACCAAAAACATATCGGTCATGGTGACTAGGTGGAAAGTGATGCCGACCATATCGCTTTCCTGGGAGCAGTTGTGATGGCCACGCCCGTGCCTACTAGGAACCCAGTGTCGTTCATGAGCCATTTCATCGCAATTGTCTTTGGTTGTGATACTCAACATTTGCATCTGCGACCACCGAGAGATAAGAGGGTGGTCTACACAACGAGCGCAGAGGAGGAACCAAATTGCAAACCAAGCAGAATGAACCAGGGTGAGCCCGCAGGATGGTTTATTCCCTCCGGAGGACGCAGTACTGCAATCATGACCCACCAATTAACGTAGAGAGGTGGTGCATGTGCTAGCTTGTCCTAGTCTTAACAATTAAATTAACACCCTTAACAAGTGAAGATGGAAGCACATTTTACCATTCTCCCGCAACATGAATACTAGCAATTTGGAACAACTGAGAGCTTCAATATCTCATCTGACCACCGCTTCCGCAAAGGAATAAGTTTGTGAAGAAAAGGTTCTCTAAAGAGGCCTAGTCTACGACCACTCAAAGGGACAAAACCTAGATTCTACAACTCCTGGAGTGGAAAGAATACACAAAAGGTGTATTAATTGTACTAAAAGTCCTGGAAATTAATGTCAAAAGCCTGAAAATAATGGAAAAGTGGGTTTTTGAGTGAAAATAATAAAAAATCAGAAAATGTATTATCCCACATTGAAAGTTGAATAATGAATTCCCATTTCCCAATGCTATAAAAGAAAGACATTTGGGGCATGGTAAGAGATAGAAAGTGAGAGTAAAGGCATGCCAGAAGGATTTCAAGGTTGGAAAGCTCATCTTCAACAAATCTCTTGAAGGATCAAAGTCAAGGATGGAGAAGGTTGGCTCAAAGTAAAGGAGGAAGGATTCACCTCAAGCAACAAGGTTGTAAGTATTTCTTTTAATCAATTCAATGTGATACAATTCATCCCCCCCCCCCAAATTTGTGTTTGAATTTAGGTTGTAGATCTAGTTTTGAATTCAAGTTTGGTAGATAGATTTCAAGTTTTGCAAACTTTTTCAAGTTCTTAGAGATAGAAGATAGAGGTAAGAACCTAGCAAGATGCTGCAAATGGAGGCCTAAAGGCCATGGATGCTCAAGCAAGGGGATGTTCTTCAAGTGGCTAGCTTCAAGAGGTATTCTACTCTCTCCCTCCCTTCTATTTTCTTGAAAATTACTTAGAAATCTATAAGGAATGAATGAGTATTGCATGTATTTATGTCATTGAATCTCACCAAGTTCATAGTAAGATAGCTAATTAGTGTAGACACATCCCTACCACAATTGCTATCAACAGATTGACGACTCCACTTGGGTTAATTTGAAAATTTCTTCAAATATTTGGTGTTCCAAACCTTAAAAGATCTAATTAAATATTTCCCTAAAAATATTATAGGACCTATGTACCAAGTTTAAAGACCCTTAGAAGCCTACAACCGGCCTTAATCCACCTTTAAAAACCTAAACAAATTGAAAATTGGGCTCGGCTTTTGCATTTTCTTGATCTTGGAAGAGCGATGCACTCTTTCTTCATACACAGTGCATATTCGGTAAAAGACACACTCTGTTACACTGCCAACCCACTCCAACGACGCACCTGCTCTGCGTATAGGGTACATCTTTCTCAGAAACGCTTTGATGACTCTTCTGAACCTGCGTCGACCAGGGAATTTGAATTTTAGACCTATTTTTCTCACTTTTGTCCAGTTATTTTGTGATTTTTTTTTGCTTGGATTGGCTTAGAAATCCATTAAGTTAGATTTTGGACCTCACATGGACCCTAATTAGCTAAGATTTGGAAGATTTTGAAATATTTTGAAAGCGTTTTGGTTCAAATTTGCAAAAAAATGTCAAAACTAGTTGTGAGATTTTACTATTTTAGGGCCACTTTTAGACATAATTTTTGTGTTTTCAGAACTGCACATGACATTACAAACATTTTAGGATCAATTTACCACTAATTTGGAAAATATTGGGAGGATTTGGTTTGAAATCTTTAAATTTGAAATTTCCTTCCAAAACCCTTAAGGATGGCCTAGTTTGGCATTCTTTTTCAAAATATTTCTTATAATTTGTTGTAGATATGATTGCTTGAGGTCATATTTTTCTTTAGATCCCTGCTTTGATAATATTAGAATTGATCGTTAAAGAATTTTGATTCAATTACTAGTTTGCAAATGATAAAAATTGAAAAAAACATAAACAATTGTTTAAAGAACCTTCAGGCCCTTTAATTTTTGAATCCCATACACTTTCTTATCTAAAACAAGAAACCAAATCACAGTAATGACACATGAAAAGATCATTTGAAAACATTTCACAAAGATTTTTGCATTAAAAAAACAAAAAATTGAACATTACACATTGAAAAAAATTTCCCTCCAAAACTGAAAAACAACTTTAATTAGTCAAATTTTGTTTTGGATCTACAATGTTTCATTTTTCTCATGTACAATTAGAGAAAGTTGTAGCTTTAGTCCTCAATTTTCTTGAGATAAGTTGTGTCTGAGCCATCGTATCCTCTTCACTTTGGCTTTCGAGCGATCTTGTGAACAAGAAAGTGGATCTTATTTGTAATAGTTTAGGATTTGATTTTTCAAGCAATTTCTTTTCAAGCCACCATATCCTCTTCACTTTGGATTTCGGGCGATCTTGTGAATGAGAAAGTGGATCTCACTTGTAACATAATAGATTTGAATTTTTGCATACAGTTCTTGAGCTACCGTATCCTCTTCACTTGGGATTTCGAGCAATCTTGTGAACAAGAAAGTAGATCTCATGTGTAAAATGTTATTACATAATTCTACAAAGGGCTCTGTGTATCCTCTTTGCTTACACTTTCGGGTGGCCATGCAAATGAGAAACAAAGATACCCTATGTAACAGAATTAGATTCATTTCAAGTGAGATATTTGTTTGGTTTACATTGATTTTTGAAATTAGTAATTAACCATGTTTCAGAAGAACTATTCCTAAATATAAAAAATCTACTAAAAACATTTTGCATCAACAAAACTTCACAAGATTTGGAAACACATTCAAACATTTGAAAAGAGTTTTATGCATGTTGTAATTTTTTTTCTTCTTTTAATTATTTTTTGCAACTTGCATGTTTGAAAGACCTAAATGAACATCTAACTTTTCATTAGTTTAGAACATTCATCGAATTGCAAGGTAGAGTAGTGAGCATATTGCATTGTTTGGTTCATATTTTCATGTCAACACACCACCAGTTTCACTTCCACTCCCAAAACTAAGCAAAGTACCCTTAACATTGGCACTTAATTTAAAACTAACAAATATTTGATTTTCATATCACCAACAAGGTTAGGCTAGTTCCCTGGATTAGGTTTGGAGAGTTAACACTCCTAGGCTACAAAAAAATTTATACTAGCAATGATTATTGAAAGTTTAAATCCATTAGTAGCAAAAAACCACTTGTCGAGAAAGCGTATCTAACACATGCATCAAGCACGAGGTCAATCTGGATAAGTAAGGGTGGTGTCCCCCTCTTTCTTGTTTAGTGGGATAGGAACTCATCACAGAATTCTACATAAGTGAAAAGTCCTTGGGGTGTCATCACTTTTCTAGAATACCCGGTTATGAGAGTTGTCCTAGACTTACAACTGTTCTTCCCGACCATTGATTGTGAAGTGATAACCTTATTTTCTATTCCTAGGATATCACATAGGATATTGTGAGTGGGGGACGCTTGCAGTAACTGAGACAAACTTTGAAGTTTTTACTCCTTAGGAAGGTGAATGGTCAAGAACCAATACTTGCACCCCTGGCGATTAAATTTTATTGTAATTTTTTCTCATACCTTCGCTATTAGTAATTTTTTGAGGCTTGATATCCCTCAGCAACTACTAGTTTTGGAAGGCCCTCTAATCCATCTTTTCACTGAGCTTCAGTTCTTTTGAAAAGTAGACTGCTTGCTTGGATTCATAGGACTTTTTACTGTGTGGACACTTTTCTTTTTATTGAGTCTAGAGTGCCTTAGGATTGTTTGATTATATTTGTGATTAAGAATACCATTTTAAAACAAATCCTTTTATCAAATTCTTCATAGTGGCTACTCTCCAGATCCACTAGTCACGACGGTAGGGAGGTGAGTCACCATAAATTGAAGGCCCCACTACATCGCGGAGACAGATACAGAAAACACAACCTTGTGACTTGGAAACTGAACAATTTCTAGATTCAATTAACAACAATAGAGAAGAACAACATCAAACAAATACTAAAACTTCACCATTATCCAACAGAGAAAACACATAAATTGTTGATAATCTTGCTCCATTTGAATTTGAAACACTAGAGAACAACACAGCTACTCACGTAAACCCACCTTTGACAAATATTTCATATCCAGTGGTACTTCACATCAGTGAGTCATTGGATTATATCAATCCTCTTTTCAGTTATTGGAATGATATGAAAAATTCAACACTTGACCCTATAGCTTCATTGGGATCACAAGGGACTGCAACATCGCAAACTTAAATAGTTGTTGGAGGTATATATACTTCCAATTTGGCCTCTACATCAATCCCAATAGTTAGTATACCTGTTATTAGCACAAGTTCAACCAGCACTTCAGTGTCAGTTGGTACAGTTTCGGGTTCCAATCGCGGAAGTACATCCACTTCGTTTGTAGGGATCCCTACTAGGGGGTGTGCCTTACCAAATATGGGTTTTCCATATGGTTTGGCTAATAAAGGTAAAAACAATCAATGAGTAAACCAACATCCTCTTGGTATACCTAACATTATTCCAAGTTGTACTTCTAGGGGAAACCCTTCACCATGGAATCTTAATATTCCTAACGGAACCAATGGATCATGGAACAATAATTCCAATTGGGGTTATGCTCCACAAGTTAGTGGAAATGCCTCGGGAAATCATCCTCCAATGTTTTTTAGCACAAATCCTAGGGGCAATCCCATACCCTCAATAGGTAGCACACCAGGGGGCAATCCACCTATCAACCCCATTCCACAATAGAGTGGACAAGTTCTAGGAAGTAACCAATCTTCTTGGAGACCACTCTCGCAAGGGGGAAATCAACCTTGGAATGATTATCAAAACAAATGAAACAATCAATGGAGTGGTCAGATTCTGACAAGTAACCAATCTTATTGGGGCCCACCTCCAAAAGGGGGAAATCCACCCATTAATCCTATCCCACAATGGAATGGTCATGTTCCACAAAGTAACCAATCTTATTGGAACATACCTACACAAGAGGGAAATCCATACATTCATCCCATTCCACAATGGAATGGACAACATTAAGGAAGTAACCAATCTTTTTGGATGCAACCTCTGCAGGGAGGAAATCCTTCTTGGAATTATTTTCAAGCCTAAGGACAACAACAATGGATACACCAAGCTTCACCCACGCATCAATCATTTGCTATGGCACCAGTCAAATCACCATTTATAGCTACACTGAATCTCTTGGATTTATGCAGGATGACTAATGAACTTGTTCTACATTTGAATGGGTGGCCAACCATACCAACTAAAATACCCTCAGACATACCCAAGTTTGATGGAAAACCAGGGGAAGATCCATGAAATGATGTGATGACATTCCATTTGTGGTGTTTATCCAACTCCCTAGTTGATGATAGTATTAGGTTAAGGTTGTTTTAGTGGACCCTAACGGGAACCGTTGCGAAATGGTACATTGAATTTCCCTGCAATACATTCAAGTAATTTTCATCTTTAGCTATGGTATTTCTGACACATTTTAAATTACTTATCCGCTATGAGACGGGTACAAAATTTTTGACTTCACTTAGGCAGTCCACTTCTACTCACATATCGGATCATATCCACGAATGGAGGAGGCACTAAAGGATTATAAAAGCTGATATCCCAGATCAATTATTAGCACATTGGTTCATAAAATTGTTATTTCCTACTCTTGAAAAATATGTAGCCATGTCAGGAGCCATGACTGAAGAACAACTCATTCAAAGTGCTCAACAGATGGATTTGATATATTCCCAATCGGGCACACTTTATGATTTAATACCTCATGCTGTAAGACCTACGTCCAATCCATCTAGGCCACCAAAAGGACCTCATCCCAATAGTGTGATTGGATCCATCAACCAACTTGAACAGATTACCCAACAATTAGGACAAATGTATGTTTAGACTTCACAACCCACAGTTGGATAGGAAACACAACAATCCACAACTCCCACCCAAAATTTTGAAGTACTTACGATTCAAACTATGGACCCAAAAGGAAAAAAGAAGAAACATAAGAAGAATCCCAATTCTAATTATGGAATGGGAGAAGCACCTAAGGTGAATAATCATACTAGAGGCAATAAGGAGACATAGTACCTCGACCTCCAAAACCGGTTTTCCATAAAACAACACATAATCCTAATGCGCGAGCTGCTCAAAACTACAATGCGGTTGAATACTTAGCTCAAGCTCCATGTGCAATGTCCGCATTGGAAGTTTTGCAAAGCTTTCCTACTCAACAAAAATAATTATTGTTTTCTATCTATGCTATTGACCCATCTGATGTAACAATTTGATAACTTTTGATTTAAAACAATCGACATGTAGGATTCCATCACAAATCACATTTCAGATTAAAGTGACTTCACATGGTAAGAAAAAATTTCAAACTATTGTGGATGAAGGAGCCTCAATTTGTGTCATGTCACTAGCATGTTGGAAATTTTTGGGATCAACTACCCTAGTACAACCCCATACAATACTCAAAGCATTTGATGGTCATTCATTCCCTCCTCATGGACTTATCATGGCTTGCCCAGTTGAACAGGGAGGTAAAATAGTTCAAGTAGATGTTGAGGTAGTGAACGGGCCCATATATTACAATTTTCTATTGGGACGTAGTTGGACACATAAGATGATGGCCGTGGTGTCTTCAATATTCCGATTTATTTGGTTCCCCCACCAAGGGAAGATTGTCACGATTGATCAACTAGACTACTGCACACGTGAAACTGGTCTCCACTCGAATGTACCTTTTGTAGGGTATTCGAAAACGGTGATTCAAGATATTAGGGTAGGAATGTTCAAAGATTCATCCCTCATGGGAACTTTCACGATTCCACCATCGGTATTGACCTCTCACACTACTCCAATTTTAAATATTACATCGGAAGTATACTTTCCATTAAAAGTTTTTTTCTAAGTCCATACCAGAAGTTGGCTCCACCTCATCGGAGGGATCCTCAAAGGAGGATATATTAGTCGAAAAGAGTGATTGAAATATACTAAATTCTATGCAAAAAAATGAAACAGAGAGTAGTGTACCCCTATCTTCCGTAGAGATTTCATATCAATCTATCCAAATGGCTTCGGTAGATTCAGATCAAAATCCTTCCCAGATGGAGGAATATGATCCTTACACTTCATCAATATGGGCCATCAACACTCCTACTACTCATGACATCCTGGATCAGACTTTTTCATCAGATGAATTCATCCTTGAAGTCATGAATATATCTGAACGACCTTGGGAATTGTTGGTAGCCAACAACCCTCTAGATTAAGCTTATCCCAACTCAAATTGTTTTCTTCCAAGAGAACAATACCCCAATCGTGTTCTTCAACTCAAATTCATAAAAGATATATTTTAGGAGTGCCTTCAAAATCTTCGATTCTAAAGGAATTCCCAATAAAGAAAATATCTTGAACAGAACATCTGAAGCTAATAATTGAGGACATTGATTTTGTTTGATCATTTTATTTATTCCTCATACACGATTTTTTTTGTTTTGACCAAATGATTGTCGGTATGTGTTGAAATTTTTCAGCTCCTAAAATCATGGGATTGAATTGATAATATGAATCTTGGTCACACAAAGTGTGAAGTTGATTGTTCACTATTATTCAATTGTTGATCACACTTTGTGTTATTCAGTAGTCCTCAAGTTTCTTACATTCTTAATACAACCATCTAGTGGAGGCATTTTAAAGGTGAAGTATGGGAAGTTTGGTTACTACAATACAACATGTTGGTCTTCATGTAATATCATTCTAATTAAAACCCTATTGTGCTTACTCGTAATATTTAGCCAAATTTATTGACCTTGTCTTAGCACCAAGTTTTTACAGTGCAAATGATGGTGTATAATAGAGAAATGTTTGAAAATTCCTTAACATAGTGAGAAGGGTCCCTAAGAAATTCCTTGGTTCCATGATCATGTGACCAGATGTGACCAAGAGTGGGAGCTAAAGCACTAAAGAGGATAGCAGAAAGAGATTTCTAAGAAAAAATGCAAAAATAAACAATCGGAAGCAAAAAGAAATGGCATACAAGTTTAAAAACATTAATCCTAAATCAAATAATGAAGGCGCTAACTAGCATGCAAGATACATCGCTGATCAAGTGTCAGAAGGAGATCAACGGTCCACGATCATTTTCACATCACCAAAGTGCGCGGAGGTAGGAAGTTATGGGCGGTTGCAAAAAGTAAAACCATCTGCTATATGTCGTGCCCCCAATATTTTGCATCATGGAAAGTGGTATCATAAAAACGTTTCCGCGGTATGCGAAAACCGTTTCCAAACATGTGGATGGCTAAGATAAACGTCTAAGAAATCCAACTGTTGAAAATGAAAGCTTCAAAAGAGCGCCTATGTGATTAGGAAATGGATGGTCCAGATTATGCCATGGTAGATCAACAACTCCAGATGATTCCATACTATGATGATGCGTAGGTGATAAGAGGGATAGTGGTTGCGAAAAACAAAACCATCGGATAGGTGTCAGCACTACAACAGTTCGTAAGGGTTGAAGATGGTATTGAAAACCATTTTCAGAAGCTGCGAAACCACTTTTCACAGATTAGTTCCAAAATTTGACGGTTGAGATTTGAGGATTGAAGAATGATCAGATGACAGAGAATCAAGGTTGTAAAAGGAGATTAGACCTAACGGTTCAGATCGTAGCACGAGGGATCGACGGATAATAAAAATGAGTGCCTATAAAGAAGGCTGAAAGATAAAGAAAAAGGGTTATATATAGCCGTGGGGCACATAAAATTTGACATTTGTTATTCGAACTGTTAGAGTCAAAAGCTTCTGGACGGATGTGCAGCGGAGAAAGTGGCAGAGTAGGTCAAACTCAAGAGCTGTCGGTGGAAGGTAGGCCATACAACCATTGTTGTCAGAATTTTATAAAAGAAAAATGGAAGAAGCTCCAAATGTCGGAAAAAGTGATTAAAGATGCTTTAGAAAGTTGCAATGCTATGAGAGAAAATTTGAATAGGAATCCGAAAGATACAACACAGAACATAGTTACTTTTTTGGATGATTTAACAAAAGAAGATTTGAAAGCCTTGGCCATTAAAAATAGAATTTCAGTCATCACATGGGCAAGGAGAATTTTGGGAAAATATGCACATGTTGAAAGTGTTGAAGCTAGAGCTGAGAGAATCAAAAGACAGGTAACAAATTTTAAAAGAGAGTTTGATAAATTGGTTCAAAAAGGGTTACCTGCATTTTGGGATGAGAACAATGAATTAATATCCCAAAATGATTACAAGAAGTTACTGTTTGATATCAGGATGGATCATGGGATGTTTCAAAATCTGACTCATCTTCTCACAGGAAAGATTCTAATGGAAAAAATCGCGGAAGATTTTGAAATAATGAACAAGTTGGCTTCAATTGGTGAAAGAATTCGACCAATTTCTTTTGCAGATCATGTTGAAATAAAAGTCTTGGTTAAAGAAATGACAAGTTATGACTTTCCAACCGCCGATCAATGGAAGACGGTTGAAAAGTACGGAAAAATGAAATATACTCTTCGTCCTTGAAAGTATCTGTTGGGTCCCATGACAAATGAAGACTTTGAAAAATCTTATTTGAAAAGAATTTGTAATATTTTTTATATAAATTTTGACTCAAGTGACATATGGCAGTTAGTTAAGTTATTTTAGTTTTTAGTTAAAAGAAGCAGTTAGGTTTTGCTTCAAAGAAATTTTGTATAAAAGACAATGTGAATCATTTTGAAAGGGTTGGAAACTTTTTGAAAACAAGACACTTTTTGTATCGAGTTACTCTATTTTTTTAATACAAGAGATCCACACAGAAAATAACACATTTTGCAGAACAAAGATTTATGTGTTGATCGAAGTTATAGTCTGTATTTTCCTTTCCTCTATGTTCATGTATTTCTTCTTTGTTACCTTTTCCATTATGTTATATCTTTTATGCTTGGATGAGAGTTAAAATAAGTCAAGATTCATATGTTTATTCCTTGGTTTATCGGGTCCGAGTATTCATCATTTCTCTAAAATCGATATTGGATTCATCTAAAATTGGTGCCCATTATTGGTGGAATGTCTATTTTTCTTTCTTTATCACCTGTAAAAAGACTTTGACTGTAATGTGACAACTACCTTGCCTCTGTAAAAATCATTAATGTTGTTTATCTGCTGGTCCATAAATTTTCTAGTTTCGACTCCATGCCCAATGGTTCTTGTGTGTATTTCAACCATATATTTGTTTGATTAAACCCCAATCATTTTCATATATATTTAGCCATTCATATATTTTTTGAGAGAGCCCTCTTTGGTAGGAAAAAAGGCTAGTTTTCCTCCTAAGGTTGGTTTGAAATAGTTACCTTAGGATTATCCTTCCACAACCAAAGGGTAAAATCTGAGTGCTAACACCTTGCTTATGATCACTTTGTTTCAGTATGCATCTCTAGATTGAAGATCAAGCAAAAAAATATGGAAAAATCATGATATATCTTTGATACCCTAGCTTAAGCATCTTCGCAAAACTCTCACAATGAGGTATTTTCGATCTTGAAATTTATTCGAACTTTGGTATTGGATAAGACATGCTAAATTGGTCGAACCATGAAAATTATGCTTTTCCATGGTTATGATTACACGCTACCACTTGACTTTGACATAGGTACAAGTGTCATGCATAAATCTTGATATGTATCCCAATATCTTCAAGTTAATTATCTCATTTAATGGTTTTGTGAATCAAGAAAACTCCAACATATCATGAAATTCATTACCCTAAGTGCCCGAAGTATGTTTGAGTGATTCAATGTACCTGCATGATATGGAGATTGTTATTGTTTCGATTGATGTTCAAGGTTTGAAGGTGAATTTGTTTCACTATCCCATTGAGATCTCAGCCTTGTATGCATCCCGTAAGGTTATCTCTTATCCAATGGCCCCTATCACACAGTTTGAATTGTGTGGGACAAAATACCTAGATATATGTTCAGAATGCTTTGAGCCCGTGAGGAAGGCAGGTTGGTTTCCCTTTCTGTGCAAATTCTCAGGGTTTAATGTTGCAGTCACCCTGGAATTTGCCATGTATTTTTATGGCACTAATGCTCGCGTGGGTGATATCGATCTCCACCTGACTGAGGAATTTGTTTCTCAAGCAATTGAGATACCGATGGATGGCGAGAAATGGTTCAAAGGGAAGCACATGAAGGGTCTCGCATGGATGAAATTCCTGGTTAAATTGAACCAGCCGGTTGAGTCCAAGTATGGGTTCCCTTCCCGCATGGTGAACATGCAGTGGCGATCTCTTCTGGAAATGATAATGAGGTATGTTACTTGCGAAGGCCGCTACTCCCAAACCCATTATTATCATCTTAGGTTACTACTTATTTTTAAAGGTCATGCCATCAATATGCATTTCTAACTTCTCAATAGCCTGCAGAAAATGTCTTATTCCATTCAGAATAACATGACTGATAGGGAAAGAAGTATATTTCACCACGATTTAATCAAGATTCTTGTTTTGCATAATTTAGCTTAGCTGGGCGATAATTGGGATTATTTCCTTATGCCCAATAACTTCGGTGTCAATCAAGAGTGGCCCCGGAGTAGATCTAAAACTCAAAGTAAGCATAGGGGATCTGTTATAGAATATCCAATCCAAGAGTTTAATGATGAAGATGCAGGGTCGACCTCACCCAAAACCCATTACGAAGCTGAATCTCAGGTAAAAAATGAGGGTTCTCAAACAGGAACAGATGTGTCATTTCCTTATAATGACAAATAAGACACAGACCGCCATTTTTCCATAGAAACCCTTAGTTGGATGGAAGATGAACAGAAAACCAGTAAAGGTATGAGCGATAGGGAAACTCGCAGAACAACCAGGAGTATGACCGACGCCCTTCTAGATAGGAGAAACTTGCATGATGATAACGCCCCTGTTGTTGAGCTTAGAGATTCTTCCGAGCATCAGAGGAATAATGATTTAGTTGACTAGGTAGATACAAAATTTCTATACGACTCTACCTATGAAATAAGGGCTAGAAATGCTCAAGGTGCAAATCATTCAATTCAGTCAAATCAAGAATTCGACCAGAAACCTGTTAAAGATGATGATATAGTTTGGGAACCAAGTAAGAAAGGCATGGAGGAATCCACCGTAGTAACTCAAGAACAACAAATTTATTCCCTAGAAATCGAGCTTAAAGAAGCTGAACTGATCAATACAATAGCTAGAGAAGAAATTTCAAATCTCAAGGGTGAGTTAGTTTCCTGGATTAATAAATGGACCACTATCAGAGGTAAAAAGGACAAGTATAAAACTCTCAGGAAAAATCTGTTTATAAAGAACCAGAAATTGCTCAAACAGAATAGGATTAGCAATAACATGGTTCTTAAATGTAAAGCCAAGTTAACTGAAGCAAGAAGGACTGCTCCAGTCCAAGTGTCGTTCGAACCATCACGTAGGGCCTGATTTTCGCGAACGGTTAAATGCTTGATTTTGTCTCAATTTTGTTTATTTTTATCTCCAGGGATTTAAGCATCGGCTGTTACAGGTGTTGTTGGTCACTTATTTTGTTTATTTTTAATTAAGTATGATGTTATGAGGATATGTATAGAATCAAAGATTCTGTAGGCATCCTTACATTATTATATTTCTTTCACAACATCTTAATTATCAAATTTTCACCTTTGAATTGTCAGAGATTTCGTTTTTGGGTCCTCATTGAAAGTTGTTCACCGTCTCCAGGAAAATTAGGCGTATATCCTAATCTTGTCCGATGATTGATTCTTTGATCGAGGTTGAATCCGCGTTTCCTTATCCATACTCCAACTTATTCCCTCCTATTTTGGTCAAGGAAGTTGCTAAAATCTTGAGTACAATAACGACTTCAATCAAGATTGATCGTTGTTGGCATTGTCCAGTAAGTTTGTTGCTAATTCTCTCTTCGTCAATCTGGAGTTGTCCCTGGAATAATTGAGTTCGGAGATGCTTCTTATATTGAGTGTTGACAACTATCAAGTGTCAACACTCTAGATCATGATGAGTTTTCTTTAATATCTCATGTATAGTCTACATGGTCACAGTATCTTGAATGACATTTAATGATAGTTAATTTTGGGCGTTATATAAGGTAAGTTTGGTCGGAAGATAAGGGTTCGAATCCTTGATACGAGAGAGAAGACTTGGAACAGTTATAGTTCTTTTAGACGGCTTAAACTTGTTTTTCTGGATTAATCCGAAGGCAATTTTAATGCATTATTGAAGACTTCTATGTTATTAGAAGTTTTCACACACATATATATACACTGTATCTTTCTCTGATCTTTCTCTGTATGTACTTTATCATCTGCATATATATACTGAGTTACCATATATGGATTTGATCTTTAAGGAAATCGAACTTACATGCTCTTTTAGATCCTTGTGAATTTATTCAAATGCTATCATAACAGGTTTTCATTTCCTGTTATTTTATGATTTGTTTAAATTAATATTTTCATTACCCTTAAGCGTATGTTTACTATGTTAAATACATGATAAGGTGTAGTTATATTTTACACAAGTATGAGATTGCATGGAGGTTAATTTTAATTGATTTTGCGTCTGGAATTTTATACATTATTCATTTTATAGAAATTGTTACTTTCTTATGAAATGAAAAAGGTTGTATTTTAGTTCACAGGATGCCTATGATCTAAAATTTATCCTTAACAGTATTATTCAGGCTCAGAATTACATCTTCATTTTTTCTCCTGGCCAGGATAGGGAACTTGTGTGTTAGGAAAATAGACTTAGTTTATTTCTAGTTTAAAATTTAGCAGCTACTAAATTTTCAATCATAGTTACGATAAGCATTAGATTGAGGTTAGTTTTTTGTTAATTAGTTATAGTAGCAAGGAAATAGGCGTTCAAAATAACCTAAGAGAATATCTACTTAGAGAGAAAACCATCAAGGTAACAAGGCATTAATCTCGTGAAAAATAACTATTCCAAACACACACGAGGATGTGTTAATATTTTTGTGTGGGTTTTTTTCCCTCAGTTGGCCACCGAAAATGAATTTGACCAACAGGAAGATATGCATCATAGATCATCATTTATTCCAAAGACAGATTCATTAGAGGTCAAACCAGAAATTGTTTACCTCGATGATGACATGGAAAAATACCAATGCCCCGTCCAAACAGACAATGTAAGTTCCGAAGGAAATTTGGAAAGTATTTTGAAAACCATTCTAATCGATATATTTATTAATCATGTCATCGTTGAAAACATCAATACAGGTGCAGATTTCTCTCTGGAGGAAATCGTACATTATACTACTCTATTTAGAGAATTTTGCGATGTGTTTGCTTGGTCTTATAGAGAAATTCCGGGCATCGATCCCAACATAGTTGAACACGAGATAAAAACCTATGATAAGGTTAAACCGGTGCGATATAAGCGACATACGCTTAAATCCTAAAAAAATGGATTCCATCAAAGCATAAGTTGAAAAACTATTGAAAGCTAGCTCCATCTATCTTGTTCCTTTAACTGAATGGGTATCCAATCCTGTTCCTATTGATAAAAAGCAAGGAACTATCAGGGTCTATACTGACTTTAGGGATCTAAATTTGGCTTGTCCCAAAGATAACTATCCCACACCCTTCACTGATCAGATTATAGACGAGTGTGCCAAGAATGAAATCTTTTCATTTATGGACGGATTCTCCGGTTACAACCAAATCTAGATAAAAAAGGAAGACCAACATAAAATAACTTTCATATGCACTTGGGGGGATTTTGCATATCGAAAAAATGCCATTCGGCCTTAAAAATTCCCGGACTACTTTTCAAAGAGCCATGTCATATGCATTCCATGATATTAAGAAAATCGTTGAGGTTTATCTTGATGATTTGGAAACCAAATCTAAAAGGAGAGACGGACATAGTGCACATTTATGTGCCATCTTCGTTCGATGTCATAAATATAATATTAGGTTGAGCCCACACAAATGCATGTTTTGTGTGGGTTCATCGAATAAAAAAAGGGATTATGGTGGACCCCTCATGGTTGAGGCAATACTCCAGTTTCTTTCCCCAAAAACAATAACAGAACTTCAAAGCCTTCAAGGGAAAGCTAACTACTTCATAAGATTTGTCGCAGATTTTGCTGAATGAGATAAAGGTTTCATACGTCTCCTAAAAAAATATGCACTATTCATATGGGATGACCAAGCGCAACGCTCATTTGATGCCATAAAGAAAGCTTTGGTATCTTCCCTAGTACTTAGTCCTTCGAACTATAGTAGAAAAGTTTTTCTATATTTGGAAACATCTAGTTCCACCATAGGAATGGTATTGGCACAAGAAGACGAATCATCACAAGAACATGTTAGTTACTATCTCACTAAGGGCCTTGCAGGTTTTGAATTGAGGTATTCCTAGGTTGAAAAGTTGGCCTTGGAAGCAGTTCATGTTGTCCAAACACTTAGAAATTTTATAATTCCAAGAAAACCACCCATAGTGGCTGAAATGAACCCCATGAGACACATTTTGTCTCGCCATCTCATTGGTGGAAAATATTCAAAATGGATAGTAATTTTGCAAGAATTAGATCTCGAGTTCACAAGTCATTAGCATTTGCAGAACTAATGTCTGAGTTACCCTATGAGAAAGAGGATATTGTATCTATTGAATATTGGGAATATGAACATGTATTCCTCATTTCAACATTGGATCCTTGGTATGGAACATTTTTCACATATCTCCAAACCCAACGGATTGATCCTCAATTTTCTAAAATTGAACGGTGTCGCATTCGACACCAAGCAAGAAGATACATCATCATTGGGGATAGTTTGTACCATCAAGGAGTAGACATGATCTTAAGATGTTGTTTAATACACGAGGAATCTAAACAAGTTTTGAATTATTTCCATGCTAGGGCATGTGGAGGTCATCTTTCTGGGTTGGAAATTTCCTAGAAAATATTGTGTGTAGGATACTTTTGTCCCACAATATTTAAATATTGCATCAATGCCATCAAAAAGTGTCACCCTTGCCAAATTTACACAAGAAAAATGCGCACACATCCTACTCCATTACACCCTGTAGTAATCGTGGGTCCATTTTCAAAATGGGCCATTGATTTCATGACAATCAAACCTCCTTCAACCGATGGCCACCACTACATCATAGTAGCAATGGACTATTTCACCAAATGGGTTGAGGCGATGCCTACATTCAATTGCACGGAAAAAAATGCAACATATTTTCTATTCAATCACGTGATAACAAGGTTTGGTGTACCTAAAGAGATTGTCACTGATAACTGAAATTATTTTAGGAATTCCTTTATGGATGAACTTACCAATAGATTAGGATTGTGGCAAGATTTTTCCTTGCCATATTATCCTCAATGTAACAGAGAAGTAGAATCCATTAACAAGGTTTTGAAAACTATGTTGCAGAGGACAATTAATAAGAACAAAACTAACTGGCACTTAATGTTGTTTTCCGCTCTTTGGGCTTACCAAACCATTGCTAAAACCACAACCGGCTTCACTCCTTTCCAATTGGTTTATGGAGAAGAAGCAGTGTTTCCGATTGAATGCAAAATACCATCATTAACAATATCAGTCAAACTCCTACCTAACACTTCTGCAGAAGAAGAAAGACTTCTCCATCTTCATTCTCTTGATAAAACTAGAAGGGAATCTTATCTAAATGTAGAAGCACAGAAGAAGAGGGTTAAAATGCAATATGACAAATTAGCCCATCCCCAAGTCTTTTCTGAAGGCGATTTGGTTTTAGTATATTACCAAGACCAAGACAAAATAGGAGAAGGGAAATTTGTACCAAAATGGTTTGGAACACTTGTTATCAAAATGTGTTAAAAGGGAAGCTTATGAATTGATCAATTATGATGGGGAACATATGTCGGAGATCATAAATGGTCTCTATCTGAAGAAATACTTCGCATAGGCACTGATGCCTTGCAACACTTGTTGTATTATTTTTATAAATTTTTGTACTTTAGTTGTTTTCGAGCACACACTTATCTTGCTTGGCATTGTCACTTTGGCATATGGCACAAGAAACCTTCACATATTTGGATATGCGGATGGTGCCAGCCATAGTTATTGAAACATTGAATCTGCCGCATGGGTGATTTTAACACCTAATAACGAATTTTTTAGTTCAGGATGCATTTTTCTTAGATCTGCAACCAAAAATGTTGTAAAATATAGCATAATCATTGAGATTCTTGTCAAGGCTATCACTCTTGGAATCTGACAAATAAATATCGTCAAGCTGGACTCATAATTAGTTGTATCACAGTTAAATGGTTAGTATCAAGTTCAAAATCCTATACTGTTTAGAAAGTTTCTACAAGTGTGTCTTTTAGAATGCCAATTTGATTTCATTGAATACATTCATGTTCCTAGAAGTATGAATAGTTTGGCTGATTCCTTAGCCAACTACGTACTTGATTGGCATCTAAGTCATTAACATCATTCCAAAAAAAACAAGCATGTATATTATTTATGACAATTTAATTGAACATATCATTTAAGAACATAAGTAAAAGTTGAGATAACTAGATTACATCATAAACCAAAAAGTGTGTTGAGGTTCTAGACATTTTGGATAGTAACTTTGGACACATAAAAACGAATAGTGTAAATTTTTTTCTCTTTTTGTTTTTTTTCTTCAATATAAAACTCAAAAAATTTCATAAAAACAATGAAAATATTTGGAAAATTAAAAAAAATTAGAAACTGTTTCAAATTTCTTGATCCAACATGAAGACTCACCTACAACTGGCAAATCACTAAATAATGGTTCACAACTTCTGAAAATTCATGCTAAAAGGAGATGCTTCCTCTCATCCATCATCTACACCTACAAGGAACACGGTAAATAATGAGTGTTTTACTTATCTTTTATTCATACATGTATAATCGTATCCTTTTGAATGATAGGATGATTCATAATTCTTTAATTTTGGCTATCGTTTTAGATATTAAATGCACATTTGAATTAGTTTCTAACTAAATAGTTGGGTAGTGAAATGGTTTTGATCACAGGACTTGGAGATTTTGATAGTTCAAACTATTTGATTCATGTAGTTGGATATAGACCATGATTCATGGTGATTTATGATTTTGGCATTTTTCACAAGACTCAATATGAAGTAAACCTCATTGACCCATTCCTACTTGGCCATTATACCAAATTGGATAAACTCAATTACATGGTATTATTTCACCACCCATCGACACATAATCCTGCTTAAGATAGCCTACCCATAGAGGGAACATCTGTAAGAGTGTGCACAACTAACTCAACCCTTGTTTGCAATATGTATATTTTCCTTGCCCTGACCTATGCCCTTGAAAAATAGGAGTATGACCATAAAACACTCATTTCCTCCCATGTGCTATAACATTCTTTATTCTTTTCAAGCTAATAAATGAAAAAGGCATAAAAATGAAAAAAACACAAAAATCCCAAAAGGGGGAGGATTGAATCATATCAAATTATATTCTGGAAAAAATGGCAACAGTTAGTCCTTGTTGCTCTTGAACACAACACATAATTTGGTATCTGCTGTCAGTACACCATCTACATTTTCCTTAGGAAGCTGTACAAGTGTTTTGAACAAATATCCACCGATGGGTTATCCTTCCCGTCACCAATGGAGATTTTGTTAATGCATGTGGCATAGGCATATTTCATTAAGGTCGGTTAATCAAGTCCTATGTTTCAAAGTGTCCATTTTGTGTCGTGTTATGTGTTCAATGGAAGTTCAAACTGTGTCAGCCATTCCTCAAATATTCCTAAAAAATCATGTCAACCTTCCTTGTGTCAGTATATAGTGTTGGATCTAGCGGTTCTACCAAATTATATCAGACTATTGATATTTGTTTTGTATCATTTAATGTGGTATGCATTAATTCCCTCCTTCCGATGGATCTATTCTTATCGACACCAAATCATCATCTAGGAAATGGATCTATAAACCCAGGAGTACCTTGTATCTTGCAGTCATTAGTGGAATGTTTCCTCGCAAATGACAGTGGGTTTACATCAATGAACCCTGATGATTTGGTTCTACAAGTGTTCGAATTCAGAACATCTATTCACACTTGCTAGTTTGTACTCAGTACCTTAGAGTCCATCATCATTATCGGTGGGTCTCTTCGCATATGTTAATGGTATACATCAATGACCAGTAATCAGATGGTGTTTTATTATGCTCGACATTAGTTCATTTATTCACATGAATACCTTGGGAAAAATAGTTGTATCACTCATCGATGCACTGTCCGAGTTGCACAAGATTAAAATACCATGTCAAAAGTTTTATGACGACCTTTTTCTCGCACTCATCAAAGTGCATGTTTACACTTCTGAAAAATTTACTTCTGGCATGGATCCACTATGTATTGTTCGTATCCATGCTTGTTTATTGCTAAGCAAGGGTATTCCCACCTCAAGAAGATATTGTATATTTGAGAAATTGTTATGTTTGACTTGCAGGTGTTCTCCTGAATCATGCTCCCATGAGCTAATCCTTTTTCATCCTTGCTTTGATCAATGAAGAGTATCAACATAAACAATAATGTATTTCGGCCCTTATCTCCACTTCAGACCTCACACATTTGGGGGCATATGTTAACAATCAAATTAACACCCTTAACAAGTGAAGATGGAAGCACATTTTACCATTCACCCGCAACATGAAGACTATAAATTTGGAATAATTGAGAGCTTCAATCTCTCATCTGACCACCACTTTTGCAAAGGAAGAAGTTTGTGAAGACAAAGGTTTCCCTAAAGAGGCAAAGTCTAGGACCACTCAAAGGGTCAAAACCCAGCTTCTACAACTCCCGGAGTGGAAAGAATACACCAAAGGTGTATTAATTGTCCTAAAATTCCTGGAAATTAATGTCAAAATCTTGGAAATAATGGAAAAGTGGGTTTTTGAGTGAAAATAATAAAAAATCAAGAAAATGTATTATCCCACATTGAAAGTTGAATCATGAATTCCCATTTCCCAATGCTATAAAAGAAAGGCAGTTGGGGCATGGTAAGAAACAAAAAGTTAGAGTAAAGGCATGTTGGAAGGATTTCAATGTTGGAAAGCTCATCTTCAACAAAGCTCTTGAAGGATCAAAGTCAAGGATTGAGAAGGTTGGCTCAAAGAAAAGTAGGAAATATTCACCTCAAGCAACAAGGTTGTAAGTATTTCTTTTCCTCAATTCAATATGATTTAATTCATCCCCCTCCAAATTTGTGTTTGAATTTAGGTTTTAGATCTAGTTTTGAATTCAAGTTTGGTAGATAGATTTCAAGTTTTGTAAAGATTTTCAAGTTCTTAGATATAAAAGCTAGAGGTAAGAACCTAGAAAGTTGCTGCAAATGGAGGCCTAAAGGCCATGGATGCTCAAGCAAGGGGATCTTCTTTAAGTGGATAGATTCAAGAGGTATTATACTCTCTTCCTCCCTTCTATTTTCTTGAAATGTACTTAGAAATATCTAAGGAATGAATGAGTATTGCATGTATTTTTGTCATTGAATCTCACCAAGTTCATAGTAATATATTTAATTATTGTAGACACATCCCTACCATAATTGCTATCTGAAATATGTCGGGTCACCTTCAACTTGTAACTAGTGTTGACCCTCATTACCTTTAAATGTGTGTATATATCTCTTTGGGGTTGTGGCCATACCAGTGGGTTTCCTATTGAAGGATGTTTCCATACTTGGTAGCTCTGTTTCTTTTTCATCTTTTCCTGATCCTTGGTCGCTACCTACCTTTGGTTGAAGGTTTCCTTTTTTTTTGAATATTTATTTTAGAGATTTCCAGTCCCTATCCTGAGTGGAAGGCCAGGATTTTATTGTGGGTTAGTTAGTATAACTGATAGTCATCCCAGAGGGAGTCACTGTTCGCTGAAATTCTACGGTTATCCCAGCCGCGTAATCATCTTTCCCATCAGTTGGGAGCGGCTTCATGTAGGATGACTATATTTAATGTTGACTGCATCTTACATCCTGGCGTTCACTTTAACTGTTAGTGTCTCCCATGTTATCTAGGTGTGTGTCTCTTCCTTTTTTTCGCGACTTCTAACTGAAGCATCTCTACCTACCTTGTGTTAAACAAGGAACCGACATTTCAAAGAAATTGTCAATCCATCGAGTGCATATGCTAGTAACCATGGTTGATTACTTGACCTTCTGTCCAACATATTGGACTGTGATACGAACTTTTCTTGTCAACCGAATTACTTGGCGATGGAGTTGAGTTTGTAGTTATGTTCTTAATTCAATTGGTGCATTATGTAACACAGATGGTAATTGTTGTGAATACTTTATACTTTAAAGGAAATGTCGATCTTATACTTTGTATAAAAACATAAAGTTCGAGACATGGATTAGAGTATGGATAAATAATTCAAAATATAAATATATGTGGATTTTCTTATGAGAAGTATTAAATGGTTTAATGGGTTAGTTTATGAAAAGTAATGAATGGTTTTATATGTATTGGTTGTGTAATTCATACACATTGGAATATATATATATATCTCTATCTATCTATCTATCTATCTATATAAGGATTTACACAATTAAGAGGGATTATGTAATGGGTTTATTTATGAAAAAAAAATGATGAGTAACGTTTCGATATTTATGTGGCTTTGTTGGAAAAATATATATGGACGATTTTAAAATACATGTTAAAAAAGTTTATGTTAAACATTCAATGCATGGAAGATGTAGACCTCGAGTTCAATTATATTAATATCCAATGGTTAAGTAGAAATGAATGATTCTGTCAATATTATGCTTAATTCCTTACTTAACATTCATTGAAAAGTTATAGTCTACAAGTATTGTAACGATATACGTGAGAGGTCAAATAAATATTCATGAAGAGATTTCTTTTTTGTCTTATGATTTTTCGGGTACATTACAAACACATATCAAATTGTTGCCTTGTGATTTTTTGGGTACATTACAAACACATATCAAACCAACCAAATAGGTTGCACTTTCAGGTTAATATACAACACATAAACATGTGAATCAATTACTACAACTGCTATCGAGATTAGTGAAGAAATAACCAATATTTTCCACCAGATCTAAAGTAGTAAATCGAACAACCTGCATCTGATCATCAAGCTGATATAATTTCACATGCATATGCACAATTAAACTAAGCCATCTAGGGTGAAATAGTGTCATGGAGAACAACATATAAACATATATTTCAATTATATCTAATAGATAGAAAGTATAAGCCAGATCCCATGAGGAAAATCCATCAATCTGAGTCCATTGATTTGCACAAAAACCACTTTCACAAGTAAATATCAACTCATCTTCCATGGCTAAAATAAAATAACAAATGATTCATATAAACATATGAAATAACATAAAATGTATCATTTATCTCATTAATATGAAACTAGCATCAACTATTCCACCCATCCTTAGGCACTGCCAAGCCATATATCCCTTTGACAGGACACCCTCGAGTTGAGGCCATAGATCCACAAGCAGAGGTGCACTCAATAATAGCTCAAAATATTAGTTTGATAAGCCACAAATCAATTCCTCACCACCTACTTTCACCTCCACCTCACTACCAGGTGCAATGGTAATCCCTTCACTACCAAGGTCCCTCAGGACATCGCCATTCACCATTAGGATTTTTGTGCAGGATCAAAGTAGAGACAAGCAATGGACACAGAGGAAATATAACAGATTTGTCTAGGCTTTCCAAAAACACCATACAATATCACGATGCTTCAAGCACAAGGTTCATTCTCATAGCAGAGCATAGATGGCTTCCCAAGTTCACAAGCTTACCAAACTCTCAACATCAATGGCATGGACAACCAAGGAAGACCAACAATAATTAACCCCTTAACCAAGTAGATCAATGTGTTAATAAATCTGTCCTACGGGTAGTTAGATTTATCCAAAGATTAAACTAAGATGAACTAAGTCTAATCTAAGACAATAAACAAAAAAATGTAACCTTAAATTCCTATATCTAACTATGAATACAAATTCTTAACGTATTTGAAAAAGGGAAGTAGTATAACTTACTTCAAATCTTATGTTTGTCTTAACTCCATCTCTAACCTTGAATTCCGCAAGTAGAACTTGTTACAGTCAAAGCAAACAACAAGCAACACGATCTCCAAATACTATGTATAATAGTTAGGATCTAAATAAAACTAGAAACATATTATGATACTGGTTGGAGAAAGAAGCACAAAATGGGAAAATAAGACAAGTTATATTGATGAAATCTAGAAGTATCTTACAAAGCCACTCCTTGATGTCCAAGCAACAACTTTAGCTCCAAAGCATTCCTCCTTGCTACCTATGCAAAAATCTTAGGACCATAGGTTTGATACCTCAAGTGTTCTCCCTTTAGCCCATGGATGGCATCCTTCTTATAGGATTTGGGAGGCTAACTACTAGGAGAGGAAGGTGGATCTAGGAGAGACAATGGTGGATCAAGGAGGTTGAACCAGACCAAAGAGGGAAGGTAAGTGAGAATTCGAAGGGAACTCTCAATCCCATGAAAATATCCTGCAGATAAGATCCAAGATCCATGCTAAATGTGGTTGGAAGGAAATTTTCAAGCACCAAGAGCTGAGCAAGGTGTGATTAAGTTGAAATTTTTGCACCCCTGTAGGTATGCAAAATGCGAAAAAGGGGAATTTTCGCGTCCTGCACCACTAGTAGGGCACGGAAATTCTAGTAAAGTGGGCCAAATGAGTTGGCATTTTGACCTGATGATGTGGCACTCAACTCAAACAAGTTGGATTTGGATCTAGGGATTCCAAGGAAGGCCAAAGAGAGGACCAAATAGGTAGGAGTAAGTTTTGACATTCATTAGGAGGAAGCATCGTTGGGTTTCACATGGGGATCAACCATGACCAGGTGAAACAATACCCAAAGTGGGACTTTGAGGTATAACAATCAGCCATGGATTTATAGACCAAAGAAGGAAATTCAAACCCAAGGGGGTCAAATCATACCAAGGTAAGCCAACTTGAGTCAACCAAAGGGGGGTTAACTCAACCACAAGAGTCTAACTCGAATCCAACCCAAGCAATTCAAATTTCAAGGAGAGTGGCTCCAAGTCACTCCACCCAAATCAAATTCATGTGTGTACACTTCATCCATGTAGATGAATTCAAAATAGTGAGGTGAGGAGTTACATAAGCCAAAGCATCTTCCCAAAATTACAAAGGAGGGGTTACACAAACCAAGTCTAAAAATAGATAGTGAGGGAACACTTGTGCAAGTGGGAGTTAAAAAATAAAGTGTAACCTCCAAAAAGGAGTTACACAACCACCAAATGGGATCAATCAAGAATTTTAATCCACCCAAGCACCAAGGAGGGTGCATTCACCAAGGGAGGTCCACTAAATCATGAATTAGGCTCAATAGTACCAACATAGCCTAAAATAATCAAAAGTTGGGTCCATTGTCTAATGTTTGGGTGATCATCAACTAATAAATCCACCAAGGAATAAATATGGCCTAAGCTCAACCAAACAAGTTCTAAAGTGCTAGGAATGCCCCCATTCCCCCTCACATTGTGGATCTATTCCTCCCATACTCTTTTGTGGTCACCAGTGTACTAATTGTTTTTATTACTTAATTATTTATAAAATTATAATGTCTCTAGGTCATTAAAGACCCTTGTTCCGACAGCTTGAGACACAATAATAACTATTATTACATATGTATGGGGCTCAACATACGAGGCATTACACTAAATGCACCACCATTGGTGCTACTATTTCACTTTTATGCATTGCTTGACATTTGGTTGTACCTACTATTTGTAGTGCATTGACGAGGACTAGTAGCACCATGTAGTGGTGATAGATATTTTTCCATAGGCACTAAAGTTGACAACTACATACACTGGTTTATAGGTTCCCTCATGCATTCATTAGTGTTTTTCAATTCATTGCTTGCATTGGTGCATTTGGGGATGGCTACACACATTGTAGACCATTCTATTAGACATTGTAAGTGCACTGCATAGGTAGGGCATGTGCCTCACTCCAAGGCATGTTAGCATGGTTAGGAAACATGAATTTAGAATGTGTTATTCATAGGAACACACCAATATAAATATGGAAGTTTATAACACTGTAGACAGTGGATATTAAAACAATAGGAACAATAGAGAATGTGTGCTTCATTGAAATAGGGAACATTGGAGTGTTTAACAAATTTTTAATGCACCAAATTTAAAACTAATATTGAATGAATATTATGAATGGTAATTTTTTATAAATTTCCTATTTTATACTATATTTTTTAATGAGGTTTGTCTTCGAATTAGGGGTCGACATAACAATAGAGAGCCAACATGTACAAACTAATGCATGTATATGAATTCCATAAGAGGGAGACGGAAGTTGTTTCCTCATTCAACTACGACCAAGAATAAACTCCTTTTAACATATGTTGGACTCCTTAAGTTTTTTTAGGAGTATAAATCCCTCAAGGGGAATAATGATCTATTGTGCCAACTAACCGTCACTTAGATTATGGAAAAAAACAAATTCAAGGTTGATCTTTGATCTATGGTACTCACTCACAAAGGAGGATTCTTATTTCATCACTGGCCTATCTAGAAGGGGAGAATATTTTACCCATCTCCTCACTATGTTACTTGGTATTGTAGGAGAGATGTAGTTGGAAAATTCCTAGAGATATGTTAGTCTAAAAATTATTGACTCCAGTGACCTCTAGGTTATTGGGGGGTGACCGCACTTAAATTCATTTGGATATGAGGAAGTTAGGTGCTTGTTACTTACCATCAACACACTAGAACACCACACCACTTATGAGCAATGCATTAGTTTCCCTATGTTGTATTATATAGATTCCATTTTCAGTGGCCTAGATTGATCATATAGTCAACTATTTTTCTATGGTAGTTTTGTATTTCTTGGATAAATGTCATAGCATGTTGGAAAGGATACAACTATTACTTTTTACTTCATATCCATTTTGGTTATTATTTTATAGATTTATGATGAATCAACCATCATATGGCTTCCACCCTTTGAAGAATATGACTAGTATGCGTATGCACATGTGGGGATTATTGTTCCCGAAGAAGGTCCAATTGGAGTCACTATTAGGGTGGTGGATGAATATGCCATCACTATGTTAGGTAGTGAGTATTATCACATCCTTGAACTTGTGTAAAGTCTAGATGCAAGGATGTACTAGAAGAGGCATCAAAACCTCTTATTTAGTATAGTTGAGCCACCATAGAAAAAGGGTAATATTATTGCAATATTTTGATTATTTTATTTGCATTTTTTTTTGTATTTATTGAAAATGTTAATGACTATAATATTTTGTTTAAATTTCTAATTGTTGTCAACTATTTTGTAGATACTGACTAATATGTTGGTGAGGGGACTCCTTCCCATCCTGATGTAGATATGGTTGAGGAAAATGAGATTGCTTGAGAGAATATGCTTGGCATGAACCAAATTCGATAGAATCTCCAATTTCATTGCCAAGTCATAAATTAGTTATTTACTTTTATGTCTGGCTATAAATTTGTAATATCCCAAAAGATTACCCTTCGAATTAAACATTATTTTAAGATAGATGTTAATTAATTTAGTTAAGACATTTTATGACATTGGAAATAATGCACCATAAGACATTATTAAAATGATGGTGTAAATTGTAAATATTTTCAAACATATTTAATACACATATCCAAGGATATATGGGTAGACATGAAATAATAAGGAACCATGATACTACGGGTGGGGAAGATAGTGTAGGTTCTAGAAGTACAAGTGTCAACCTACTTGAACCCTTTTTCCTTAACTGCGGAAGTGGTAAAAATCTCTGTTTCCTAAAATATAGCCATGTATCCAAAAATTTATGGAGGATGTTCCCATATCATTGATAATAAGTTAGAACTCGAGAGGGGGAAGGGTTATCTTTTATCCAAATGTGGGGAAAATTTGAGAGAGGTAGTAAGGAGAGACAAGTAGTTGGGGGGAAAAGAAGAAACCTAAAGAGAAAAAGGTGAACCAATCATGTCATTAACTTGTAACAGAGAGCTGTTATAAGGACCTATTCAAGTTCAATATTACTGATAGGAAAAAGGACTCTCTATGATCACATTAAAGATTAATGGGTAGTGTTGTGTGATGCATGGAACATGAGTGCCTTTTTGTTAAGTTTTGTAGATTGGTAAAAAATGTTACCTTGACAAGTATGAACCAAGAATTATAAGACTCCCTAAATGCATACTGTTATGAGGACTGAGTGTGCTAGGTATGGAAAATGTTGAGGATACTTACCTGGTTAAAGTGTTTGATTTCTATAAATTAAGGTTACTTGGGGAAAACTTAGAGACCCGAAAACCCTACTTCGTCTTGGTATCATGGTTTGGTTTGGGGGTGGTTATTGAGGCATAAAGATTAAGTGTCTTCAGACAGCCTACAATTGGGTGCTTCATGGACTTTCCCAAGTCAGTTTCTTGGATATCTTGGATTCTGGAAAATTACATAAGTTTGTCTACTTCATTATTGTTAAGTTTAAACCAAATAGACTAGCAAGATCACTGAAAGAAACATAATCACAAGATAGACACAGAATTTACCCTGGGAAACCCTCATGGGGTAGAAAACCCAGCAAAGCTTTCCTCAATAAGATGATCAACCAAAATACAAGATGTGCTCCCTCCTTCTCTACCTTCTTAGCAGATCTCCCAGACAAGTGCGCTACTTTTCTGAGTTGTGCAAGTGTATCTAATGAGGAGCTCACCTCCTCTATTTATATTGGTTCCCAACTGACTAAAACCCCTAATGGGGCCGACCTCTCCTGGAGAAGTCTAGTAACCCTTAAAATATAAGATCAGGGCCGACCCCCACATGGTGGGTCTAATAACCCTAGTTACCACAACCCATCGGAGGAATAATCATCTCCGGATACATGATAGGGTTATCTCGGAGGGATGAAACATCTCCAGAATAATAATGTACAAATATAATATTCTTGGAAGTTACAATATTCAACACTCCCCCTTAACGAGAAGCATATTATAACAACGTCTGCAGGAGCAAGGAGTCATTGACTACATCATACATGATACATCTATAAATCATCAGAAGCTTTCTTCAATTCATCATCAGTAACTCAACTAGTTACTGGAACATCAATGTCATCAGCATCGTCATCACTCGATCATCAGCATTGTCATCACACGATAATCAGCATCATCATCACACGATCATCATCATCATCATCACACGATCATCAGCATCGTCATCACACGATCATCAGCATCGTCATCACACGATCATCAGCATCGTCATCACACGATCATCAGCATCGTCATCACACAATCATCAGCATCGTCATCACACGATCATCAGCATCGTCATCACACGATCATCAGCATCGTCATCACACGATCATCAACATCGTCATCAGTACATACGATCATATTACAGGATGATCAATCCTGCTCTCTTTAGGACATAGGTCCATGGGTGATACAATCCGATCAAGTTCCAAGATGATCAGTCCTCATCACTTGAAGACAAGTCTCATGTCTAGGGACGATGTAATCCCATCACGTACGTTTTGAACCCAGTTCATGGACGATGCAGTCCTCACATGTACCTTTAAGACAAGTCTCATGTCTAGGGATGATGCAATCCTATCTTCAGTTTTTCGGAGACATCAGTCTACAGATCAATTCTGGGACCAAAGTCCTGGGAAGATACAATCCCCTACTTGTTCATTCAGGACTTTATTATCGAAGACCCAGTCTACGGCTCAATTATCGGACCACAGTCCGGGGAAGATACAATCGCCTACCTTTTTATTCAGGACTTCATTATCGGAGACCCAGTCTACAGCTCAATTCTGGGACCGCAGTCCGGGGAAGATACAATCCCCTACCTGTTCATTCAGGACTTTATTATTGGAGACACAGTCTACGGCTCAATTCTGGGACCGCAGTCCGGGGAAGATACAATCCCCTACCTGTTCATTCAGGACTTCATTATCGGAGACATCATGTCTACGGCTCAATTCTGGGACTGCAGTCCGGGGAAGATACAATCCCCTACCTGTTCATTCAGGACTTCATTATCGGAGACATCATGTCTACAGCTCAATTCTGGGACCGCAGTCCGAGGAAGATACAATCCCCTACCTGTTCATTCAGGACTTCATTATCGGAGACATCATGTCTACGGCTCAATTCTGGGACCGCAGTCCGGGGAAGATACAATCCCCTACCTGTTCATTCAGGACTTCATTATTAGAGACATCATGTCTACGGCTCTCTTTAGGACTAAAGTCCAGGGATGATCCAATCCTCTCATGTCCACCAAGGACTTCATTCTCGAATACATACATCTACGGCTCTCTTTAGAACAAGTGTTCAAGGATGATACAATCCCTCTTCTTTCTCGGAGACACCTGTCTATGGATCACTTTAGAACATGTGTTCAAGGATGATGCAATCCCTCTTCTTTCTCGGAGACACCTGTCTACGGCTCACTTTAGAACATGTGTTCAAGGATGATGCAATCCCTCTTCTTTCTCGGAGACACCTGTCTACGACTCACTTTAGAACATGTGTTCAAGGATGATGCAATCCCCACATGTATTCTCATCAATACAAGTACAAGTATTCTTCACCATACAAGTACATACATGTATCATCAAAAGCATGTATTCTCACCAATACATCTATCATCAAAAGCATGTATTCTCACCAATACATCTATCATCAAAAGCATGTATTCTCACCAATACATCTATCATCAAAAGCATGTATTCTTACTAATACATCTATCATCAAAAGCATGTATAAGTAAAACTGAGTATTCTAAGTATAAGAGTCCTAAATCTAAATATTTCTAAGTAACTAGGTGTAGTGAGCAGGTAACCTCATCATTGATGAGACAATCTTGTCATCAGTGACTATACTACTCCCCCTTTCGAGGAGGGTCCTTTTGAACCACACCGAGCTTGTCTCAGAAGTATTCAAATTTCACTCGAGATAGAGGTTTGGTCAAGATATTAGCAATTTGATCCTTAGTGCTCACATACTCGAGCTTGATGGCTCCTCTTTGTACCATATCTCGTATATAAAAGTATCGGATCTTTATGTGTTTTGACTTATCGTGGAATACAGGATTTTCTGTCATCTTAATGCAGCTTTGATTATCACACATAATCATAGTGGGATCCATTTCTAAGTCAAACACTCTAGATAATAGCTTCCGAAGCCATACTGCTTCACAGCTGGCAGAGCAGGCAGCTATATATTCTGCTTCAGCAGTACTGAGGGCCACACTAGATTGTTTCTTGCTGAACCATGAGATCATGGCAGATCCAAGACCATAACATCCACTTGAAGTACTCTTTCTGTCTGAGATACTTCCTGCCCAATCAGAATCTGAGTAACCATGTAATCTGAGTTCATGATATCCAAGATAATATAGACCAAAATCTAATGTACCTTTTAGGTACCTCATTACATGCTTTGCAGCTATTAGATGAACCTTTCTAGGTTCTACTAGATACTGACTTAGGGTATTTACAACAAAGCATATATCTGGCCTAGTATTTGTTAAATACATCAATGAACCAATGATTTATCTATATAGAGTTAGGTCCACTAATTCTGATGAGTCATTCACTAATAACTTCAAGTTGGAGTCAATGGGAGTGGCCATGGGTTTACACTCCAACATATCAAACCTTTTTAGAATCTCCACAGCATACTTACCTTGATTTAGAAAGATTCCTTTTGGCTCTTGCCATACTTCTAGACCTAAGAAGTAGTGCATTAATCCGAGATCTTTCATCTCGAATTTTGAAGAAATCTTCTTCTTGCTTTCAATAATTTGTTTCTCATTTCCGGTTAGAAATAGATCATCTACATATAACAACAGTATAACTGGTTCATCATTCATCACTTTGAGATAAAGATTTGGATCAGCTTTACTCTTGGTAAAGCCCATGCTTGTTAAGAAATTGTCAATCCTTCCGTACCAAGCCCTGGGAGCTTGCTTCAACCCATATAATGCCTTTTTCAGTTTGCATACATGAGTTCTCCCGTATTTAACCTCAAACCCTTGGGGTTGCTCTATGTACACCTCTTCTTCAATTACACCATTCAAAAAAGCTGTCTTAACATCCATTTGGTGTAATTTCCACTTCATCATAGATGCAAGTGCCATGATAGTTCTAATTGAAGTATACCTAGCAACTGGTGCAAATTTTTCTTCATAGTCAATTCCCTCCTTCTGAGAGAATCCTCTAGCAACAAATCATGCCTTATATTTTTCAATGCTACCATCTGCAGCATGTTTTATCTTGAAAATCCATTTGGAAGAAACCACACTTTTATCTTTTGGTTTGGGAACTACATCCCAAACATCATTTTTCATTATTGACTGATATTCTTCTGTCGTTGCTTCTATCCATTCTTTCTTCTGAGCTGCCTCTTCATAGCTAGAGGGTTGTTGATCCACAAGATCACACATCAAGGCCATATAGTTGGACACTAGCTTTGGTTTCTTTCTTTCTCTAGTGGAGCCTTCAGGAGCTCCATATCTTTCAGCTCCTTGAATAATATCTCTAGCCCATGTTGGCCTTCTTTTCTTAGATAAATCTGTAATAGGAGGTTCTTGTGGTTCCAATATGTCATGATCCTCTGGTGAATCCTCTTTAGGGATGTGCACAGCCTTTGTGATTCTAGGAGATGTATCTTCTTCATAGATTTGTTCAAGTTGGCACTTCCTGGATTTCTTGAGAGCTGCTTCTTCATCAAATGTTACACCTCTACTTATTTCTATATGATGAAAACCTGGTATCTAAATTCTGAAGGCTTTGGATGATTCACAATAACCAACAAATATTCCCTTCTTACCAGAAGGATCCAACTTGGTTCTCTTTTCTTTTGGAATGTGGATGTACACAGGACACCCAAATATTTTAAGATGACTTACCTCAGGCTTCTTTCCTGTAAACACTTCTTCTGGAGTTTTGAAATTAAGAGCACTATGAGATAGTCTATTTTGCAAATATACTGCTGTCTTAGCTGCTTCAGCCCATAGATACATGGGAAGATATTGGTCATGTATCATAGTCTTTACAGCTTCCATGATAGTTCTATTTTTCCTCTCAGCCACCCCATTTTGTTGGGGATTGTAGGGAGTGGTTAGTTCCCTCTTAATTCCAGCTTCTTTACAAAAGTCTTCAAAGTCCTTTGAAGTATATTTTCCGCCATTATATGTTATGAGAATCTTGATTCTCTTTTCTGAGATATTTTTTATTAGAGCCTTGAACTCTTTGAAT
Organism: Larix kaempferi; assembly: GCA_027924585.1. Lineage (NCBI taxonomy): Eukaryota > Viridiplantae > Streptophyta > Pinopsida > Pinales > Pinaceae > Larix > Larix kaempferi. Next base: position 299,730 of record BSBM01002003.1, read on the forward strand.
TTTTCAAAGACTTCATTCTTACCTTTTAGGAAGTATATCCAAGTTTTCCTTGAATAGTCATCAATGAATGAAAGATAGTATTCAAACCCACTTAGAGAAGTGGTGGGCATTGGTCCACATACATCTGAGTGTATTAGCTCCAAAATGTTCTTAGTCTTTGTTTCACTCTTAGGAAATGGGTTCTTTACATTCTTTCCTTTCTTACATCCTTTACATGAGCCATCATGATCAGCCTTCAAATCTGGTAATCCTATGACCACCTTGCTTACATAGGGTAAGGCTTTGTAGTTAATATGAGCTAATATTCTATGCCATAGCTCACTGGGGCTAGAAACTTCATGAGCAAGGGCAGCTTCTGGATGACCCTTGAGTTTATAGAGACCTCCTTCTTCTTCACCAATGATAACTACATCTTTAATTGATTTTCCTTTGGACCACATGAGTACTTGTCCATCTATGAAAGCCACTCTAAAACCTTTCTTATCTAGTGCTGAGATAGAGAGTAGGTTCTTCTTTAAACCTGGTACATATAAAACTTCTTTCATTTTCAAGGGTGTTCCAGAATCAAGCTTGTAGCTTACTTCACCAATTCCCTTGATGGGATATTGATAATCATCTCCTAGAGATACCTTTTGTGGTGAAGACTTTTCTTCGATCCTTGAGAGAGTTTCCTTTTGACCTGTCATGTGCTTTGAAGAACCACTGTCAATGAGCCATGTACCTTCACCAGGAGACACAAATCCAGAGAGTGCAGAAAATAGGACATATTCTTCTGGATCTTCTTTATTTACTTTAGATCTTTTCTTTTGAGGCCTTTCCTCTTCTTCTTCTTCTTCTTCTTCTTCTCCTTCTGCTTCTTCACTATCATCTTCTGCCATATGTGCATGATGTCCTTTGTGGACAAACCTTTTCTTCTTCTTTTCTGGTAAGGTACAATCTCTAGCATAGTGTCCTAGTTTAAGACAATTAAAACATTGGACTGTGGAGAGGTCTCTTTCTGAGTTTGTTCCTCCTTTCCTTTTGAATCTATGAGAGGGTTGAGACCTTTTGTGGTTCACTTTCCTAAAGTGACCCCTTTTTCCTCTTTTGGTGTGGGTGGCCAAAGCTTGGTCATCCTATTTGAGAAGAGCTTCTCTGTTGGCTACCCTAGCCTCTTCTTGAACACAATCCTCCCATACTATATCAAACTTCATGTTTTCTTTTCTGGCACACATGGTTTGTATGAATGATTCCTAAGGTCTAGTGAGACCATTTAGAGCAGTCATCACAAGTTCATCTTCATCAAGAGTATCACCAATGGCATCTAGTTTCTCCTTGATTAGAGAGACCCTTGAGAATTAGTCTTGAATGGATTCACCTTTGTGCATCTTGGTATTCTTCAACTGAGTCCTTAGGTTCATCTTCCTATTGATGTTCTTTCCTTCATACATTCTTCCTAGGGCATCATACATTTCCTTTAGAGTCTTCTTGGAGGCCACTTGGGGAATCAAGTGGTCTTTAATAGAATCAGCTATGATTCTCTTTGCCCTAATCAAATCCTTCCTATGCTTCTCTTTGGCTTCATCTCCTTCCGGTTCTGCAACTTCATCCTTGATATAATGAGCAAGATCATTCTCTTCAAGAATGAGACCAATTCTGTATTTCCATGCCCGAAAATTCTCTATACCTTCTAGCTTGTCTTCAAGCTTAGTGTTTGGAGCCATCTTCTCTTGGGGGAGTCCAAGACATAAGAAACATAGTAGTACTTACCTAGAAATATTACCTTTTTACTTTTCCGGATCCTGGAACAGAATTTCTGGTTTTATCGCACTTTTGGTAAAATTAGGGTTTGACTTTCCCGGAGTTCTACCCAACCAAAAAGTTTGATCTAGGGCTCAAAATATTGGTTTTGAGAAGGGCTATCTAGCCATGTAATCAGAATTCAACAATACCAACTTTTTGCTTAAACCAATTTCTGGTTTATCACACTTTTGGTAAAACTAGGGTTTGACTTTCCCGGAGTTCTACCCAACCAAAAAGTTCGATATAGGGCTCAAAAGATTGGTTTTGAGAAGGGCTATCTAGCCATGTAATCAGAATTCAACAATACCAACTTTTTGCTGAAACCCTAATTTTCACCGAAGAGAGAGAGAGAGATTCTTACCTTGTGAAAGATGTCCTATTCAGGACAGCTCTGATACCATGTTAAGTTTAAACCAAATAGACTAGCAAGATCACTGAAAGAAACATAATCACAAGATAGACACAGAATTTACCCTGGGAAACCCTCATGGGGTAGAAAACCCAGCAAAGCTTTCCTCAATAAGATGATCAACCAAAATACAAGATGTGCTCCCTCCTTCTCTACCTTCTTAGCAGATCTCCCAGACAAGTGCGCTACTTTTCTGAGTTGTGCAAGTGTATCTAATGAGGAGCTCACCTCCTCTATTTATATTGGTTCCCAACTGACTAAAACCCCTAATGGGGCCGACCTCTCCTGGAGAAGTCTAATAACCCCTAAAATATAAGATCAGGGCCGACCCCCACATGGTGGGTCTAATAACCCTAGTTACCACAACCCATCGGAGGAATAATCATCTCCGGATACATGATAGGGTTATCTCGAAGGGATGAAACATCTCCGGAATAATAATGTACAAATATAATATTCTTGGAAGTTACAGTATTCAACAATTATTAATTAATTTTATTATGAATTTTCATAGTAAAAGTTTGAGGCCAATTTATTATCCATTTTGTACAAAAACTTATGCTAGATTATATTATGAACTAATTATTTGAAGTTATTATCAATATGGAAGAAATATTTATTTTTTGTATGCATATGAAATGAAAGACTGTAAAATAAATGTTTTATGTATATATGTAATTATGACTGTGTGGAAATAAAGAAATTATTGTAAACCATTGTGATTAAACAAACTTGAATTTCTTGGTAGTTTTCTTTGAAATTATGGATTTAACATTTGGTAAGAAAAATATTCTACGTACATGTCTACATAGAAAATAAAGGTTGGAACAAAAAAAAATAGTAGTAAATCTTAAACTTTCACTATTCAACACATATTTTTTATAATTCCAAAAATGTTTAATAATAACTATGCATACACATTCTTTAAATAGAATCCAAGGTTCAAATAGTGTGTGTGTGTGTGTGTGTGTTACTGAGACTCTAGTTTTCACTACACATAACCTGAATGTCGTAATAACAACATTCTTATAATTTATGGAATATAACAAGAAACACTTAGATTATCTATCATCAGAAATTAAGGAAGTGATGTAGCTTATTATATATGACTCAAATCGGTATGAATGTAAAATACATTACTGCGATATTTTTTATAAATACCATAGACCCAAAACTCAAATATGAGTTTAATTTTCTATATCAACTCTTACATTCAACAAATAGACTAAAATCTTCTTAAACTTGGATTCTATGTCCAAAAAAAAATTCTATGAAGAACATTGCATTGTGTTAATACTTGGTTTGACACTATTGCTATCCTAGAAGTCTGTATTATTTAACCCAATCTTATTTACTATTGGGAAAGTAAAAGAAAAAATGCAAAACCCTTAAATATTGGATTAAGTATAAATTTTTATTAGGGAATTGAGGACTAGTGTCAAAATGCATGGTATCATGGGAAGTATAGAAAACAATGTTACCTAATGAAGAACTGATGGTTGAATAACCAGGAGAACACCTTGCAATAAAAACAATTTACTATTAAGAATATATGACACTAACAACTGATAAAGGAGAATTAGTAGAAATTTTGACAATGCTAAAATATCCATAATAATTTTTAAGTTATCTATTGAGTAAAATAAAACCCAAAACTCATCTAACAGGGTTGGTGTAAGGCACACAATAATTAACCACTAGCCACATGAACTAGGGTGTGATAATCTGCAAGGGATCTAGCAAGTGTAACAAACTCACAATCAAACTCTCAAGAATGTTGCAAAGAAGAAGAGAAGGAGGCACTCAATAATCACTCATAAACACAAAATAATGAACAATAATAGTATCATACAATGAATAATGAATGTAAAGAATGTGTTACAATAAAATGTGATGGAGCATCATATAGGATTCAAATTAGCCAAGTAGGGCATTCGAATCTGAGCTCAAATTATATCTTGGATAACTATAAAGACATCATCTAGTCAGTAGTATTAGTCATAAATGGTAAGAGTCAGTCAAGTGTGTCCAACTGAGTCTAACAGAACCATCTAGGCATAAATGAGGGAATGGAGACTCTAAGGAGGGCGCATGAGGCTATCATATGGTCAAGTGGCACTCCAAAACTAGCTAATTACGAGCTACAAGTAGTTAGGATGAGAAATCGGTGGAACAACTACTCAATCCATGCACTAACTGAGTGATAACTCCCGGTAGGTGAGAAAAGGTGCCCTAACTGAGTGATATTTGGTGGTAGGTGAGCAAAGGCACTCTAACTGACAGTGGTAGGTGAGCAAAGGCACTCTCACTGACAGTGGTAGGTGAGCAAAGGTGCACTAGGCATGCATAAACTCAAAGAAGGCGCTTTAGGTAGGTGGGAGGCTCTGGAGAGCTAGGAACAAGCTCTAAGTGCTGGGAGGACCACCAAGGTGATGTCTAGATGCATGCAATTGCATGCAGATGACTAGATGCATGCAAAATGCATGCAGACATGCAAAAATGAAAAATGACGGTGTGAATATTCCAACACCCCCCCATAAGCTGTACTATGAGATAATAACTGAAATCTAAAAAATAGGGCCCTGGTGACTAAAACCAAAGGTCACCCCGTACAATCAATCTAAATAAACTAAGTGAGGAAAGAGGAAAAAACTAGTGGGAATAAATCCCTCCCTCAAAAATAGACTGAAGGTTTCTAAAGTAGCATGCCATCACTTACCCCTGAAGGAGGCAAGTGTCCTTCTTTCCCAAAGAAGGATCGATCGAGCTAAAATGGATCAGTAATGTGAGAAGGATGAAACCTTCCATTCTAAAAATATGGTCTAGTTATCCGTCGATCAGCTGGATTACCAAAAATATCTTCAGTAGATATGAGAGTAGTGGCTACTCGTCTCGGAAGAGGAGGAAAATCAGTTGAGAGATCATAAGGTTCTTGTGGAACTAAATCTCTCATTTCCTCATCTTCATTAGCATTTTCTAGATCTTCAGGTTCTTGTGGATCTGGATCTAGCATTTTCTCTTCACCATATTCACTGTCATACTCTGAATCTGATCTGCCATGTGATGAAGGTTTGCTCTCTTGGAGCTCATCAACACTTCCAAGCTCTGAATCTGAAATCTTATGTGAAGAAGCATGTGAAGCTGATGTCTCATACTCCAAATCTAAACTATCATGTGATGTAGATTCACTCTCTTGAAACTCATCATCACTCTCAAAATCTAAATCTGAAAACTCATGTGAAGAAGCAAGTGAAACTAGCTCATCATCACTTCCAAACTCTGAATCTGATGAAGTGGGAACATCATGAAACTGCTTCTGAAGGTGCATGTAGATCTATGATATTTCCTTTGAGAAATCATAGGTGATATTTTTACCAAAAGAACTAGAATCTGATGATGATGGATCTTCAACAAGATCACTAGTGGATGTAGTAGTGATGGTCCTTTTGGCCATAGGAGTTGAACCAAAAGGTGCTAGATCTTCAGGTTCTTGTGGATCTGGATCTAGCATTCACACTATTCTAGATTCCTTTTTTTCTCAATCTTCTTAGATTGATCCTTTCCTTTCAAGCAGTCTTTGCAGGTGCCACGAGCAATCTTGTTATTTGGAAGACCTTCAACCACATCTTGAGCTAGCTTGTAGTTTATATGAGATAGTCTACTCTCTTCATGAGTATGAGAGCGAAGAGAAGACTCCTTTGAGAGAGGTAAGAAGTGGGAAAACTCATAGAGTTTTGTCTCATGATTTGCAACTCTTGTAATGATTTCTCCTGAAACAATGTGTTGTACCTCAACTTCATTTGGAGAAAAGATCACTCTTTTGGGCTCTCCAATATGAGTCATTTGATACACTGAAAGTAAATTTTCTTAAAGGGAAGGAACATAAAGCACATCAGAAAAGAAATCATAGTCAAGATTGATTCTTCCAATCCCCTAAGAGGAGAATTCTGAATTATTGCCCAATTTGATGGAAGGGCCAAATGAGCTTTCGAAATTGGAGAAGAGATCTTGGTAAGAAGACATGTGTCTTGATGCTCCTGAATCTATGATGAAGGAAGAATCTGTTGATGCACTTGCCATGAGGGAATGACATCTTTCTTTGTCTTCGAATCTAGAAGGTTCAGTATCAGTATCTTTCTTCCTTGTACATGCAGGTACGGGAAGATTGTTCTTCTAAAGTAACTGAGCCATCAAATCTATAGCTTTCCTCATACAAGCACTCTCAGGATGGAAACCTCTAAGAAAATATGTGCACTTGGATATTTTCTTCTGAGAATGCTTGGTCTTCCTTGAGTTCGAAGCTCCATCTAAATGATATGGAGTATCTGTAGGAATTGTCCCATTTGATCTCTTGTCAGAAATATTTTGCTTGTCTTTACCATTCTCCCTTTTGGCCTCAACAGCTGTAAGGGCCAAATCCAAATTGGGTTTGATCATTCCCATGGAGATTAACTTCTCTTCCTCTTGAGTAAGAGATTGGATGAAGTCATCAAGTGAGGGAAACTTCCATTTTGGAATGGACATCTTAGCTGACTGGAAAGTAGAGACAAAAACTAAGTAGTTTGGCCCCAACTTTAAGAGAATGGAAAGAATAAGTTGCTTGTATTCTTTCACTATCTCATATCTTTTCAACTGTGATATCAAGATTTTGAACTTGGTGAGGAAGGCATTGATAGATTCGAAGCTGTAATGACTCAAAGATATGAGTTCATTCCTGAATTTGTGTACTTTCATATCATCTTTCTGTCCAAAAAAAGATTCGAGCTTGTCCCAAACCTCTTTAGGAGATGTAAGATCGATGACATGGAAGTGAAGATCTTCATAAATTGAGAGAAGGAGGAGGCCAACTGCTTCATCAAGCCTATCCAAGTACTTGGACTTTTCAACTGCAATGAGAGGATCTACCATCGTTCCGTTGAGTATTTGGGTGAAGCTCTTGGATCTCATGAAGAGAGCCATCTTGGCTTTCCACTCAACATAGTTGGAATATGTGAGCTTTAGATCCATCTTGTGTTGATGTATATGTAACTTCGGAATGTATTTCATCTATGTATTTTATATATATTTATTGTACCCTTATAAGAGATGTGTCATTCCTCTATAAGGAAGTGTCGTCATGTGGATTGACAAGTGTCGCAAGTGTGTGTACTTGCCGATGGGTTATTAGACCACCATGTGGGGTCGGCCCTGAATTATATATATTATAATGTGGATGTACCTAGCTAGACAAGTCGGCCCCATAAGGTCACTGGGCAAAAAGGTTAGTATAAATAGAGATCGGAGATCTCTATTTTACTCATTTCGGAAAAGCAACTCACTCTCACTCAAAAAGTGGCACACTAGTGAGGAGGAGGATCATCTGCTACTAGGAGACTATCTTAGTGTATTTTGGTTGTACTTTGGTTGAGCCATTGCTCTCTCTATCTCTGAGGAAGTTGTGGGGTTTTTCACCTTAGGGTTTTCCCCACGAAAACTCTGTGTCTCTTGTCTCTCATGCTTTTGATTCTTGTGATGCTTGTGATGCTTATTGTGATTGTCATGCATTGATATACTGTATATGTTATTCTCTCAGTAAAGATCCTAGAGTATTGTGAATTAATGCTCAAAATTTAACATGGTATCAGAGCTAACCTGAGAAGAAGACATTTTGCAATGACTGAAACTTGAGTTTCTTGTTTATTGGGTTTCTCTCCATAGATTTTGGAAAAGCAGTATAGTAGATTGACTCTACTCATCAAGGCGCATCTATCTGTCCAGTCAGAATTCAATTCTGAGCATTTTCAGATTTGGCCCTAAAAATTAGGGTTTCCACAAAAATAGGAATTTCTGAAATCTGAAGACATAGCTGGAAGCTCCTTGAAACAATCAAAGTTTAGAGCTTTGGATCGAGATTTTTGGCTGGGTAGATCTCTGGGAAACTCAAACCCTAATTCAGGGCTCTCCCTAGTGAACCCAGGAGGACAAAAAGACAAATCTGAAGGGTAAATCTTTGTTGATCTCAAATTCTGAATGCACCAGGCTAATCAGCTCATCAAGGCACATCTTTCTATCCTTTCAGAAATTTGAAATTCACATTTTGAATTTTTAGGGTTTTTTCGACAAACCGTAATCCAGGACCAGATCCAGTTTTCAGCATTTCAAGTGGTAAGTTCTAAATATTTTCTATTTCCATTTGAATTACTCTTTAAGATGTCTCACCACACCAAGCTTGAGGATAAGCTTGAAGGAGCTGATAACTTCTGAGCTTGGAAGTATAGGATTGGGTTAATCTTGGAAGAAAATGAGTTGGACTCATATGTGAAAGAAGACATCCCTATCCCAGAGGATGAAGAGGCCAAGGTATTGCATAAGAAGAACTTGGTCAAGGCAAAGAGAATCATTGCTGATTCCATTAAAGATCATCTCATACCCCATGTGTCCTCTCTAAAGAAACCCAAGGAGATGTTTGACTCTTTGACCAAGCTATTTGAAGGGAATAACATAAATCGAAAGATGACCCTGCGGAACCAATTGAAAGGTGTAAAGTTTCAGAATGGAGAAACCATTCAATCTTATTTTTCAAGGGTCTCCCAGATCAAGGAACAACTAGAAGCAGTGGATGAAATGGTGGAGAATGGTGAAGTGGTGATGACCACTCTAAATGGCCTACCCAGGTCATGGGATTCCTTTATCCAAGGAATTTATGCAAGGAAGAAGTTGATCTCCTTCAGTAGACTATGGGAAGAATGCTCACAAGAAGAAGCAAGGATTGTGGCACGAGAAGAAAAGATGGAGAATGAAGATCAAGCTCTCACAGCTCACACCAAGAAAGGGAAGTCCAAGAGAGAGCTATCTCACTCCAAGAAATCTTCACATCACTTCAAAGAAAGAAGAATATGCTTCACCTGTAATGAGAAAGGACATATTTCCATAAATTGTCCCAAGAACAAGAAGGACAACAACAACTCCAACAAGAAGAAGAAGGGCAGCAAAAGAAGGTTTCATGCTCATGTTGCCAAGGATGATGAACCACCCAAGAAGAAGGCTAGGGCAGAAAGTGATGATAACTCATCAAGTGAAGAAGAGTATTTTCTAATCTCTGCTCTCACAGGTACCATCTCCCATGGTTGTAATGATTGGTTGATTGATAGTGGGGCTTCCAAACACATGACTGGGTTTAAGGAATCTTTTGTGAATCTATCTCAACATGAATCACCCCATAAGGTGAAACTTGGGGATGATTATCAATACCCAATCAAAGGAAGTGGTGAAGCCTCCTACAACCTAGATTCTAGAAAATCTTTGAAGATGAAAGAAGTTCTTTATGTACCTGGGCTCAAGAAGAACTTACTTTCAATCTCTGCATTGGATGCAAAAGGTATGAGGGTTGCATTTGTGGATGGCCAAGTCCTAATGTGGCCAAAGGGAAAGACCATAGATGATGCAGTAGTGATTGGAGAGCAAGAGGGATGTTTGTATAAATTGAAGGGACAGCCTGAACATGCCATGGTACATGAATCCATGGAGCCAAGTGAACTTTGGCATAGAAGACTTGCTCATATGCACTATAGGGCACTTCCAACTGCAAGCAAGGCTGTAGAGGGTCTTCCTGAAATCAAGACCAAACATGAAGGTGTTTGCAAAGGATGTGCAAAAGGTAAGAACATTAAGAAGGCTTTCCCAAGCAGTGAAAGTAAGGCAAAAGACATCCTGGAATTCATCCACTCAGATGTATGTGGTCCTATGTCATCCAGTTCTCTAACTGGGTATGTTTACTATGTCTCATTTATTGATGAATTCTCTAGGAAGACTTGGGTATACTTCTTGAAGAACAAAGATGAAGTGTTTGATAAGTTTAAGGAATTCAAAACCTTGATGGAGAATCAAACTGATAAGAAGATCAAAACATTTAGATCCGACAATGGTGGAGAATTCACCTCAGGTGACTTCAAGAATCTTTGCAGTGATTCAGGGATTAAGAGGGAGTTGACTACTCCTTACAATCCACAACAGAATGGAGTTGCAGAAAGGAAGAACAGAACAATGATGGAAGTAGCAAGAGCAATGCTCCATGACCAGGATCTACCTATGCATCTATGGGCAGAAGCAGCTAGAACAACTGTATATGTGCAGAACAGAACACCCCACAAGATATTGGACAACAAGACACCAGAAGAGGTCTTTTCTGGTAAGAAACCTGAAGTCAGCCATCTCAGAATATTTGGTTGTCCAGTATACACTCATCTCCCAAAAGAAAATAGGACTAAACTAGATCCTTCAGGAAAGAAGGGTATCTTTGTGGGTTACAGTGAAAGCTCGAAGGCTTACAGAATATACTTTCCAGAGTTCAAGAAGATTGATGTCAGCAGGGATGTAACATTTGATGAAAACTCAGCATTCATCAAATCAAGGAAGACACCTATCGAAGTTTATGAAGAACCTAAGGAAACCAGGTTTCAAGACACTACCATGACTGAAGCAGTTCCAGAAGTTGTTCGCGAGTTTGAAGATCCACAAGAACCTGTAGATCCACCCCGTGAGGATAACTCTCACAAGAGGAAACCTGCATGGGCTAGAGAGCTCATTCAAGATGCAGAAAGATTTGGCATTCCAGAAGAAGAACACAGAGCAAAGAAGAGAACCAGATCACATACCAGCTATGTTGCTTTACTCTGTGACATTATGAACAAAGAGCCTTCCAGTTATGAAGAAGCAGCAGAAAAGAAAGAATGGAAGGATGCCATGGTTGAGGAATACCAATCAATAATGAAGAATGATGTTTGGGATGTTTTCCCAAGACCTAAAGAGAAGTTTGTTGTGACTTCCAAATGGATCTACAAAATCAAGCATGCTGCAGATGGCAGTGTAGAGAAATACAAGGCAAGATTCGTAGCTCGTGGCTTCTCTCAGAAAGAGGGAATAGATTATGAAGAAACTTTTGCACCTGTAGCCAGGTATACTTCCATCAGAACAGTACTTTCCCTGGCTGCAGCAATGAGATGGAAAATACACCAAATGGATGTCAAGACTGCTTTCTTGAATGGTGTAGTTGAAGAGGAAGTATATGTGGAATAACCACTCGATTTTGAAATACATGACAGGGAGTCATATGTGTGCAGATTGAAGAAAGCCTTGTATAGCTTGAAGCAAGCTCCCAGAACCGGGTATGGTAGGATGGACAATTTCCTATCTAGTTTGGGCTTTACCAAGAGTAAAGTGGATTCCAACCTTTACTACAAGGTTGAGAAAGGGAATCTTGTGATTCTACTCCTGTATGTGGATGACTTATTTGTAATAGGAGATGACAGACTAATTGCAGATACTAAGAGGAAGCTTGCTGCTGAATTCGATATGAAATATTTGGGACTGATGCACTATTTCCTAGGTATGGAGGTGTGGCAGAGTGTAGGTGGGATCTTCCTTGGTCAAGGGAAGTACACAGTAGATATCCTGAAGAGATTCGGGATGAAGGATTGCAAGGCCATGGCCACACCTATGGCATCGAATCTAAAGCTTCTATGCGATGCTTCATCTAAGCTAGTTGATGTCTCTATGTATCGTCAGATGATTGGGTCCTTAATGTACCTGACGAACACGAGACCAGATATTTGCTTTGCTGTGAACACGTTGAGCTAGTTCTTGACGGATCCGAGGAGTGTTCACCTGGTTGCTGTAAAGCATGTTCTGAGGTACTTGAAGGGTACAGTGGATTTTGGGCTCAAGTATGAAGCGAATCAAGAGTTTAACCTACAGGGTTATGTTGATTCAGATTGGGATGGTAGTGCTGCAGATAGGAAGAGCACATCTGGGTGCTGCTTCAGTGTGGGATCAGGTGTGATCTCTTGGTTTAGCAGGAAGCAGTCCTATGTAGCACTGAGTACAGCTGAGGCAGAGTATGTTGCAGCTTGTTCAGCTAGTTGTGAGGAAGTATGGCTACGAAAGCTAATGTCTGAGTTATTTGATCTCCCATTGGATGCTACTGGTATCTTCTGTGATAACCAGAGTTGTGTGAAGCTGTCCGAGAATCTGATGTTTCATGACAGGTAGAAACACATAGAGATAAAATATCATTATATCAGGGATATGGTGCAGAGAGGAGTTGTGAAGCTCCTATATGTTGCGACGGACGAGCAGATTGCAGATGTGCTGACGAAGCCACTAGACAGGGTGAAGTTCGAGTACTTCAGGGAGAGGCTTGGCATTCTTTAGATTGACAACACTTCGAGGAAGAACTGCTGGACACATTTGATGAAGCCATTTCAAGCATGTTGGAAGTAGGATCCTTCACATGGCTGTGGATGTAAGTGCTGGATGATGAGCATCAGGATGATGTTCTATTTTCTGCTGGATATGATCAGTTGGATCATTTATATGTATATGTATGTGTGCATCATGTTGGATGCTGGATATGATCAGTTGGATCATTTATATGTATGTACGCATCATGTTGGATGCTGGATATGATCGGTTGGATCATTTGTATGTATTGTGTATATGCATCATGTTGGATGCTTGGACCATGTATCTGTATATGTATCAGGTGGATACATTGTGTGATTAGGTAGATCATGTATATTGATATGTATCAGGTATGATCAGGTAGATCATGTATGTTGATGGATACATTGTGTGGATCATGTGTCTATGTATCAGGTGGATACACTATGTATGATGATATGTATCAGGTAGATACTTGGTGTGCATCAGATGGATGCATTGTATGATCAGGATGATTGTGGATGACGAGCTTCTCCAGATGAGATGCAGCAGGATGTTGCGGTGATGATGATTAGGGTGATAATGTGTACATCAGGATGATGTATGATGAGTATCAGATGATACTATGTGGCCGTGGAATAGGTTGTGCAGGTAAGCATGTGATTTGTGCCTTGGGAGATTTGCAGATGGTCTTTTGAGGTTTTGCTGTGATGCACCTGCAACAATTAATTAACAAGAATATGTGAAATAGCAGAAATGACAGAACTCAGAATCACTTTTATATTGATCACAGGCCACTTCGAGGGGGCAACCTCCTTTGAGCAAGCTCAATACAATTAACTTCACGGTGCCTTCATAGGTCTCAACACACACTTATATACTAATTCTAGGCGCCAATACTATGGGTCAAAACCATGGGTCGTTACAAACTATGGATCAACAATACTACGGGCGACTTACAAAGCATATGCGGCAACAACAATAACACAAACTATTGATCAACAAATACTACGGGACGACTTACAAAGCATATGCATCCAACAACAACATACTAACAAAGTAAAGACATGGGTTCCTAACATCCCCTCCCCCTTAATAAAAGCTTTGTCCTCAAAGCTTTAGATGTGGAAATTGTTGTTGAATCTGAAGGAGTGGTTCCCATGTAGCATCCTTTGGTTGCATGCCGTGCCACTGAATTAAGACCTCTGTGATAGAGCGAGAGCGAAGCTGACGCGTTCGCCGATTGAGGATGGCCTCTGGCTCCAAAAGGATGGATCCTTCATTATCCAGTTCGGGTAAAATCATTTGTCCACTGATGTTGGTGCCAAGAACTTTCTTCAGACAAGAGACATGAAAGACTGGATGAATGCGGGAAGAAGGAGGAAGTTCCAATTTATAAGCAATGGACCCAATCTTCTGAAGAATCCGATATGGCCCATAGAACTTTGGAGCGAGCTTATGACACCCTTTGAGTTTCAAGGATGATTGTTTGTACGGCTGGAGACGAAGAAAAACCATATTGCTGACTTGAAAAGTGCGCTCAGAACAGTGCTGATCAGCTTGTTGCTTCATGCGATTTCTTGCCATGTGAAGATTGTCCCGCAAAATGCGAAGAATCTGTTCGCGGTTTCAAAGGACCGTGTCAACTTCCTGAACTGGTGAACTGGTGGGGGTGTATGGAAGAAGAGCTGGAGGTGCCTAACCATAGACTGCTTCATATGGGGTCATTTTAGAGGTAGTGTGGTAAGAGGTATTGTACCACCATTCAGTGATAGGGAGCCATTTTTCCCACTGATGTTGTTGTTCCGGGGTGAAGCAACGAAGATAAGTTTCCAAGCATTTATTGACAATTTCAATCTAACCATTTGTTTGTGGGTGATACCTTGAACTCATCTTCAGTTTGGTGCCAGTGTGGCGAAATAGTTCTGTCCAAAAATGACTGGTGAAAGTCGCATCACGATCCGAGACAATGGAATAAGGGATGCCATGAAGACAAAAGATCTGGTCCAGAAAAATTTGAGCGACGGAGGAGGCTGTATAGGGATGGCTGAGAGCACAAAAATGACTATATTTAGAGAGGCGATCAACCACAATGAGAATCATTGTCTTCCCGCCAGATTTAGGGAGCCCTTCAATGAAATCCATAGAAATATTTGTCCAAATCTGTGTAGGTATGGGCAAGGGTTCAAGCAATCCTGGAAGGAGTATTGTTTCACCCTTATTGCGCTGGAAGGTATCACATTCGGCCACCATCTGTTGAATTGTCCTTTTCATGCCCTGCCAAAAGAAGTTACGCCGTGCTCGTTCATACGTTTTGAGGAACCCAGAGTGCCCTGCCGATGGAGAAGCATGGAGTTCATAGAAGACAGCCTGTTGAAGATCTGTGCTTTGGGGAAGCACCAGACGACCCTTGTATCGCAGAGAAGCACCATCCCAAGAGTAATGTGGTACAACAGAAGGGTTGTTGGTCAAGCGTTGGATGATTTGAGATAAGGAGGAGTCATTGACATAACCCTGTTGAACCGATTGCAACCAATTTGGAATAGGCATAGAAATAGATGAAAGAGAACCTTGGGCATCAAATGTGCGAGAAAGAGCATTTGCCACAATATTGTCTTTACCCTTCTTGTAAGTGATCTCATAGTCATAACCCATGAGTTTTCTAACCCATTTCTGCTGTTCCAGGGAGCAGACACGCTGGTCCAAGAAATATTTCAGACTCTGGTGATCAGTCTTGATGCAGAAATGATTCCCTAAAAGGTATGGGCACCACTTCTGTACTGCATGCAAAATAGCCATCGTTTCCTTCTCATAGGTAGAGGCAGCTAAATTCTTACCTGAAAGGGCTTTACTGGTGAATGCAATGGGGTGTTCATCTTGAAGGAGAACAGCACCAAGTCCATTGCCGCAAGCATCACTCTCAATAGTGAAGGGCTTGGAAAAATCAGGCATAGCTAGCACAGGTGTAGTACACATAGCTTGTTTTAGTTTGTCAAATGCACATTGACCAGCAGGTGTCCATGTGAAGGCATCCTTTTTCAATAGAGCAGTTAATGGAGCTGCACTCTTCCCATAATCCTTGACAAACTTGCAGTGGTAGCCAGTCAATTCCAAAAAACCACGAAGGCTCTTGAGTGTCTGAGGATGTGGCCAATTGTTCATGGCATCGATTTTGGCAGGATCCACGCGAACCCCTTGTGCTGAGATAATGTGCTCGAGATACTCAACTTTCTTCTGTCCAAAAACACATTTAGACTGCTTGGCATGGAGATGATGGTCAGAGAAAAGTTGCATGACAAGATCCAAATGCTGGAGATGTTCATCCCATGTTTTACTGTAGATGAGGATATCATCAAAGAATACTAGAATGAATTTCCGCAAGTAGGGTCGAAATATTTTATTCATTAAGGCCTAGAATGTGGAAGGAGCATTAGTGAGGCCAAAGGGCATGACCAAAAACTCATAATGGCCATGATGTGTGATGAAAGCTGTTTTAGGGATATCATCCTCATGAACCTGAATTTGATGATACCCAGACCGAAGATCCAACTTGGAGAAAAAGTGAGCCCCATGAAGCTCATCAAGAAGCTCATCAACAACAGGAATTGGAAACTTATCCTTGATGGTGAGGTGATTAAGTGCTCGGAAGTCAATGCAGAGGCACCATGACCCATCTTTTTTGTGGACAAGAATAACTGGAGAAGGAACTAGTGCTTGGGCGAATAATACCTTGCTTCAATAAGTCCTGAACGAGCATTTCAATCTCCGTTTTTTGGTGAAATGGGTAGCGATAGGGCCTGATGTTGGGAGGAACACTGCCAGGAAGGAGTTGAATACGATAGTCTTATGGCCTGGAAGGTGGCAAGCCCATTAGTTCAGCAAAGACACCTGTATATCGATCCAGAATTTGTTGTAGATCCAAAGGAGTTGTGGAGACCGCTGATGGTTGCATCTGGATGGAATGGATCTGAGCGATGACACCATGTGAATTCTTTTTGAGGAGTTTTTCCATGCGATGTGAACTGATGATCCTGAGAGAACCTGGTTGTAATCCTGTCAATGTGTGTTTTTGTCCATTGAAGAAAAACTGCATCCAAAGTTCAGCAAAATCCCATAAGATAGGGCTAAGTGTGCGTATCCATTGAGCGCCCAAAACCACATCACATCCGCCTAAGGGCAAGGAAAACATGTTAGAGCACAAGGTATAATCTCCCATAGAGATACGCACATTTCGACACTTCCCTTTGCAAGGTAAAGTGCCACCATTGGCAGCCATGATTTCAAAGTTGGAGCAAGGATGGATAAAACAATCAGCTTGTTTGGCAATCCGAGGGTCAATGAAATTATGAGTGCTACCAGAATCAATGAGTATTGTAAGAGGAAGCTTCTTGAAGTAACCCCTGACCCACATTGTTTGGGGGGTGGTGATTCCAGGTAAAGCATGGAGAGATATCTCTGGCTAGTCATCCTGAGACGGAGGGTCAATAGGCGGTTCCTGAATGTCGACTGGAGCATCTAGTGTTTCTGGATCTTCGTCACCAATTTCAGAGGTAGGCGGAGACTCCACATCCAAGAGATAGAGATTTTGCTGAACACATCTATGTCCCCGAGTGAATTTCTCGTCACAATTATAGTAAAGCCCCTTTTCTCTACGTGCTTGCATCTCTGTTTCAGACAAACGCTTGATAGGAGTCGGTCGAGGAGCCTGCGGTATAGGTGGTCGCTGAGAACCCATATTTCGAAAGGGAACAAAAGTGGGCTTGGAGCGTTGTTGGGTTGCAATCTTGTCTTCTGCCAACTTAGCCAACCCTAGTGCTTCAATCATTGTGTTGGGACAGAACATTTTGACCTCAGAGTGGATGGCATCCTTGAGACCACTGATAAAACAACTCCGGTAAAAGTCATCAGACAATCCTTCGGTGTGGTTGGCTAGATTCTCAAATTCGGTTTGATACTCTCTCACAGTGCTAGTTTGGCGAAGTTTAGTGAGGGCTCCTGTGAAGTCATCAAAAGCACTAGGACCAAATCGTTGCAAAAGGAGCTAGCAAAAGTCTAGCCATTTGGGCTCTGGATGAGCCTTGATGTACCAACGGTACCATTGAAGAGCTTCCTGTTCCAAATGAAAGGATGCCAACGGAACTTTGTTGACATCAAAAGTATTATGCAGACTGAAATACTATTCTGCACGATAGATCCATCCAGTTGGATCGGTACCATTGAAGCGAGGAAAATCAAGCTTTGGACCACGGAAATTGATGGAAGAAGAGAACCCATTGTTTGTTGAAGACTTGGATTGCCGTTTGTTGTTCATAACTGAATGTTTAAGATGGAGACCGAGAAATTTTTCATCCAAATCCTGGAGTTTGGCTTGGATGGCTGCAAGTGCGTCCTCCATGGTTTTTGCTCCTACATGGGTGACAACCATAACCAGGATTTTTTTTTTTTTAAATTTTAATTTTTTTTTATTTTTTATTTTTCGGTTGACTGGGTAGGAAAACAAAAACAGAAACTACTTCAGTAAAGGAAAATTTGGATTTGGGAAAAAATCAGAAGGGTAATTGGGGTTTGACTAGGTTTTGGACACTGTTGGATAGACAGGGAAGCAAAAATGAGGATTTCAGAAGCGGGGTGAAAGAATGGGAAAATTTGGCAGAGGGGAACAAAGAAGCAAAATTAAGAAAGGAACTCTGTGGTAAAATTTGAAGGTGATTGGATGAAATCTGAGGAAGTTATGGAAAACCCTAAAAATAGACAAATGTGGGCTTTGGGAAGGGGAATTGGGGATAGGGTCCTCAGGACTGAAATATGCAGAATAAGATGACAGGGGTTCCCCGAAAATTTCAAGGGAAATAGAGTGAAAATAAGAGAGATATGGAGAAAAACTGAATTTTATACTTTTTTTTTTTTTTTAATTTTTTTTTTTAGACTGGAGCGGGTACGGTTCGATTTTTTTTTTATTTTTTTACAGACTGGAGCAGCTACGGCTCGGAAGGAATCTGGAACATCGCCGAATGACTGGATCTGAAACGGCTTGCAAAATGGATCTGAAACAGCGCAACAGTGATCGACAATAGTTCAGCTGAAAGTAGATATGGACCCCAGGTATGTGCGGCTTCCTAACAGTTTAGGAGTTTCAATCGACCACCAATGCTGTCTGACGGCTTGCGTATTGGGGCAGTATCCTCACTCCACGGCTCAGGTAAAATTGATAACCGCTTTGCCACAAACGAAATCTCTTGGTTTACCTCACAGGTGGGAACTAGTCAATCAGGTAGGGGCCATTGCCCTTTTCACTGGCAGTCCCTCTCAATGGGCCAGATACTTCGGGGTTCCTGTGGTACTCCTCACAATGAGTTTTAGGGATTATGCCCAAGTACTTCCCATAGTTAAGCGGATAGGGATTATTCCCAAATCCGAACCTGCAACAGATGCAAAAAAAAAATTTGGTAGAAATTTCACCTAGATGATACGAACCGTTACACCAAAACCTCGAGATGTTAGTGAAGGCCACCCACCAGGATCTTAACATCCCACCATGCTCCGCAGTCCAGACTTTGGGATGGATGTGCGCTCATATGGTGGTGTCCCCTTTGCACCATACGAGCCCTGGGCGAACACTGCAATGCTGGCGTTGCCACCCGTTCTGTGACTTGAACCTGGGTGGAGGCTCTAATACCAGATGTGATGCACCTGCAACAATTAATTAACAAGAATATGCGAAATAGCAGAAATGACAGAACTCAGAATCACTTTTATATTGATCACAGGCCACTTCGAGGGGGAAACCTCCTTTGAGCAAGCTCAATACAATTAACTTTACGGTGCCTTCATAGGTCTCAACACACACTTATATACTAATTCTAGGCGCCAATACTATGGGTCAAAACCATGGGTCGTTACAAACTATGGATCAACAATACTACGGGCGACTTACAAAGCATATGCGCCAACAACAATGACACAAACTATTGATCAACAAATACTACGGGACGACTTACAAAGCATATGCATCCAACAACAACATACTAACAAAGTAAAGACATGGGTTCCTAACATTTGCCTATGGCATGTAATTCGTACCCTGGGACATCTGGCAAATGCTCTTTCAAGGTTTTGCTTAGGAGGACATATAATTTGTGCCCTGGGAGATCTGCAGATAGTCTTTCGAGGTTTTGCCTATGGCATGTAATTTGCGCCCTATGATATCTGGCAGATGCTCTTTCGAGGTTTTGTCCTATGGCATGTAATTTGCTCCTGGGAGATCTGGACAGGATGAAAAAGGCCTCAGATGCTTCAGCCAGGTTTTTCCATGACCACATGTAATTTGCTCCTGGGAGATCTGGACAGGATGAAAAAGGCCTCAGATGCTTCAGCCAGGTTTTGTGGTGGACCACATGTAATGTGCTCCTGGGAGATCCGATAGGTAGAGCTGTGTGCTCGTAACAGCCTGGGATGCTTCATCCAGGTTTTGTGGTGAGATCACATGTAATGTGCTCCTGGGAGATCCGACAGGTAGAGCCGTGTGCTCGTAACAGCCTGGGATGCTTCAGCCAGGTTTTGTGATGGGTCACATGTAATGTGCTCCTGGGAGATCCTACAGGTAGATCTGTGTGCTCGTAATAGCCTGGGATGTTGCAGCCAAGTTTTGTGATGCACGTAATAAGTCCTAAGAATTCCACAGTATGGCCAGTGATGATGAAGACCTGCAGGTGGTGGGCCTACATCTAGTATGAAGGTTCCACTCAACATAGTTGGAATATGTGAGCTTTAGATCCATCTTGTGTTGATGTATATGTAACTTCGGAATGTATTTCATCCGTGTATTTTATATATATTTATTGTACCCTTATAAGAGATGTGTCATTCCTCTATAAGGAAGTGTCGTCATGTGGATTGACAAGTGTCGCAAGTGTGTGTACTTGCCGATGGGTTATTAGACCACCATGTGGGGTCGGCCCTGAATTATATATATTATAATGTGGATGTACCTAGCTAGACAAGTCAGCCCCATAAGGTCACTGGGCAAAAAGGTTAGTATAAATAGAGATCGGAGATCTCTATTTTACTCATTTCAGAAAAGCAACTCACTCTCACTCAGAAAGTGGCACATTAGTGAGGAGGAGGATCATCTGCTACTAGGAGACTATCTCAATGTATTTTGGTTGTACTTTGGTTGAGCCATTGCTCTCTCTATCTCTGAGGAAGTTGTGGGGTTTTTCACCTTAGGGTTTTCCCCACGGAAACTCTGTGTCTATTGTCTCTCATGCTTTTGATTCTTGTGATGCTTGTCATGCTTATTGTGATTGTCATGCATTGATATACTGTATATGTTATTCTCTCAGTAAAGATCCTAGAGTATTGTGAATTAATGCTCAAAATTTAACATCTTGAATAGAGAAAGTCGAATAGTTGAAGAAGAATTCGAACGGGTGAATAAACCTACAAAACAAGAGAATTTTTTGCTGATGGATAATGCTACACTTCAACTGAACACTACCTTTTGAACACTGAGCACACAGACTAAGTCCTTCACACCTAGATATACCTCATTGGATTTATCCAATGAATTCAAGTAATAGCACCAGGATTTTCCATGGAAACTCAGAGGCTTCTGGTGCTCAAGTGAAAGATAGCTGCTCAAAGAAATGCTGCAACTGTTGCTGCTGCAATGGATGCAATTCAAATAGCTGCTTCTTGCCTTGATACCATGTGATAATCGATAAGGGATCTAGCAACTATAACCAACTCACAATCAAGCTCTCAAGAATGTTGCAAAGCAAAAGAGAAGGAGGCACTCAATAATCACTCATAAACACAGAATAATGAACAATAATAGTATCATACAATGAATAATGAATGTAAAGAATATGTTACAATAAACTGTGATGGAGCATCATATAGGATTCAAACTATCCAAGTAGGCATTCGAATCTGAGCTCAAAGTCTAGCTTGGATAACTATGGAGACATCATCCAGTCAGTAGTATCAGTCATAAATGGTAAGAGTTAGTCAAGTGTGTCCAACTGAGTCTAACATAACCATCTAGGCATAAATCAGGGAATGGACACTCCAAGGAGGGCGCATGAGGCTGTCATAGGGTCAAGTGGCACTCCAAAAATAGCTAACTAGGAGATACAAGTAGTTAGGATGAGCAATCAGTGGGACAACTACTCAATCCATGCACTAACTGAGTGATAACTCCTGGTAGGTGAGAAAAGGTGCCCTAATTGAGTGATATTTGGTGGTAGGTGAGCAAAGGTGCTCTAAATGATAGTGGTAGGTGAGAAAAGGCACACTAGGCATGCATAAACTCAAAGAAGGTGCTTTAGGTAGCTAGAAGGCCAACTGGGGACTATATATAGGCTTTGGAGAGCTAGGAACAAGCTCTAGGTGCTGGGAGGACCATCAAGGTGATGACTGGATGCATGCAGACATGCAAAACTGAAAAATGATGGTGTGAATATTCCAACATAGGGCAACCAGTAAGAATCACATATCTTATCACAAACCCTAGTTCAATGGTAATATGCCTATTACATGGAAAAATAAGAGAAACCCATGATTAAAATGGGGTATGTCAGCAATTGTAAAACATTTACAATCAAGTACTAGGGTTTTTACAAGTAAGAAAATCCCCAAAAAACATAAATTACCGAATAAGGATACCTGATAGAAAACTATGATATGAGCTAAAAGACCCTTTATTTAAAAAAGATACACACACACACACACACACACACACATATTATTCTTTAGAGCCAAACCATTAATATGTGTACAAATCGATATGAAAGAATTTACAAGTGTCAAGCTAGAAGTAGGCACCTTTCAAATGATACAAGTTTCATGCTAGAAGTAGGCACTTTTCAAATGATCAAAGGAGGAGCTACAGATGGTCAATATTGTGGTTGAATAACATAAACAAAATCAAAACCATTCATGTTTAATAAACTTAGATAGCCTTTATATCATAAAAATATTGCATAATAAATGCAAATAGAACAATGTTGCTCATTCTATTTATTATGTTGACATGACAATGAAAGTTACGCTTTAATAGTCATTTAGAAAAACAATTAATAGTATTAATGCAGTGCTTAAAACAAGGTATATACAGTTTGGTATAAAATCAAGGTTTCAACATTATGAGACCACATGGGATCAAGGAAAAGAAATTAATAATGTCTTAAATATTAGCTAACTAATAAATTATATTTTTATATTCACATGGAAGAAGAAACTTGTAACAATTTTATTACGTTGTTGAAGTAAATGTTGAAGGATTATATCAATCATTTTCATTATGGTGGATATACCATGTCCTCAAGAAGCTGTAAATCAAGCAATTATAGGAACAGAGATGAGGTCAAAAGAAAAGAGAGATTTGGAAATTCCTTCAGATATGATTGAGCCTATGAGAAGTTTATAAGTAGAGCTACATATTTTTAAAGCCGAGAGTGAGAAATTGGTTAAATGGAAGGAATAACAACAAGAGTTAAATGATATTTCCCTATGGAATCTAATTGAGATAAATAACCAAAAACAACAGGGACACATTTCTAATAGTGCTGGTAAAAGTACTTTAAGAAAGAGGTCTCATAGACGTAAAGATTCAAGTTGTATTGATGGAACATATAACTCTATTGATTATGAGTCTAATAAAGATATGAATATCTCAAAAATTTCAGTTAGTTGGGGATCTAATGTTTCATCTCATAAAAAGAGGAAGAAAAGAAATTTTAGAGATGAGATGAAGGAAGAGTTTAAGAAGATCAAAACACTTACTTTTGATGGGGAGGTAAAAACAAGGGAGGAAGTTGAAGCATGGTTTCTAGGGATGAGCAAATATTTCTAAATGTGTCTTCTCCAGTAACATGAAGTTCAATATGGTGACAATATGGTGGAAATATGGTAAAGCATCCATATGGTGGCAATATATTAACCTAGTAAGGAAAGTTAGTGAAAAGAAAATTATCTAGAAACATTTTAAAACATTCTTAAAGCAAAAATATCTTTCAAAGGGGTATTATGATGGAAAAATTAAATATTTTATGAACTTAAGTTAGGACAGATGACTATGGATGTGCTGGATAATATATTTCTGGAACAATTAAGATATGTCCCATACATTATAGATGGCAAGGTGAAAATGCAACATTTCTTAAGTAGTTTACCTTGGCCTTATCAGGATAGAATCGAGTTTTATGAACCTAAAATATTGTAGGAAGCAAACACAACAGATAAATTCTACTATGAACAATATAAACATAGAACAAATATTCCAAAAAATTGGAAAGAAAATAAAAAAGAAAAGTTTGAGTAGAGAAGGAAAGGGTTTAAACCTTCACAATTCATAAATTAGTCAAAACATTTCCAGGCTAATAATTCTATTAAAGGTAAATTTCAACAAAACTTCCCATCTCAAAGCGGAAATAAACCTATTAGTATTGCAGGAAGGAAATTGATTGAACCCTTCCAAGGACCTTAAAGTGTTTTGGATGTGGTGAAGCACACTTTTTAATAAATTGCCCACAAAGAAATGACAATTCTAAAACTATTCATAATGTCAAGAAGCTACAACAATTAATGATGTCGCAAGGATTCCTATGATTTATGCTCTAAATTTTCCTAATATGTCAAATTTGACCAATGATCTAGTCCTCCATAACTACGGTTGGCCACCCCTCCCTACAGAGTTCCATTCAGACATTCCTAAGTTTGAAGGAAAACCTAAGAAAGACCCTACACACCATGTGATGAATTTAATCTATGGTGTTCATCCAACTCTCTGATGGATGTTTCCATTAGACTCAGAATCTTCCAAAGGAATTTGACATGGATGGAAGAAAAATGGTACATTGAGTTACCAAAGGATTATTTCCAAACTTTTGATGCTATTGCAATGACCTTCTTGAACCACTTTCGGTTACTGATTCACTACGAAACTAGTACTGGATTATCAACTTCATTTCGTTAAGATAAGTTAACACATATCTCCAATCACATACATGAATGGAAGAGAATAAGGAGTCTGATTAAAGCCCAAATTCCTGATGAATTATTAACGTACTGGTTCATTAAGTCATTACAACCATGTATTGCAAAAGATGTATCCCTATCACGAGTTCAAAACAAAGAGCATGCTATCATCAAAGCTCAACAATTGCACTTAGTTTATTCTCAGTCCAAAATGATATATGATATATGTCCTAATGCACCTTGAGCAGACACTGATCCCACGAAACCGGTACCTGGACCACATGTCGATGGTGTGATTAGTTCAACAAAAACTACATTAGCTAGCCAAGGTACACACTTAGTAGTGGAAAACTCATAGGTAGTTACCTTGAACAACACACAGAACACCAACCCCAACCCTCTAGCGGATGTCTTGATAATTGAAACAAATGGTCCTAAGGGAAACCAATAGCCCGGAGGGAAAAGGAACAAGAATAAAAAGTTGGGGAATGAAGGAAATACAAATGGAAATAGTAACAGTAATAACAATCAAAACAACAATGCTAGCAGTGATAAGAAGGAGAAAGGTAAAGTAAATTTTCCTTGCACTTTTTGTAAGGAATACCATTTAACCTACAATTATCCCAATATGGAAATAACATAGAGACTATTGGCACAACAGGAAGGTTCCAAAAAACTTGTTGTTCTCACTAACCCATTTCCTCATCCACAACAACAAATGATTGATACAGCTGGATCAAATCCTGGATCCTTGAAAGGAGGAAATCAGGGTTCCTCCCCTCAAGGGGGAACCTTTGGTCAAATCCAAGTTTTTATGTGTGAACCCGATATCCACCTCCAGACGAGAAGCAAAACTTATGATATGCCACCATTTGGATCTAAAGGGAAAGAAATCACTGAATATGATGTGGCTCCCCCATTATGCATAGAAAAGCCACCAAATGATACTATGCCTAAGATACTGAAAGGTGTCATGAAAAAGGATGTGCAAAATCCCAATGCACATGCTGCTCAACACTATAGTATTTTAGAGGATTTGACACAAGATCCATGTGCAATGTCCACATTAGAGGTACTGCATAGTTGTCCAACCAAGTTTAGAAACTTACTTTTAGCCTTAGGTGATTTCAATTCCTTTGATAGTCATATTATGACTTTTGATTGCGAGAATTGGAAACCTTGATTACCTCATCATACAACTTTTCAAATCGAGGTGGTTTCTGGAAAGTCTAGTATACACCGTATGGTTCTCGATGAGGGTGCCTCTACCTGCATGATGTCATTATCATGCTATAAGGCCATTGGGTGACCTTACGTGGTTTCTCTAGTCACAATGCTAAAGGATTTTGACAGGCACTTACTCAAACCTCACAGGATTATCCCAACTTTTCTAGTAGAGATGGGGGGAAAACAGTTACTATAGAAGTGGAAGTTGTGGACTCTCCACTTGACTATAATTTAATGCTAGGGAGGATTTGGACCCAATCTATGATGGTCGTGGTGTCTTCAATATTTAGAGTCGTCAAGTTTCCTCATAATGGGAATATTGTTACTATTGATCAACTATCATTTAACACCAACAACCCAAATAATCAAAATGGCTCTAACGTTCCTCTAGTTTCCCATTCTGTGAAGGAGTGTCAAATTTTTTGGAGTGGGGATGTATCTTATAGCCATGGAAACTTTCAACCTTCCCCAACCTGACTTGCATGCAAGTGATTCCCCGATACATGCAATATCTATTGTTTCCATGTATTCCATGCCTAAGGTGTCACATTTTAAAACCTCATATTTTAATGACCCTTGGAAACTGCAAACTATTGAAGTTGGATGTAGTCAAGAAAGCTTGACATTATCTGCTACCGAGATAGATTATCAAGCTATGGTTTTAAATGAAGCAGACCATACTGGTCTACGTTCTAATTTGGACACAAATGAACAATATACAATTCCCATGTGGGATATCAGTTCTTTATCATGCCATGATCCTTTAGAAACCGTATTTACATCAGACGAAGCAATTCTAAAGGCAATGTATTTAGGGGATAGGTCGTGGAAGGATATGCACCAACATGCATCTTTTCTACCAGCTCAAAATGATCTTAGAATTGACTTTGACATAACTGTCAAGCCAGGTCCCATGGATTGGTATGGGATCCCTCTGGCACCTTTGCAAGTTTATGTTGAATGTAACATGGAAAATATCTCTAAGACTATCTCTATCAATATTTCTAGGACTCTTGGATTTGTAGAAAATGCTTTTATCAGTGCTGATTATTCACTAGAAGAAATCGAAATATACACAACACTATTTAAAGAGTATAGAGATGTGTTTTCTTGGTCCTATGAAGAAATGCCAGGAATTGATCCGTTTATTGTCGAACATGAAATCCAAAATTACTCTTAATTCAAGGAAGGCCATTGCCGTTAAAGAAGAGGTTGAAGGAAGGCTGTTGCCATTAAAGGAAGGCCGCTTCCATTAGACCACTTAATTCAAGGAAGGCCGCTATCGTTAAAGAAGAGGTTGAAAAGTTGCTCCAAACAAACTTCATTTATCCTGTTCCCTTAATTGAATGTGTATATAATTTAGTACTTATTGACAAAAAACAAGGAAATATTTGTGTGTGTACAAATTTTCAGGATCTAAAATTTTCTTTCCCTAAGGATAAATTCCCATCTCGTTCATTGATCAAATTATCGATGAATGTGATAGAAACACTATTTTCTTGTTTATGGATGGCGTCTCAGGGTATAATCAAATTCAAATATGTCCCTAAGACCAACAAAAAACAACTTACATATGACCTTAAGGAACATTCGCATATAGGAAAATGCCATTCGATTTGAATAATGTCGAGACCACCTTCCAAATATCTATGTCCTATTCCTTCCATGACATAAAGAATATCATCGAATCCTACCTTGATGACTTGACTGCTAAATCTAAGAAAATAGTATATTAGTCTAAACACTTACGGGTAGTATTTGTTATGTGTCGTTATTATAGTATTCGTTTTAATCCTCATAACTGTATATTCTATGTAGAATTGGGTGGGTTTCTAGGATTTATCATATCTAAGGATGACATTATGATAGAACCGTTCAAGGTAGAGGCAATACTACAGTTTCCTCCCCCATGAAATCTGAATCAACTACAAAGCCTACAAGGTAGAGATAATTTCGTACACCGGTTTATCGCTAATTACGCTGAAATCACTAAGGGTTTCATGCGATTACTTAGGAAGGGGGTCCCATTTATTTGGGATGATAATGCTCAATGATCATTTGATGATTAAAAAAGGCCTTGGTGTTTTCCCTAGTATTGAGTCCTTCAGACTTTAATAGAGGCTTCCTTCTTTATATAGCGACATCCAATTCTACAATTGGTATGGTCTTGGTTTAGGAAGATGATTCCTACTGAGAAAATGTCATTTATTATTTAAGTAAGAATGTGGCCATACCCGAGTTGAGGTATTCACATGTTGAGAATATTGCATTGGTTTGTGTTCATGCAATCCAACAACTTAAACATTATATTCTGCTTAGGAGGAAAACTATCATAGTTGATGTTGATCCATTTCAACATATTTTCTCTCGAATAATAATCAGAGGGAAATAAAATAAATGGATTGTTGTCTTACATGTGTTTGATTTAGGGTTTGCTTATGCAAAATCCAAAAAATATTTAGCCTTCACTAAATTGATGTCTAAGTTAATTCAAGAAAATGAGGGATCTGTTGAAGACACATCATTAATGGACAAACATATATTCCTCATTAGCTCAGATGACCCTTGGTATGGTGATATGTTAATATGCTTACAAACCCAGAGGGTCCCACCTCAGTCTACTCATGAACATAAGAACAAGATACGTCACCATGGAAGACAATATGTTATTGTCGGTGATACATTGTACCATCGTGATATTGATACCATTCTAAGACGTTGTTTAGTTCATGAAGAAGTTAAAAATGTTATGAATGATTTCCATAGTGGAGCATGTGGAATTCATTTATCTGGGATGGAAACAACCTAGAAGATTCATCACGCAGGATATTTCTGGCTATCAACATTTAAAGATTGTCATGAGGCCGTTAAGAAATGTCACCCTTGTCAAGCATTTACTAAAAATATGCATGTTGAACCTCCTCCTCTCCATCCAATTATCACCATAGTTCTTTTCACTAAGTGGGGGATTGAATTTACCACATGCAAGCCAACATCAGCTAATGGTCATAAGTACATCATTGTGGCCATAGACTACTTTACGAAGTGGGTTAAATCAATTCCAACATTCAGCTGTGATGGTGAAACTCATCACACTTTGTTTTCAACCAAATAATCACTTGTTTTGGGATACCTAAGGAAATTATGACCGACAATGGTGCTAATTTTCAAAATAAAATGATTTCAGAACTACTAGATAAGCTTGGTTTTCATCAAGACTTCTCATCACCATACTATCGTCAAGCTAATGGGAAAGTAGAAGTTGTTAATAAATCTCTAAAAACCATGTCACAAAGGATGGTGAACAAGCATCAGTACAATTGGCATATTATGCTCTATTATGCTCTTTGGGAATACCAAAACTCCATCAAAATTGTGACAGGATTTACTCCTTCCTAGTTGGTCCACATAATTTAGTCCATCTCACCGATAGAGTGTGAAATTCCATCACTCAAATTAGTTGTAGAAATATTACCAAATACTACAAAATTAGAAAAACTCTTGTTATATTTGCAACAATTAAATGAACATAGGAGGGATGCTCTCACTGATATTGAAGCAAACAAGAAATGTGTTAAAGCACAGTATGATAATTCAATCCATCCAAGTATCTTCTCAGAAGGAGATCTTGTGTTGGTTTATGATAAAAAACACGATGAGCTAGGTTCCAGAAAGTTTACTTAGAAGTGGACTAGTCCATATATTGTTTAGAAAGTGCTTGATAAAGGGGCCTACAAAATTTAAGAATATGATGGAAACATTTTAGGGTCTAGAAATGGATTCTATCTTAAAAATTACTTTGCTTAGACATAGTGTCTGGGAAAGCCCTTTGTAATTAGTGTACTATAGCGTTTGCTTTTAGGTTTGGATTATATCAGTATTTGGTTAATTTAGAATTGTGTACATTTGATAGATGTCTATAAACATATAAATGTTTTTAGGTTATGTATATGGGGCATGCCGCCACACTCGGAATATTGCTTCTGTAACTTGGGTAATTCATAACCTGGAAGGCCAAGTCATGAGTTCCGGTGGAGTATCTCTCGACCCAAAAACTAATAACATTTACGAATATAGTGTCGTAATAGAGTTGATGTTAGAAGCCATTATTCAAGGTATTACAAATATAACTATCTACCTAGACTTTCAATTGGTCATTTATTAGTTAAATGGAGTGTATCGTGTCCGTTGTTCGGTTTGTTGCGTAAATTCTTAAGAATTTGATTCTTAGAAAGATAATTTATTTTTATTACTTACAGACACATCCCAAGGACACATAACCATCTAACTGACCTGCTATATAATTACATCATTGATAGAAATTTGTATCATAATCCATTCATATGAGCATAAAACAACAAAAAATTTACAAATTGTATATAATGCCAATAAACCCATCCTCTATCTGTATACATAAGTAGATAAAATGTACAAAAAGTGGGTATGAGTTCAAAATAGGAGTTCAACATTGCTCTAGTATGAATCATAATACAAAATGGGAATCCAACCCCACATGATGTAGATAATCGCTAAGTACAAAAAATACATGTCTCTAAAAATACTCTCATCAATCAGAATCATCCTCTTCACAAGAAACCTCTAACTCCCAGTAACAGAATACACAAGTAGCTACTTTGTGTAGTACCCTAATCCACATTGGAGGCACACCAACTACCAGTGGCTGCATATTCATTGGGATTTGATCTATACGGAGAAGTCTAAATCCTGTGGTTAAAACAGTAATACGACTCTCCCCTGTGGCAAGAATAGTTGGAGCTCCCTCAACAGGAAGTGGCTCATGTACCAAAAATCTAGGATGAAAATTAGGTCATACAGGCCCAAAATCTAGATCATGTTAGTATATTAGTACTCACATCATAACAATCTTATAACTTTTCAAACATACAAAAAAATAAAAAAAATTAAAAAACTTACTAATGTCTCCCCATGCACTGCTAGGAGGTAACATCAAGTTTGGATCACCACTAAAATCTAGTCTTGTATAAGGGAACTCCTCTATAGCAGGGATATGAAAGCTCCTCCAAGAATGAAAGTCATCATCAAATAAAGTGGTGATGGATCCTCCTCCATGTCTCATAAAAATATCACTCCACTGAACTAACCAAGGTTCACGACGATCCAAAGGTGGGAGTATAGTCCTTGGACTTATGCATGGAATCCGTTTGAAGAAAAATGACACAAGGATACTGCCATAACCAAAATCATTTTCCCTCCCTACTCTACATTCAGTCAATTGGTGTTTTAAGTTCACCAATAAATTGCTTTCCCAATGACATATCACTCCTCGAAGGCACTCAACTCCTATTTGAAATGTGGCACTACTAGCCACTTTGGTAACAGCACTAAGTATGGATTTGAGAGGACATATCTCTATGTTGGCGATAGGAACTTGAATAAACAAAATTGTGTCATAGATAGGGAACCAACCCATTGGAAAGTACCCTTCAAATTTACATCCTCTCCCCATCATGATAAACTAGTAATGAAGTAAATGTCTTCGACAATAATCTCAAGGATCTCTCCTTGAAGATTGAAGACTCCTTGATCCACATCCCAATACCTCACCAAATTCTCAACTTGCAGCCTCTGTTCTCTCATATTTGTGGTTTGGAAAAACTTGAGTAAACCACACCGTCGTAATGCAATTAGGGTTAATGGATCTCCAAGAGCATCCAGGTTAAGGGCCTCATACTCCCTTTCACACCATACAAGCATCATATCTGCAAAAATTTGAGTTTTAGTCCTTCAACGTTCCAATTTAAAATTTTTATTATGCCACAGGTAGGTGATAGTTATCACATTTGTACATCCTATGCAGGTGAGACAAGGCCCACTTGCACATATCGAGTTTACACATAACCCGACCTGTGTGCCTCTAAATAAATACAATGAAGATATAAACTCAAACTCAGAGCTAAAATTTAAAATAATTGGATGAATGTAATAATCATGACAGTGAAAGGAATTACCTACAACCGACGGATTCGAAATTGATCCATCGGATCGACCGCAACAAACGTTCAAACTTCTAGGGATTTTTAGGCTCTCCAAAGTGGTAAAGTGCAAATGAACAATTTATTTTTATTATTTTACAAATTAAAAAGAAATATTTCTATTTTTTAAGCACTTTTATATAGTTTTATATGTCGACTTATCATATTTGGTACTGATGGTTAAATTTTGACTTAAAAATGAGCAACACTGAAAACTAATCTAATAATAAGGGATTCGATAGACCACCTTTCCGAAGACCTTATCAACCCCCACAGAATCAAGTCCCACCCAATCTTGATGAGGGATTGAACTCTGGAGAAATTATTTCAATCTTTAAAGCTTTGGTTTCAGAATCTCACAATTCTCTTGATCACCCTGATGAAAACCCACAAGAGAATGAGGATCTTGAACCACCAGATGAAGGAGAGGACCAGCAGCCCACTACTATCAATTACTTTTCAGAACTCCCTATGGCAGAGGAGGAAGATGAGCTTGAGACTGTCTTTAATTTCCAACACTCTTATAATACAAGAAGTAAAGGGTGGTCTACACAGGAAGCTACCCCTTCAACATATACCCCAAACAGAAGCAAAGTAGCAACATAGAAAGAAACTGTCATTCCTGAAATTGAGTATATCTTAATTGATGACTTGAAACAGGTGAAATCCAACATTTCTCTTTTTGAAATTTTGAAAATCCTTAATATGAGGGACAATCTTCCCAAAAGCATGATTGCCAACAAGGCCAGGGAAGTCCAGAACAACAATTTAGAGACATATCCTAAGACTAGTGGCCAAAAGCCTGCTAGGAAGAAAACACCTCCTTTCTTACTCACTTTTGAGATTTTTAATAGGAATGTCCATAACTGCATGATAGATTCAGGGGCTTCATCTAATGTGATCCCCTTATCTATCTGTAAAAAAAAAAGCTTCTTGGGAGCCTTTCCCTACCCAAATAGTTCAACTTGATCGATCCAAAGTTAGGGTAGTGGGAGAGATGAAGAATGTCCTTCTTACACTATATGCTGATCCAAGAATCCACCAGAAAATCGACATAATTGTGGCTGATATCCCCGATACTTATGGAATGTGGTTGAGCAGGGATTGGTCAAAAAAGATTAAAGGCTATTTTTCTACTGACTGGTCCCATTTGTGGCTTCCCTATAATGGAAGTCCTAATAGAATCAAAATCAACAGAGAACCATACATGAAACAAATTGTGACTGATTTGAATGATTCTTGTGAGCCTGCTGCATATTTTAGCTCACATATAGAACACTATACCTTTGACACATTCTTTGGGGATTTTCATGCGGATGTATCACCTACTGAGAATGCTCAAAACCAATCCCAAATTGTTAATATTACTGTTGTCCTATTCTTAGGTTCTGTTGTACATAATTTGTATAATGTAAATACTGATTTTAGGTTAGATTCAAATGCATGGACTTTGTTTTTTGATGGATTTAGATCTAAAGATGGGGCTAGTGCAGGATGTGTCTTGATTGAACCAAAAGGGAGAAAAATAATGATTGCCTACAGACTTGAATTTGAATGCACCAAAAACATTGTTGAATTTGAATAGCTAGAGGTGTTTTCATGATGCTGATGTCGCCTAGTGTTGGTTGTTTGCAGATGTAGGTCTACGGCCTCCACTGGATCATCAGGGCCATAGGGGTCGTGTGGTGGTGGTGGTACCTCCACTGGTGGTGGCAACCCCACCTCCTACGCGAGGCATGAGACCATCGACGAGCTATTGGATGGTGTGCTAGATGGGGGTTGGAGAGATTTGGACCAGTATGTGTTAGACTGGTGTTTCGATGCTCCGCATGAGTGGAGATCGATTTTGCGGTGGATAGGTGTGTTGGCAGTGGAGAGGAGGGCTAGGGACCAGTATGATCCAGAGGAGGATGAGCCAGAGGAGGTGGTGGGCCATGATGACGAGGATTAGGCTGTCTTTTAATTGCCCCCAAATGCTGATGAGCATATGGGGACGTTTTGTGTATATGTATTATGTACGGCTGATGTAATTTTTGTATATTCAGGTGCTGAGGGCACTCTTGACATTATGATTATATGATGATATATATATTTATGCACATGGATGTGTTTTTTGATTATATAGTCGTGTATGCACATGGATGCACGTCTATCATTTCTTTTATGTGTTGTTGCACATGGATGCAATTGTTGGTGTTTTGTATGCCTGTGGAGGCATGTTCTATGCACGTGGATGCAATATTATGTTTTTATATGCCCATGGAGGCACATTCTATGCACATGGATGCAATACTATGATGGTTTATTTTGTTGGGTTATTTGGTTTTTTGATGCCTATTTGATGCATGTTTTTAATGTCCTACATGGTTTGGTTGACGTGCCAATCTAGAATGTTGTTAGCCATTTGGTCTGCTACAGTGTTGATATTTCTTGGGACATGAGTGAATGAAATGGATTCAAAGTGTCTAATCATTTGTTTAGTGCATAGGTATTTTCTAAAGAGACACGGATCGCATACCTGGTAACAATTGTTGAGTTGGGAAACAAGAAGCTGGGAGTCAAGGAAGACGTGAAGATGACTTATGCCCATCTGGAGGGTAGCGGTTAGGAGACCGGTCACAACATCATACTCAACCTTGTTATTGGTAGTGGCGCCTATACACACTCTGTTGAGGTGGATCAACTCGTGTGAGGGGGAATAGAGTACCCACGCCGCGGAGGCGAGATTTGGAGACCAGGGACTTGCACCGTCAGCGAAGCCAACATAGTATAGTGGAATAGGATCCATCTGTGGTCATGCAGGAAAAAATGAAAATGTAAGGTTTTGAAAGTTTACGGAAAAAATGAATTAAAATTGTACAATATGGACTGTGGTGTCCAGAAGATTTTTGTGGATAAAAGTGTTTGAGGTACAACCCATTACGAGGGTTGCGCATGGGGTTACCTTTTGAGTCGGTCAAAATGTATGCCCCATGTCCAAGGAAAGTGTGTATGATGTATGGGCCTTGCCACATTGATTCAAATTTTCCTTTTCCCTTTTTGTCACGGGCTTGATCATAAATGAGTACAAGGTCTTCTTCACTAAATGTTCATGGGTGAACATGTTTATCATAATTGACTTTGGATCGGTTCTTTGCGGATTCAATTGTTTGTAGGGCTGTGTGGCGATCTTCGTTGGCTTGCTCTAAAAGAAGTAAGCGTTGTTCAATTGGTGAAGTATCCAGGAGGAGTTCGATCGCGATATGCAATGTCAGGATCTAACACTCAATTGGGAGGACAAATTCTACCTCGTGAACCAAATAGAAAGGGGTGAAACCGGTGGCGGTTTTAGTGGATGTGCGGTAATCCCATAGTGCGGGGAAGAGCATGTGATGCCAATTGGACTTATGTCGGTCGACAGTGTGTTGGAGAATGGTATTCAAATTTTTTTTAATAGCTTCAACTTGCCCATTCACTTCGGGGTAGTAGGCGGAAGAGAAATGATGTTCAAACTTAAGGAGGGTTGACAATTCTCACCAAACAGAGTCCTCAAAGTGAGAACCATGGTCTGAGACGAGTTGCTTTGGTACTTCGAAACGAGTAATGACATGGTTGAAGAATAAGCGAGCCGCACTGTCAGCTTTGTAATTATAAGTAGGCATGGCTTCTGCCCATTTGGTAAAGTAATCAATGGCCACAATGATGTATTTATTGCTACCAGCTGATGCAGGATTACACTCCATGAAGTTGATGGCCCATTTGCAAAAGGGGCCAACGGTGACAACTGGATGAAGGGGGCGGGGGGGTGTTTCTTGCCTTGGGGGCAAAGAGATGGAAATTTTGGCAATGTTTGACTATTATGATGCAATCGGTAAATAGTGAGGGCCAAAAATAACCTGCGTGGATCACCTTTTGGGTTGTGGCCATTCTAGAGAAATGGCCGCCGCAGGCACCGCTATGACAGTCATTAAGGACTTGTTCTGCTTCTTCCCAAGAAAGGAAATGTTGTAGGATGGTGTCGACACCACGTCGATAGAGGACATCGCCTAAGAGGAGATAATAGGAAGCATGGTGGTGAATGCGACGACGTCCATCACAGTCGACATTGGGTCAAAACTTTTGTGTATGGAGGTAAACCAAAATGTTGCCGTACCAAGGGTCATCTAAGGAGATGATGAATAAATGGTCGTCAGTTAGATCAGTATTGACAGCTGGCGACGACAATGAGGATGGTAGATCTGTAATGACTTGAGAAAGTGATAAGGATTTGGTGCTCTCTAGGGTTTTGAAAGTCAGGTCATATTCTTGTAGTATAATCACCCATTTAGCAACACAGCCTTGTAGAAGGCGACGATTCAAGAGATAGACCATTGGGTTGGAATTTGTGACAACTATGGTATGGATGATAAGGATGTAATGTCGCAAATTTTGTACTGAAAAGACGATGGCGAGGGCTAGTTTCTCTTCGTATGGGTACCGTAGCAGTGGGCCAGATAAATTTTGGCTCACATAATAAATGACGTGCTCTTGACAAGAAGTGTCTTCTTGAATGAGGACTCCTGAAACGGCATAGTCGGATGCCGTAATGTAAAGAATTAAATGTTTAGATAAGTCAGGAGGGGAGATCAAAGGGACGTTGGTGAGAGCTTTCTTCAGGTCATCGAAGGCTCCTTGTGCTTGATTGTCCCACACAAAAGGGATGTGGGTACGAAGAAAACAAAGGAAACCATGGATCGTTGTGGCATAATCAGGTACAAAACGACGAAGGAAATTTGATTTTCCCTGAAGGCTCTGTAATTGCCAAAGCGTACGATGTGATGGGAGGTCTAAGATGGCTTGGACCTTTAATGGATCGACTGTAATACCTTTCTGTGAAATAATGAAACCTAACAACCATCCTGCTGGAATGCAAAATAAATACTTGAGGGGGTTCAAGCGGATTTTGTATTTGCGACAACGTATGAAGACTTGCCGGAGGTCATTAAGATGATCATATCATTTTTTCGATCGAGCCATGAGGTCATCAAGGTAGACAAGGATAATGTGGACCAAGTCATGGAAACAATATGTCATGGCTTGTTGAAAAGTGGCTCCATCATTTTTAAGACCAAAGGGCATAACTCGGTAAGCAAAAGTGCCCCATGGGGTGGTGAAGGTAGTTTTGTACTGGTCTTCTTTGCGAATGTGAATTTGGTTATACCTGGAGAAACCATCCATGAAAAATAGTATCTCATGCCCCGCACATGCATCGATAAGTTGGTTGATAAATGGTGTTGGAAACTTATCTTTGGGGCAAGCAAGGTTTAGGTCACGGAAGTCAATAGAGACACAGATGGTGCCTTACTTCTTGTTAACTAGTACTGGGTTAGAAACCCAAGTGGTGTAGGCTATGTGGTAAATGAACCCTGCTGTTCGAAGTTTCTCAATTTCCGTTTTGACGGTGGGAAGCTTCGATGGATGGATGGGTCGTTTCTTTTGGCAGATAGGTGGTACGTTGGGCCAAGTGTCAATATGGTGTTCTACAATAGCGGGATCAAGACCCGGCATCTTGGTGTAGGACCATGCAAATACATCTCGAAACTCTTGGAATATTTTCTTGTAATTTTGTACCTCATCCTCTGTACGTAATGCGCCCAAGGAAATAAGTTTGGGTACTCCGGGCTTAATAGAGATGTTAGTTTTAATAACAAGTGAAATGTTGGCCATATTGCCTTCCTCAAAGGCATCAGGGGCTGGGATTGGATCCTTGAACCAGTTGAATTTAGTAGGAAGGAAATCTTTGGACTCAACGGAGAATTGATTCACCGTGGAAGAGGTAGATGCTTCAGGGATGAAGTATGATTGATTGTGCATATCATCCCAGGGGTAGTCTGGTGCAGTAAGTGCTTCAAGGATTTCTTCATCATTACGGAAGCATTGTGTTGTCAAATCGGTTGACTGGGGTGCACTGGATGATGAGATCATATAAATGGTATTGATCTCTTCCGATGAGGAATATCTTGGGGGATATATTTCCTCGATAAGGGGAGGGGATATCTCTAGGTCGACATTATTCAATTCGTATAGAGGTGCTCTATAATATGGGATATTAGGGCAATGATGTGAGTAATGGCCATAAATGCCGCATATCACACAAGGTGGTTGGTATGTAGCGATTTATCGCGAGGCTGAGGGGGAATTTCTAGTTTGGCAATTGGGATGTTAGTGTCATCATCCAACATTTGCATGTGTTCTTGAAGTGCTGGTAATTGTGGACATTGATGGGTAGCATGGCCTATATCGTCACACAAAGAGCATTTCGGGGGAGCACGAATTATGGGGGGATTCTTCACCAACTTGGGAGTTGGTGGGGTAGTGCGGGTTGTGGGTCCAATGGTGTAGGTTTGTGGGCCTCTTGCCCCATTGTAGTGGAGATGAGGGGGAGCATTACTAGGTGTTGATGCAGTGGCCCCTATTGGAGGTGGTCGGTTTTGGATGTTCGCTACACTAGGGGGTGGATGTTTAGAAGTATTGATGGTTTGCACCGGTTGTAAAACGACATTCGGTGTCAGGGGAGGGGTTGGGGTAGGTAGGTACCACACAGGTAGCCCTAATGTTAACCCTGGAATATTGAGCGTAGCCATTACTGGCGTGTTGATGACTCCTGAAGGATGGAATAAGAATGGGATAGTGTGAATCGGTGTTGCTTCGATATGACTAGGCACTGTGGGTGGTTGTGGTAGTAATGGGGGCTGTTGAGTAGGTGGCTGTGTGTTGTGTGAAAGGGTGCACAAATCAGATATTTCAGTTATCTGCAAAGGGGGTGGGATAGATTGGAACATGGAAGTCATGGGAGTATCTGAGTATATCCCAGGTCTGACTGAGGAGACGAATGATGTGCGTGCACTCTGAACAGGTTGTTCAATCACAGGTTGAACGTTTTCAAGTGTGGTGGGGGCATTAGGATCGTAGTATGTTATCTGATCTATTTTGACTACACGTCCTTCATGGGGAAACATCATGAGGTGGAAGACGGATGAAGCGACAACTTTCATGGCATACATGTAACTTTGTCCTAATAAAAGGTTGTAGTCAAGCTAGGCATTGATGACCTCTATGTCTATGAGAATCATTTTTCCACCTAATTGCATGGGTACATTAGCTAAAAGGCCTTGCAGTTGAGCTAAACGACCATCGTAAGCTCGTAATGTGGTAGTTGATAGCTGCAGTGTGGGGGATCCAAGTTTTTGCCAGACAAAATTTGACATTATGAAGGTGGAGGCACATTCATCGATGATGCATCGATGAACGACAAGGTTTCGAATGGATATAGAAACCTGAAAAGCTAATGTCAAAGGAAAATGTGGTTTGGCTTGGTCTAAGTCAAATGCCATCATATGTGAGTCGTTAGGGTCTATGGCACCAATGGAAGATAACAATAATTTCCTCTGTGCAGGATAGTTTTTTAGGACTTCTAGAGCAGACATAGCAGTGGGGGACTGAGTTAAGTCTTCTACAATATTATAATTTGAGGCTGCACGAGCATTAGGATTATTGTTGATCCGTATTAAGGGGAAGCGAGGGGATTTAAGACCCCTGTCCATTGGCATATTAGGTATGCATAATGGCTGATCAGTTAGGCAGGTGCTTGTGGATGGATCAGTAGGCAAGGTTTTAGGGGCTAAGCTGTATTGGTTTCGATGAGTATGGAGGTTGATATCATTTGATGACATCATTAGTAGATGGTGAGTTCCTGAATCTATATGCTGGTAATCAGTTGCAACATAGGTGATTTGTTGATGTGGTGCAGCGGATCCTTGTGGGGGATCCATTTGACGGGTGTTTACTACTGCTTGGTTGGGTAAAGGATTTTGCAATATCACGGGTTGCGGTTGAGGAGGTGGCGCTGGCTATGCAGCATGCCCTTGGCGTTGGGCATCATCAGTCCAAAGTTGACGTGCTTTCTCCAAATGGGGGAAATTATGTGTGTAGTGGACGTATACTAAACAAAAGGAACATGGATGGTTTGTTCTTAAGTTGGGATTTTTACCCTATTTCGGTGCACAATCAGGGTTTTGGTTGGCGGGGGAAGCGTTATTATTATTCAGGGGATTGGGTGGCTAACCGCCTTGTTTTTTGGGTTGATTATTTCCACGGTTGCATCCTCTTCCATGGTTCTGTTGACCTCCTTGATTACGCTAGCTGTTCTGGTTTTGGGGTTGGTTTTGCTGTGCGTATACTTGCCCTTGGGAAGTAGGGGGGTTTTGAGGTCATGCAGGTGCTGGAGTAGGCTGCAGTGGATAGTAAGCAGGAGAGTTCATAGGTGGACCTGGTGCTTGTTGTGGTTGTTGGTAACCTTGAGCTATTGGAAGTGTTGGGGCAGAAGTTGCTTCCTGTTGAGGGTAATAAGCCAACTGGGCTTGTGAGTGAACCGGGGTATGATTGGCCTGTTGGTTATAATATGTAGGTGGTGCATAAGTTGGGGGTGCGTGCCCATAACACTGTGGTGGACATGAGGGTCCATGAGTGTGGTGGGTGTGTGTCATTGGAGCATACGAAGTTGTAGCTCCAGAATGAGATGTAGCCCTAGAAAGTTTTGGGGCATTGTTGTTACTCATCATGGTGAAGGGTTTGTTTTGTGACATATCCTGGCCAATTATGCCATCGATAGGATGGGATGCCCCCAACGCATTGTTCTGGGATGGATAGCCATGCAGGGCGTCAGGTAAGATGGTGTATAAATAGCCAGACTGGGTGTAGATTAAGTCAAACTGCTGGGCTTTTAGAATGGCTTCTTCTTCCGACTGGGGTTGTTCAGAAGCCACATCCTTGGTTATGAGTGGAAGGAGAGATTTCAGGAACCAATCTAGGAAAATATGGTCGTCAAGCTTGATCTTGCATAGACTATGGCACTTACGCCACTCATGGATATGATCTGTGATATGGGTACCCGTGTTTTGTCTACATGACAGTAGGATTTCCACTCCTGCATCATAGCAGACGAGTAGTTGAAAGAACTGTAGGAAATTTGAGGCAAGGGATGTGAATGTAGGGTGTGTCCCATGAGGCTGTTCGATATACCATTTGGCTGCCGAGCCAGTGAAAGTTCTTTGTAACAGACGTAAGCGAATAGAATCATCTACTATGGATTTTGAGGAACACCATAGATGAAAGGACATAATATGGTTTTGTGGGTCCTCACCAACCTTCCCTTCAAACTTATGGATGTCGGATGGGAATTTAGTGGGCATGGGAGGCCATTTAGGATCATGTCTAATGGGGTTGTTTGTTAATATTGTCAGGTATGGTAGGTTAAGACTAGCCATAAATGGCAGACTGGTAGAGGTGTGTGACTTGTTCGCTAGGGCATAAGTGCTAGTGGTAGGGTTATTGATCGAGCCACTGCCCCCAAAGGGAATATTAGCTGTAAAAGGGATGTGCCCTTCACCCAAAGGTGTGTGAGAGGGGCCTGCGCCTCCAAGTGTAACATGAGTTACAGATGGGTTTGGAATAGGTCCGGTAGCTGCTGGGATCTAAGTAGTGGCGGGGATGGTAGGTGTAGGTCCCATTGTGGTCATGCCTAGGGTAGTTGTGGGTCCCATATTGGGCATACCTAAGGGAGTTGTTGTAGTTGTGGCTACCGTGGTGGCCATTGTGGTGGCGGGGGTGGTGATGTTCCACCAACAGTCCCTATGAAGAAAGGGTCAAAAGTCATACTAGCCATGGGGCTAGTGGGTGCAGTGTATATGGGATTTTTAGATTCTGCCTCAGAGTCAGATGTGAAATGAGGTGCGTCAGAATCGGATGATGAAGCTCCATGTCGATGACATGTGGAGTCAAGTGAAAATTCTCTTCGTCTATGGCGAGTGGTTTCAAGTGAATCGTACTACGGGGATTCACCCCAGAAGCACCGAGAATGTCTCGGGGACTCAATGGTGACAGTCGACTAGTAAAACTAATTGGTGGTGGTGAGTAGAAATCTTTAAAACCCTAATGAAACCATGTGTGCAGGAGGGGAGCACAAAAACAATGGCACTTAGACCAACAACCAAACTCAAAACACTTACTATAACAGCTGTGCTATAGTAAGTGGAGTAATAAAAAAATGTGGTCAAAATACCAACAAGCAAATAGCTCCTAAAAATGAAAATGGTGGATTCACTGACCAAGGGGAGGTAATAGAGCATGCAAACACCTAACGAAAAAGGTATTATGATTCAACAAGACATATCCTCTGCAAGGTGATGAAATCCAAGTCAGACAATATGAATTGTAGAACCAAAGGCTAAATATATCCCCCTACCGGGAGGGAAACTGGGTAGACAATCCTAGAAGAAAGGTCACTAAGATACCCCATTCATGACACGTCCAGAAAGGTGAATTTGCAGCTCCTGTTCTATCATCGTTGTACTCCCATATGGGTAGTACACCGAGAACAACGAGTAGGTATCCTTCGGTGACTGAATGGATTGCGGTAGTCCACTCAGGCCTTCGGAACCAATCTTGCTACTTCGACCCTCCTAAGGGAGAG
Organism: Larix kaempferi; assembly: GCA_027924585.1. Classification (NCBI taxonomy): domain Eukaryota; kingdom Viridiplantae; phylum Streptophyta; class Pinopsida; order Pinales; family Pinaceae; genus Larix; species Larix kaempferi. Next base: position 341,827 of record BSBM01002003.1, read on the forward strand.
GCCTTTTCGACAAGTTGGTGTATAACGGTGCCAATAAGTACTAAGGGATTTTGGTACCCTAAATGTCAACCACTAAGTCTCAAAATGAAAGTGAGTGAGGGGTGTTATTTGGATACATATCCCCTCACTCTTACCTAACTACAATAATCTTTTGATGTTCCCCAAGTGGGGTTAGAATGTTGGTTGAGTTAAATAGATTTTAAGGCTCACTTTGATTTATGGTGACAGAGTGTGTGTAGGTGTGGTTATGTACCAAAAATAAAATGCCTCACTTGGGCAAAATATCAAGCAAATTAAAATTCTGATTTTCAACTTGCAAAATATGAAAACTTTTAACTGAGAAAATGCTTTAAAAATTTTTCTTTCAATAAACTGAATTTTTTAAAAAATGATGTAGTAAAGTGAATGACAAAAAAGGAAAATGAATCTCAAAGGCTTCTAGTAAGACAATGGGCTGTAAAATTGCAGGGGAGATGGCTGGAAAAAATGGGCCAAAATGGGTGACAAAAAGTCAAACGAAAAATTGCTAAGTTCAGGATGAAATTGCGGCTATGTGTGGCAAATCCCGCGATGTGGATCATGGTGATCTGGGAAAAACTCGCGATCTACGTCGCGGCTAGGGGGCTGTAAGCTGTGATATGGAGTCGTGGCTGTGGGTCAAAACCCCATGATGTGGCTCATGACTGTGGGTCAAAAACATGCGATTTGGATCACGACTAATAGGAAAAAAACTGGGATATCGAGAGAAAAAACAGAATTTTTAAATTGCAGCTTTTGGCGGAAAACCTGCGATGTGGATCGACGCTACGGGTGTAAAAACCTACGATTTTTGGGATGGATAATGTCACCGAAAATGAAAGCCAAAAATCAAATTTTTGGACTGTGTGGGCTGTAGAAAGGGCCAATGGCTAGGGCAGTAAGCTATGGGCTTAGTAGCAGGCCAGATCTACAATATTAAAATGGAATAACAACAAAAACAATAAGAAATCTAGATCTAAAGAAACATTCAAGGATTCAAAATACAATGGAGTCACCAAAAATTGTTGCTAGGGTTTTCACCCAAGCATGTGCTAATGTGCACCTACTAACTTGTAGTAGCAGTTTAAATTAAACAGTAAAAGTAAATAGATGTAAAAAGTAAATCTTGATCTAACATATGCAAGCAAATAACTCTAGATTAAAAACAATAAACAAAATAATTCATGAGAGAAGTAAATAAAAACTTGAATATTTTCTATGACCTCAAAGGGTGAAGATGGTTGAGCTTGAGTAGATACAATGGTGAGGTGATCCAAAGCTCCAATGATCTCTTCTTCTCCAATATGCTAATGGGGATCTTCAAACTCAAAATGGAGGCAAGGGCTCTCATGAAAGAATTTGGCAGCGTAAGGATATGATGAATGTGGATGAATAGTGAGGAGCCTCTATCACCTTTTTATAGTTTTTTGGTGATGGAGAATAACATTATGGTTTAAGGAAACCAATGGTATTGATAAAAATGGTTTGGGTTTCTTTTTCCTCTTTTTCCCTCTTTTCCCTTTTTTAAATATATTTTTTATTTTTAGTCCCTTTTAATTGATTTTTGGTAATTTTGGACCCTTTTTGAGGGTTTTTTGTATTTTTTGAGGAAAAATAATTATTTTGAGGGGAAAAAGATGGATTTTGGTCTTTTTGGCGAGCTTTTGAAGGTTTTAGAGGCTAAAATGGTAGGAAAAGTCTACAAATGGGTCATGTGAATAGGGAAATGAGCAAATGAGCACTTTTTGGGTGTTAACATAGAGAGAGAGAGAGAGAGAGAGAGAGAGAGAGAGAGAGGATGGGGGAGTAAAGGTAGGGTGAGGAGTATGGTGGTGAGAGAGTGATGGAGGAGGTTAGTAAGGGTTAAATAGAGAGAGATGATTAGGGAGAGAGAGGATGGGTTAGGGTTAGTGAGAGTGTGTGAGAGAGAGTGTGGTGGTGTGTTGGGGGGTAAGAGAGGTGTGGGTGTTAGGTGTAGGTGGATGAGTAGGGTAAAGAGAGAGAGAGAGGAGGGGGTGGATTAGGGTTGTGAGGGAGAGTGAGAGAGGGGTTTAGTAAGGTTTAGGGACAGTAGGGGAGTGTAGGGGATAGAGAGATAGAGAGGAGGGTGGTTAGTGTTAATGGGAGGGGTAGGGGTGTGTGTGTGTGTGTGAGAGAGAAAAAAATAGAGAATGGGAGGGTGCAGGGCATGTTACAGGGTTGGGAAAGAGAGAGAAGGTTAAGGATTAGGGGTAGGTGGAGGAGTAGGGTGTTGTGTTTAAGAGATAGATAGATAGAGAGAGAGAGATATTTGAGGGGAGGGGAGCGAGGGTGTGGGAGATTAGGTGTAAGGGGAGGAGGGGGGTTGGGGGGATATTAAGAGATAGAGTGATCGACAGGTGGAAAGGAAACACAAGGGGGACAACAGTTCGACTAAATGATTCTGATCTGTTATGGAAGAAGCATAAGAAATATAATAAGAAAAACAGGAATACACTACACAAACATAACACAAATACACACAAACAATATACAGGAATGCGAACTGATCTTCTCTATTATTGGATATGAGATCATCGATTGATGTATATTACAATATTATACATGCTTATATAGAGTGTTGAGATGCTTGGGTGCCTTCCCATTACGTTCAGTTAAAAAAAAAGTTAGAATGGTTCGGAGGTTCGACCGTTACAGTCAACTGGAAGACAGAGAGATAATTTGTCACAGTTCAACAGTTGAGAGTCGCATGTCGACGCTGCATGTTGACATCATGAACTATGAGGTCGTGGAACTTGTCGAAGTCAAGGAATTGTCGAAGCTATGTCGAAGTCGGAACTTGTCGAAGTTGTGTCGGCATCGATGACTTGTCGAAGATGTGTCAAAGTTAACATCCAACAACAATGCCAATTGCAATGTGGATCAGACCACCTTCCTTAAGAAATAATGGTCCCCATTGTTTGCTCGGAGAGGTGAGGAAACTTGTCTGTTAGTTCAATAGCAGAGTACCACTTTCCTTGGGATGGGATCTATCCAGCTTTAGCAACTTGAAACAAGGGAATTGTGCTCGTCCTTGTATGGCGTGCTCATTATCCCACGATGGTGTCGCAAGGAAGAGGCTCCTGAATATTTGGATGGATGTCTTTGGGTTCTGTTGTCAGTAAGTCATTTTGTTCCAAAAGTGGTGCATGGTATGTTTGAAGTAGATCCACATTGAATACTGGATGAACACCCAGGCATGCAGGAATGTCAATATGGAAATTGTTTTCTCCAATCTGTCAAATAATACTGTATGGACTGATTCGCAAAGGTTTGAGATTCTTGTATGGACTAGTGAAGTGCTCATTCTTGAGATGTAACCATACCTTATCCGCAATTTGGAATGAATGATCAATACGATGCTTATTGTGGTAGGCCTTAGATTTCTTGTTTTCTCGTTGCAACATTTCTTGTGCTTGCTTCTAGATGTCGCAAATCTAATCTCGAAACTTAAAGTCTTTATCAACTTCCCACTGGCTGTAGTTAGTGTTAGAGTTTGACTGTTTTGAGGAGTTGATCAAGTCAATAGGCACTGAGGGTTGAAATCTATAATAGATCTCAAATGGAATATTTCCTATAGAGCCGTGTTGAGCAAGATTGTAAATGTGTTGTATGTATGGAAGACTTTCATCCCATGTTCGCCGATGCTTGTGTTTGTACATGCAAAGTAGTTGTACGACCAAGCGATTCACAACTTCCATCTTTTTGTTAGTCCAAGGATGGAAAGTTTTCGATAATGAGATTCATGTGTCTAGCTGCCGCTAGAGAGTCTTCCAAAATATGCTGACAAATCTGGCATCTCGATTGGAAGTAATGGTTTTCGGTAAACCAAAGTGTTTCCAAACATGTGTGAAGAAGAGCTCAGCAGTCTGTTGTGCTGTCCTGGTCTTCTTACATGGTATGAGAATGGCCATCTTGGAAAATATGTTGACTACTACTAAGATCGCATCATGCTTATGTTTGGTAGTAGGATATGCCGCGAAGTAGTCCATAGAAATAGATTCCCATGGTCGACTAGGTACTGACAGAGGTGTGTACAATCCCTGTCGTCGATTAGGCAGTTTAGCAATGGCACAAACCATGCATGATCAAATGTACTTGTTGACATCGATTTTAAGTGTAGGAAAAAAGAAATACTTTTGGATGATAGCAAGTGTCTTTTATACTCCAAAGTGTCCTGCAGTCTTGTTGTAGTGCATGTCCCAAATGAACTGCTATTGATGCTCATCGGCCGGTACACAAAGCTATCCAAGCTTGTATAGAAAGGCATCTTTCAGGAAATATTCAGAGTTCAACAACTTGTCAGACTGAATATGTCGGTAGATTGATGAAAATTTGATGTCATCTTGATATAATTGAGGCCAAGTGGTCATGTTGTGTCCCTGCATACTCATTACTGTGAAAATGAGAGTAATGGGTGGTAGACTTAGATAATCGATGGCGGCGTTAGATTTACCTTTCCGATACTTAATCACCAAATGGAATGGTTGTAGGTAATTAATCCACTTGAGTTGTCTGGTTATCTATAGTTTCGACTAGGTCAGAGCAAACTGTAGAGGCTGGTCAGTGAGGATGACCATTTCCTTTCCAAGGATGTAATGCCTCCATTGCTTGAGAGTTTGCACAATGGTGTACAGTTATTTTTCGTACATTGAATATCTTCTAACTGTGTCGTTAAAAGTTCCAGAATGAAAAGCGATTGGGTGACCAGACTGGGTGATAACCGTGCCCAAGGCATAGTCCAATGCGTCCGTCTCAATCTCAAAGAAATGATGCAAATTAGGTAACACAAGTACTGGTGTAGTGTAGAGCTTGTGCTTGAGCTGTTCAAAATCTTCTTATTGTGTTGATGTCCATTTGAAGACACTTTTTCCATTTCCCTTTGTCAACTGATTCAAGGGCCAGGATATGTGATTGAAGCCGAGTATGAATCGTCGATAGAAATTTTCCAAACCAAGAAAAATTCTTAGTTCTTGAATGCTTTGAGGAATGGACCAATCTTTGAGGATCTGTACTTTGTCCAGATCAATGTGAATGCCTGCAGAGTCAATTACATACCCCAAATATTTGATGTTGGTCATCGCAAAGGTGCACTTGTCCATGTTTAACTAGAGTCCATCTTGCTGGAGAGTGTCGAGGACTTGTCGAAGCTGTCTGACATGTTCTTCCCATGTTCAAATGAAAATTAGCATGTTGTCAAGGTAGACAATGACCCATTTTATGATGAAAGGTCAAAGAATGTTATCCATGTATCGCATGAAGGTCACAGGTGCATTGGTTAATTCGAAAGGCATGACTAACCATTCAAACAATCCTTCCTTAGTCTTGAAAGAAGTTTTCCACACATTTGAGGGCTCGATTGGAATCTGATGATATCCCGACTTGAGGTCAAGCTTAGTAAATAATTTGGCACATTTCAGATAGTCGATGAGATCGTCTATCCATGGTAGAGGGTAGCAATTCTTTACCAAAATTTTGTTGAGTGCCCTGTAGTCGATGCACATGCGCCAAGTCCCGTCTTTCTTTGGAACAAGGATGAATGGACTTCCACAAGGAGAGGAGTTGGTTCGAATATGAACTTTGTCGATCAAATCCTGGATTTGTTTGCGGATCTCTTCATTTTCGAGAATGGATTTTCTGTAAACAGATGTGTTAGGCAAAGAAGAACCAGGACCAAGTTCAATGGAGTGTTTTACCCAGCAATGTTGAGGTACTCCATCCAGATTTTGAAATAAACTCTAATAATCGTTGAGAACATTGTCGATCAGCTGCTTCTATCGGGAGATGCACTGGTCTGTGAGTCGAATTGTCGCTATAGTCTTCCTAGAATGTTGCGGTTTGATCATGATTAACATGAACTTCTAAGCATGATTGATGAGCTTCTTTGTTTGTTTAGCATATATCATTGAGACTGTTGGTGTAGGTCTTCGCTTTGGTATACTGTACCATCGATTTCAGATTTTGACAATCACCTTCTGACGCTGTGACTTATAACTTCCATGGAGATCCCACAAGTAAGGTTTCCCAAACAAGGCATCGACTACGGAGAGTGGTGCTAGGTCGCATAGTACTTCATCTTCAAAAGGCTTTATGAAGTAGGCAATTTTGCATTGTCGGGTGATCCGTAGTTCCTATCCATCCTTCATCCAACCGATGTTGTAAGGCTGAGGATGCAGAGTGGTGACAAGACCTAGTTTCTTCAAGAGATATTCAGAAATGAAGTTCTTGTGGCTGTCGTTATCCACAAACAGATGTAATGGATTACTCTAAATCCATATCCATGTCTGGAACACGCACTCTTGTTCCTCCTCATCCACGATATTCGAGGCTGCTAGATTGGTCGATGTTGATGTCAAAAGGGTCGCTGTGTCTAGATTAGATTCTTCCACCATCTTTTCGAATGCGTCGGATTTTGACACTTTTTCCAAAAATGTCTTCCGAGCTTCGCATTCAAATGTATCATGCCAAGATGAGTGGTGGTAATCACACCATTTCCCGTTAGGGGACTATTTGCTACGTTCCTTTTTTTGAAAAGGATTTTTTCCATGATCTGGATTTGGTGGGGTCGGCTGAGAATATTTCGACTTGTCGAAGTCGGCTGGTGTCTTCTTGTTGGGTGGTCGTCCTGACGTCGTCTTGACCTAGTGGTGGAGTATTGACCTATGGTTTTTGGCACCATATGGTTTAGGTCAATGGTTTAGGGTTTTTGCTTCCTTTTTCCCTCTTTTTCCTCTTTTTTTATATTTTTTATTCCCTTTTATTTTTATTTTTGGGAATTTAGGGCCCTTTTAGAGGGTTTTTGCTATCTTTTGAGGAAAATTAAATTATTTTTGGTGGAAAAAGGGGTTTTTTGGCCTTTTGGTGGTTTTTTAATGGTTTTTTGAGGTTTTGGAGGCAAAGATGGTGGGAAAAATAGACAAATAAGTCATGTGGTGAGCGAGATGAGGTAATGAGCACTTTTTAGGTGATTTAACAATTAAAACCATTGTTCATATTAATCATTTTCCAAATCACCCAAAATCCTACCATCATGTGATTCAGTGTATACACCCTTGAAGTTCCATTGGCTAAGTCATTTACCTGGGAAGGACACCACTGCTTTTATGCTAGGTTTTGAGAGGTCGTCACGGGCTGCACTCATGCAACCTGCAACGTCACCCCTTGCTCCATTACAGGGTGCGACGAAGTCAGCCGATGGGAAAAAATAGCTTCTTCGAGCTCATTCTCGAAGGTTGCCGACTTTGATCCCTATCCCTGACCTATTGGGGGAACTGGCTATTGGTTGGATTAATTGTCTAATTAATTAAACAGCTGAAACTTCCAAACATAAATTATCAACACGAGGAAGTTTTTTATTTCAAAGCTATCGTGGAAGATCTATGCAAGCACAATTTCTACCTGACACTGTTTATCTATTGGTATGAAATCAAAACTCTATGTAAACTAGCTCACACCTTCTTGAAAGTAAATCAAACCCTAATCTAATTCATAAAACCAAACTCTAAATCTAACCTAGAAAAAAAAAACTCTTATGAATCAAAATCTAATTGCATGAATCTAAAAGAAGTGCTATGTTGGCCAACGATCTATGAAAAGAAATTAACATGAAAACAACTATGATAATTCTAATGAATGAAAGCAACAACTATGATAAATCGAATGAAAGGAAAGCATGAACTAAATCTAATGAAAAAAAGCATGAACTAAATAAGAGACAAATCTACACAATAATAATCAACACTACCAGCATCTGCTCAGGGAAGAGGTCCCTTCCTCCACTGAGCAGAGCTGGAACTCCACAATGAAAGTCTACAACTCTAGATTATGAAACTAACAACATGTATTATCAAAATGGAATCATTACAGCAGAGTCTAGATGAAATCCTACAGCATAACATTGCTTTCCATCTTTCTCCCCCAATACATGAGAATGATTACATATTTATACATAAAACTCTCTCATGAGAATGAGAAACTGAACCCCAACTTGTGATTTGTAACAGCTAGAACACAGCCGTAACTGCTAATAACTCCGAAACCGACCGCAATAGTAAATCTGGGAAATACACGTTCAAAGAACTAGTTGTAGAGCTCAAACCGTAGCTTTGTTTGGAAATTTCCACGCGATTCAGGTAAATGAGGCCATTGCGCACAAAACCCATGTCCCAGAGTTTCGATATTCGTTTCCAGATGCCCGAAAATCGAGATCCGAATCACTGTGTTCTTATCTGACACACGTTTTTGGTTGTGGTCGTTTGATCATGAGTTGGAGGCTGCCATGTTGGATTTGGGCATGAATTGAAATCACAAATCCACATAATTAATCATAAGCTGAAACCATATTGTGAAATATCCATGTGGACATGTGCTAGCATGCCAACTTTGGAGGCTTGAACCATGGCTGCTACAGCTGCCAATATGAACAATCACTCCATAAACCATCATCAGTAAAATTATACATAAGAGTCTTTAATTCATAAAAAATAAAGGAAAATAATCATGATTAACCACTAAAGCATCAATAAGATTAATATGCCATTTCTCGAGCAGTTACAGCAAATGGATGGAAAATGGAATGATAAATGGGTGATAATAGGAAGAAGATGGATGAAACAAGTAATGAAAATAGGGACAAATCTGTGACCCAACATCTCCCCCATACTGAACTTGTTGCATGTCCTCGTGCAACCCGAAACATGTGTAGCATCCAAACTAGAAGACTCATTCAATTGTTGCTTTCATTTTACCATTGGCACATTTTTCAGCTAAAATGAGAAATTTAGCAAAAAATTTGGCGGAGTCACAGCTGGAAAAATGGCCAAATCTGGCGGAGTAACAGTTGCTGTGTGGATAAATCTGGCGGAAATGGCCAAAAGTGGTGGAGTCACAGCTGCAAAATTTGGCGAAAATTTTAGCGGAGTCCTAGCCATTTAGCGGAGAATTTGGCGGAGTCACAGCTGCCAGAATAGGGAAATGGACAAAATTGGCGGAGTCACAGTTGGAAAATTTGGCAGAAATTTTAGCGGAGAATTTAGTGAAGAATTTAGTGGAGTCCCAGCCATCTAGCGGAGAATTTGGCGGAGTCACAGCTGCCAGAATAGGGAAATGGACAAAATTGGCGGAGTCACAGCTGGTTTTTCAGCAAACTTCCTGAGCTGATATCTCGCAAAATACAAACTGGGTTTGGCCGAAATTTTGCAAGCAAGTTTCTACAAGTCCAATGCATCTCCACACCAAAAATCAGAGATACCCACATCACGGATTTTGAGAAAAATGCAAATTGGCTGTAGGTGATGATGGTCATTTTTCCGCAATCTGTGAAGCATTTTTACCTGAAAATTGGTGAGTATCTTCCTCTTAATATAATGCTTCTGCTCCCCAAAGCTCAAATTCATCTGATGCACGGATATTGAGATATAGGAAAAATGGCTGTAGGTGATGATGGCCATTTTCTCAAAAACCGTGCACTATATTGGGCTGAAACTTGCCAAGTTTGTTCATCTTGATATTATGCACTTCCTGTCCAAATTTCATGAAAATCTAGCTTACCAATTGCAAGATATCCTTATTTCAATTTTCTATACTTATGCCAAAAACGTGTATGAATAAACATGAACTAGCCATCATGATTTTTGATGTCCTAAGTGCCCACTGATCACAGATTCCACGTTAAGTGTTGAGCTTGAAGGTCACTAATTGATTATCAGAGCATTCAATCCTTTAATAAGACAAATGAACTCCATACAAAATCTCAACCATACTATTAGCAAGAGAACTTATGGCAAAAAGAGAAACATGTTGTTGATATCCCAAATTCACAAGTCGTTTGTATAATAGTGCCTTCAACCCAGCATCATATGTAATTTAATTTGTTCATTCTTGGTGTACTAAATATGAATGCTTCAAAGTATCCTCAAGATAGCGCAAACCTGTGAATTTTATTTTTGAATCTGTCCTCACCATTTAGAGAGTGCTTGGGAAAACAACAAATCTTGTCATCCTACTAAAAAAAATTCAGCTCGCAGTTATAGATCATAGAATTTGTTTGACAGAATTCAAAGGCCCAATTCAACTCTTGACTGTCTCAACAAAATACCAAGAGGTGTATGAAGAAAAATGCATGGACAACAAGCAGATATGAACTCATGTCTATGTTTTATACCCATGTGCATTCAGGTTGTTGGATAAGACACTCTCATCCATTCTGCCATCATCAATGAAAACTAAGGAGAGCTTTTGTCTGTCCACTATGCTTTTGTTGGTTGAGAATTCTAATAACTGCAGGTCAGAAAATACATTTATCTCCAGAATAGTGGCACTGATTCACAAAGGAAACAAGCTGCTACAGGAAATTAACTCATAATATTTGCAAATAAATGGTTTAAGATATGCAGCCCATTGCTTAATGCAACCAACAAATCGATTGCACACAAGTTCTAGTAATCAAATCCTTCAATACATCCAATTTGAGAAACCCATGAGATATGGAAAACCTTATTGCAACCATAATGAATTTTCAACTTTTCTCACTGTTGCATGAAGGCAACAAAAACATAATGTTCCCAAGTGCTTCGAATACGCATTGATCAAGTTGCAAATCAGATCTTGGAAATATAGGATTGTCATGGAAATTTGGCAAAATTTGAGTTTACCAATAATTTGCATTTTCAGCCAGTGATCTGCCTCACTTGGATTTTCTTGTAGTAGATATTGACCCTTGTAAAAGAAAGAACAGTCTTACCTATAGGCTGCAACATTCAATTTGATTTCACTTCCATTCAAGGTAAATGATCCAACTTGTTTGTCTCTACCAAAATCTTCATGTTGCTCTGAAAGTAACAATTGCAATTTTCTCTTTCAATGCTAGAACATGCATGCACTTGTGGACTGTGCCTTATCTTTATTTAATTGCTTGTAAACATATTCACTTTTGCAACACACAAGATATAATCATTGACTTCATCAACTAAATTGTAATCTGCCTCAGTCTGGGGATGGAAATAATATTGCATCTATCATATTAATGCATTGGATGTTCAGTAAATGAAAATATCATAGAGTGCACAATAATCCTTCTTCTCCCCCAAACTGAATGCAAAGCATGTACTCATGCATCATTTCTTGATAATAGAGCTAGAGCATAATGTATGATTCAATTTACAGCCATAGAAGATTTGTAGTGCCCACATGCATAAAAATTCTCAAATCTGGAAAGAACAACCTTGAAGCAATGACCTTAAAATTAGGAAGCAAAATACCATGTTCTCGTGTATGTTTGAGTGAAAAGGAAACCATGAGGTCCATGATGATCCATATGTGGGGGCTTAGAGTAATCTCAGCTTAATCTTTTTTCACAATAGCTTCTTCCGCTGTAGGTTCTCCTGAAGCAACAACAATGCCTTGTGTTCCTACTGCTGGTTCTTGTGTGGCAGCAGTATACCATTTTCTCATGCTTGAACAAGATGTTGGGTGGGACTTGATTTGGATGTACATGATTTGGAATTATGAAGTGTTAGAATTGAGTGGGAAAGGATGGGAATGGATGGATAGAAAATGCTAGATAGAAAATGGAAATGGATAATGCTTAGTGGTCTTTCATGACATATTCCTAAATCTTCAATAAATAAAAAAACTCATGCTATTTTACCTGAAGTTTTACCTTCGTGGAATCTTTGGTTGGCATGGATGGAATCATGTCTGTTGGAGCTGATGTAGGCCAAACTATTGTTGAGACAGATTTATATGAAAGCTGAAACTGAATGAGGTTGAATCTGATCTAGGATGAGGAAATATGTAAATTGACTGAAAACAAATGCTGCCAACTGAATGAAAAGAGTACTGCTGAACTGCTGGAAGAAAATGGAAAGGAATTGCAAAACTACTGAAACAAATGATGCCGCAAGTCATTGTTGAAACCATTAAATCACATAATCTTCAGCTGCTACAAACTGAGGTACAATTCTTACCATGCGAATGAATGTGTTGAAGTCGAGCATGGAAAGAAATCATTGGATTACTGGCCATTAATGTATGTCGTTAACCAATGTGAAGTAACTCACCTTTGATGACAGTGAGCTCTAAAGTACCTTAGTGCATCTTGATAGGTACGAATGGATGTGCTGGAGTTGAGTCACCTGCAAGATTTGTTAATCAAGAGGCATTGATGAATCCCCATGATTAACAACAAGGAAATCTACCATTGATTCATGCAGATCCCAAGGCACTATAAAACTCTAATCTCAATCCCAGATGATGTGTTGGAGTCGATGGGACAAGACCATTGGAAGGTGGACCTTAATGAATTCCACATCATCCAATACGAGTGCAAAAATGATTGTGAAGAGTCATAGTGAAAAATAGTGCCAACATGAAACTCAGAAGTGGAAAGTATATGTGAAGTCATGATGTAGTAGTGATAGCAAATAAAAAGGTCAAGGTTGACTACATAAGCAATGGAAAATGGGACTTCGACATTAATGGATTTTTAGAGCTTTGAAAGGGAGAGGGTGAATGAATATATCATAGAACAATTGGCTTCTTGAGAGGGTTCTTTTGGAAACAATTGGTATCAAAGGATTCTTGGCATGTAGCACTGGGACTTGACTTCGAAAACATTGGAATTTGTATGGTTTTCACATTAATCTCTCCATTTTTTTATGTGCTCAATCCATTTTCAATTTGAGAAAAAGTCTTCAAGAGTCACTCGTGCATGCATTGACCTTCTTCCAAGGACCTACAAAAACCTAGCACTTGCCTGCAATAAAACATGAGATGATGGAAGAAGAGAGATGATTGGTCTCTCTTCACTCAACACTTATGAAAAAAAACAATAATCAATTACTTATAAAACAAATCCAAATAAAAATGAACGGAGCAAAATCCATTTTATACCTGTGGGAGAGCGATGGCCATCTAAACTCACCAACAGTATTCTAATCATAACTTCTTCGTTCCTTGTCCGATTTGAGTGATTCAAAAGCCAAATGAAATTAAATTCATAGGTCTATGTCCATTAGAAACAGGTTTTAAAAATTCCATATAATGAAATTCCAAATTTCTCAGTAATAGCTTGCATGACCAAGTGTTTTTTGAATTCTAGACTAGACCAACAGTCACGGTTTTAGGCATAAATTTTTCGTTTAATAACGGATTGAAGTGATTCCAATTGGATATTAAAGTAGATTCATGTAGGTATCTCCAATAAAAATAGTTTTTGAATCCAATAAGAATGCATGAGTCAAATAGTCCAATGAACAGTCTAGGAAACAGAGTTTTAAAAATGCTGATTTCTGATAGGTAGTCAGTATTTTGGTCATAACTTTTTCGTTTGATGACAGAATGAGGTGATTCCAATTGGAGATAAAATTATATTCATGTAGGTATCTCCAATTGAAATAGGTTTTGAATATATATCCAATAGGTCATCCAAACAGTGACTGTCCCAGCTCTGTTCCTAAGCTTCCTGCTAGACACCCTGTTTGTAGTTTGACCATAAATTTTTCGTTTGATGCCCAATCGAAAAAATTAAAATTGGTTTGGAAACTAGATTAAAAGGGCTACTTAGGATGTAAACAAGTTTTAAAAATAATCTCATATTATCTCCCAAAAATTGACTGTCCCGACTGTGTTTCAGTAAAAATTTCAAGTCAAAATGCCACAAAAATACAATAAATGAAATTTGACTCCCAAAAAGTGACCGGAATAGGTATGAATGTTTTTAATGATGTAAATTTAAATAGAACACACACACATACCAAAATTTTCAAGCATTGAGTACCTAGATTGGCTTACACAGTGTGTTACAGCTGCAGCTGAAACTCTTAAAAAATGATATAATGTTGAAATAAAGTCTGTGTATTTTTATGGATGTGTTATATAGAAATAAAAATTAAACACATACCATGATGATCGCATAAGTTTCAAGCTTGAATGTTTCCGTAATCGTTTAGCTCATTTTCCATGGAGTCTTCATTCACCAATGCTTCCTTCCTCTCACCAACTTTCTGAAAAAGAGAGATTAGTAATATGGGTGGCTCTTACTGCACCATGTGTCCAAGAGTTCTTATTCAAAATAAAATGATACTATCTATGCATCCTAGATCTAAGTGGAAAAAAAAACTTGAATTTTATTTATTTACAATGTCCTACACTACTTGGAAATAAAAAATTCTTCTCAAGTGTAGGAGAACTTCCAATGGAGCCACTTTCGAAGAAATGACTCAAGTATTCTCATACTCCCAATAGAAAAATATAACTTTATGAGTGCTAGGATATGAGAGGTCAAATTCCCTTGAAATGATGGTGCCAAGAATTGGTGAAGTAAGGAATGATACTATAGATTGATAACAGATTGAAACCAAGCTTCAATATGGTCTTTGTTCCCTTGATTTCTCATGGTTGATACACCATGAATCTCCTTAGTAAACTGATCTTCCTGATTGTATAAGAGATTCAAATCTAATGATGTGAATGATGCTTTTGGTTCCAATGTCTGTTCATCAGATCTGTTGATCTTGTTAACTTGTTGATGATCATAAGAAACTTCACTTCCAACTCTTGGATTTAAAACATGTCTAGGCCTCGTATGGATTGGTTGCAACAGTGCACAGTCTTTTTGCAGTGGTGTAGATGAGGTAGAACAAGAGGGAAATGTAGGAAAATTTTGCAGTTCAACATTGTAAGCATACTGTACTGCTTTATTATGGTTAGGGTGGATGGTGGATTGGACAGGAAATTGTGTTGGATACCAAGGAGTTTGATGAGAAGATAGATGTGGCTGATGTAGACGATTTGTTTGTGAGGATGATCTTGAAGGACCAAGTGGTGTTACAGCATGAGGGAAAGTGGCCATGTGATCATAAGATAGGCCATTCCAACCTTGTGGATAAGGTAGGTAAGAGTTAAATTGAGGCTGCAACAGTTGCCATGGTGGAGGAGTATTCAATGATTGAGTATGAGAGTAAGGAGATAGAGGGATAGAGTTTTGAACCATACATGTAGGCCACGATTTCCATGACTGTTGCAACGAGTTGGATGCAACTACGAAATCTCTTTGATATGTTTCTTTCATCCTTGGTAAGGAGGGACAACGATCTATGGAATGATTCAAGTCACATATGCCACAAATTGTGAGACTATCGAAAGGACAATCTATTGCAAGATGTTTCTTCTGGCACCGAGGGCAAACTATTTCTTCAAATTCCTCATGCCTTTCCTTCACCTGCAAAACCCCCAATTGTGAATTTAGTGAACCATTGATATCAGAATTAGAATTTTCAAATAAATTACTGATTTCAACTCACATAACTCTTGTTCTTGTAGAAGATTTCAAAGATTGAAAATAAGGATTACTAGAATTCTTACCAGCCTTGAAGTTTCCTCTTGAATACCTTCTACATAACTCACAAATATCATCATATGCTAACTGAAATACATCACCTGTTCCCATCAAATTTAAGATTTCTAAGGATTCATCTTGGGTTCCCTTGAGTAGAAGTGTTTTTAAGGTCTCTTTCCCCAGTTTCCTTTGTTTTGATCGTTGAAGGTTGTATTGAAAGTGTTTAACATATTCCTCCAAATTCTCTTCTTCTCCTTGTGTCATTTAAAAGTTATCTTCATTGACCCTGCAATAATCTTGGTACCTTTTCAAGAATACATGTCTCATGTCTTCCCAAGTTTGTATACAATTCCCACCGAGGCTCATGAACCATCGGAGGGTTGTTCCTTTTAAAGTAAGGGGAAACACTTTCAACTTTTGATCATTAGAATAATAACCATATCCTCTACAAAGTATTTCAAATTGAAATAAAAATACATCAGGGTCTTCATTTTCCAAACCGTGAAAATTTGGTAGAACATGTGGGGGAATGCTTTTTGTTGGTACCACTCCTTTTGAATTTCTGATGGGAAATTCGAAGGTGACAACTTCTGCATCTTTTTTACCTACCATCTCTTCATTAGATTCTTCGTGTGTTATCTGGAGGCTCCTCCTTTGAATGTTCCTGTCAACTTGTTAGTATAATGGGTGGTGCTTACAACACCACTAAGGGGAATGATAAGATTTATGCTTAAAAAAATTAAAAACTAAATGAAACTAAATGCAAACAAAAGAAAAAATCCACACTCAAAGCAAATTCAATAAACTGAAAATTAATCATGCAACCTACATGCTCTACTTTAACAATGCATCTACGAAACAATGTCAGATGTACTTTTGCACTATTGATAACCTCCCCCGCAATGGTGCCAAAATGTTGGTTGGATTAATTGTCTAATTAATTAAACAACTGAAACTCCCAAACATAAATTATCAACCCGAGGAAGTCTTTTATTTCAAAGCTATCGTGCAAGATCTATGTAAGCACAATTTCTACCTGACACTGTTTGTCTATTGGTATGAAATCAAAACTCTATTTAAACTAGATCACACCTTATTGAAAGTAAATCAAACCCTAATCTAACTCATAAAACCAAACTGTAAATCTAACCTAGAACAAAATAAACTCTTATGAATCAAAATCTAATTGCATGAATCTAAAAGAAGTGCTATGTTGGCCAATGATCTATGAAAAGAAATTAACATGAAAACAACTATGATAATTCTAATGAATGAAAGCAACAACTATGATAAATCTAATGAAATGAAAGCATGAATTAAATCTAATGAAAAAAACATGAACTAAAGAGACAAATCTACACAATAATAATCAACACTACCAGCATCTGCTCAGGGAAGAGGGCCCTTCCTCCACTGACCAGAGTTGGAACTCCACAATGAAAGTCTACAACTCTAGATTATGAAATTGGCAACATGTATTATCAGAATGGAATCATTACAGCAGAGTCTGGATCAAATCCTATAGCATAACATTGCTTTCCATCTTTCTCCCCCAATACATGAGAATGATTACATATTTATACATAAAACTCTCTCATGAGAATGAGAAACCGAACCCCAACTTCTGATCTGTAACAGCTAGAACATAGCCGTAACTGCTAATAACTTTGAAACCGGCCGCAATTGTAAATCTGGGAAATACATGTTCAAAGAACCAGCTATAGAGCTCAAACCATAGCTTTGTTTGGCAATTTCCAAGCGAATCAGGTAAATGAGGCCGTTGCGCACAAAACCCATGTCCCAGATTTTCGAGATTTGTCTCCAGATGCCCGCAAATCGAGATCCGAATCATTGTGTTCTTATATGACATGCGTTTTTGGTTGAGGTCGTTTGATCATGAGCTAGAGGCTGCCATGTTGGATTTGGGCATGAATTGAAATCACAAATCCACATAATTAATCATAAGTTGAAACCATGTTGTGAAATATCCATGTGGACGTGTGCTAGCATGCTAACTTTGGAGGCTTGAACCATGGCTGCTACAGCTATTAATATGAACAATCACTCCATAAACCATCATCAGTAAAATTATGCATAAGAGTCTTTAATTCATAAAAAATAAAGGAAAATAATCATGATTAACCACTAAAGCATCAATAAGATTAATATGCCATTTCTTGAGCAGTTACGGCAAATGGATGGAAAATTGAATGATAAATGGGTGATAATAGGAAGAAGATGGATGAAATAAGGAATGAAAATAGGGACAAATCCATGACCTAACACTGGCCTTCCGTTCCTAACCACTAGGGAGGATCCCTTATCTCTCTCCTACCATTTCTCAACCTACCCTATCCATATCCTATCCACTTATCCCTATATAAGTGAGGCCCTATCCCTTTCTAAAAGGGGGAGAGTCTATGGTACTCTTATGCTGGTGAAATTAGGCTTAATAGATTTAGCACTCTATCTCATGAGACATCCACTTCTCTCTAGGAGCTTTGGCATGCCTTGTCAGAAGGAGCTTGCAACGTTAAGGAAATGGTTGTAATCCTCTTTTCTATTGTACTCTCCACTTTTCAATATAGTTAATACAATTGCTTTCCATAAATGTTGTCGCGTTGATGATGTTTAGAATTTTCCTCCTTAACTGTTAACTTAGATCTATCATATGAAATGTATGCTTTCACTATTCTTGGTCTGTTATATGTTCAATAGGGTCTAGTTGCTTAAGATCTGGCAGCGCTGGAGCATTGGACCAATGAAGGAGAAAGGGATCTGCGAATCTAAGGTAAACGGTCTATCTTTCCATTTGCACTTCTTGTAGATCTAGGAAAGTATTTTTTGTTCTATCCTATTTGTTCTAGAATTATGTTAAGCTAGGGAGATCAGGCCTTGAGTTCGCTCTCTGTAGATTGTTCATCAAACAGAGAGAGAGAGAGAGAGAGAGAGAGAGATGTGATTAGTAAGGGTTAGGATGAAGAGGTGAGAGAGATAGAGGTTATTAGTAAGGGTTAGGAGGAATAGGTGAGAGAGAGAGAGGTGATTAGTAAGGGTTAGGAGGAAGAGTTGATAGAGAAGAGAGAGTTTGGGGGAGAGGGTGAGGGTGATTAGGTGTAGGGGGTGTAGGGGGGTTGGGGGCGAGAAAGAGATAGAGATCATGATGGGGAGAGAGAGTTAGGGGTTTAGTAAATATTAGGTATGTTAGAGAGAAGGGGGTATGAGAGAGAGACACATGTGGGGATGATAATTTGTAGGGGCAGGCGGATATATATAGAGAGGGTTACAGTTATAGGGAGTAGTGGGAAGAGAGAGAGAGAGAGAGAGAGAGAGAAAACATGGTGTGGAAAGGGGGGGAGGGTTGGAAATGGTTTTAGGGAAGATTAGGAAAGTTAGAGAGAAGGGGGTATATGGTGCGGGTGGAGAGAGAGAGATGGGGGTAATTTATAGGGTGTGAAGAGAGAGAGAGAGAGATGGGGGTAATTTATAGGGTGTGAAGGAAGAGAGAGAGAGAGAGAGAGAGAGAGAGAGAGAGATGGGGGTAATTTATAGGCTTGTGAAGAGAGAGAGAGAGAGAGAGAGAGATCTAGAAGTTTTAGGGGATTGGGAGGAGATAGAGTGGTGTGTGGTAAGTTGTAAGGGGAGGGGGATTAGAAGAGACAAAGAGAAAGAGGGGGGGTTAGGAAAAGTAGAAGAGAGAGAGAGGGGGGGGGGCTTAGTGATCATATTAGTGGGGTTAGGGAGAGAGAGGGAAGGTTATGGGTAGTGAGAGTGAGAGAGAGAGATTGTGGTGTTAGGGGTGTTTGATTATAAAGAGAGGGTTGGGGGTTATTTATAGTTGTAGTAGTAGGGCAGAGAAAGAGTGAGAGAGGGTGTTAATAAGGAGTAGGGGAGAGAGGGGAGAGAGAGACATAAAGGATGAATGGATTTTAGGGGTATGGGGAGGAGTATGTTGGTGAGAGAGTTAATTAGGGTGTTATTAAGGGTTATGGATAAGAGGGGAGAGAGAGGAGGAGGAGTGGGGTTAGTTGAAGGGTTGGGAGTAGTGGTGTGTGTGTGTGTGTGTGTGTGAGAGAGAGAGAGAGAGAGAGAGATGGGTTTGGTGGTTAGGGGTATGTGGACAAGTAGGGGAGAGAGAGATAGAGGTGGTGGGGGAGGGTGTGTCTAATTAGTGGTTAGTAGGAGGATGGGGGTTTGGGGAGAGAAAGAGAAAGAGAGAACATTGGGGGTAGGGAGGTATGGGTTTATGGGAGATAAGGGAAGATAGAGAGAAGGATATATAGTGTCTGGAGAGAGAGGGAGAGAGCTATTGATTAGGGCTGGCCGGTGGTAATGAGAGGGGTATTAAGGGAGAGGGAGAGAGATATAGAGAAAGATAAAGAGAGAGAACCGAGGAGAGAGAAATGGGGGCAGAGAGGAGGGGAGGTAGGGGGAGTAAGAGATAGAGGGAGAGGGGGGAAAAGGGGTTGGTTATGGTAAGGGAGAGTAGGAGGGGGGTTAGGGGTAGAGAGTGGGGGATTATGGGTTTTGAGAGTGAGAGAGGGGTGTTTTAGGGGGTTATGGAGAGAGAGGGGTAGGGGTTATGTGTAGATTGAGGAGTAGGGGAGATAGAGTGAGAGAGAGGGGGTTAATAAGGGCTAGAGAGAGAGAGGGAGAGAGAGAGAGAGAGAGGATAGAGGTAGGAGATGAGTAGAGTGGTGACAGAGTGAGAGGGGATTAGTAAGTGTTTGGGAGAGAGAGAGAGAGAGAGAGATTGAGGTAAGTTATAGGGGGAGGGGGAGAGACAGGGATAGAGAGAGAGAGAGCGAATAAAGGTAGGAGATGAGTAGAGTGGTGACATAGCGAGAGGGGATTAGTAAGTGTTGGGGAGAGAGAGAGAGAGAAATGTAGGTAAGTTATAGGGGGAAGGGGAATATGAGAGAGAGAGAGAGAAATGGGGGTAATTTATAAGGGGAGGGGGAGTAGGTGAGAGAGAGAGAGAGCCAAGAGAGAGAGAAGGGGGGATTTTGGTATAAGGATTAGGGGAGAGAGAGGGGGGGTTGGGTAGTGGAGTTAGGGGGAGAGAGAGAGAGAGATAGTGGGGGGAGGGTTGGGTAGGGTATTATGGGAGAGATAGATAGATAGATAGATAGATAGATAGAGAGAGAGAGAGAGAGAGGGGTTATAGGGTTTTATGGGGGAGAGAGAGGGGTGGGTGGTAAGTTGTAAGGGTAGGGAGATTATGAGAGAAAAAGAGAGAGGGGTGTTTAGGGAGAGTAGGATAGAGAGAGAGGGGGGATTAGGGAACATTTGAGTGGGGTTAGGGAGAGGGAGGGAATGTTAGAGGTGTTGGATTATAAAGAGAGGGTTGTGGGTTAGGTGTAGGTCGAGTATTAGGGTAGTGAAAGAGTTAGAGAGGGGGTTAACAAAGATTAGGGGGAAGAGAGGAGAGAGAGAGAGAGAGAGAAGGAATGGATGTTAGAGGCAGAGGGAGGATTAGGGTTGTGAGAAAGTGAATTAGGGTTTTATTAAGGGTTAGGGATAAGAGGGGAGAAGGGGTGAGAGAGAGAGAGAGAAAGAGAGAGAACGAGATGGGTTTAGGGGTTAGGGGTATGTGGACGAGTAGGGGAGAGAGAGAGAGAGAGGTAGTTGGGGAGGTTGTGGGTGATTAGTGGTGGGTAGGAGGATGGGGGTTTTGGGAGAGAAAGAGAAAGAGAGAATGGTGGAGTTAGGGAAGTATGTTTTAATGGGATATAAGGGAATATAGAGACAAATATATATAGTGTCGAGAGAGAGATTGATTAGGGCTAGCAGGTGGTAAGGGGAGGGGTATTAATGGAGAGGGAGAGAGAGAGAGAGAATTGATGAGAGCGAGATGGGGGATGAGAGGAGGGGAGGTAGGGGGAGTAAAAGAGAGAGGGAGAGGGGGGAAAATTGGTTGGTTATGGGAATTTTGAGTAGGAGGGGGGTTAGGGGTAGAGAGCAGGGGTTAGGAATTTTGAGAGTGTGAGAGGGGGGGTGTTAGGGCATTAGGGAGAGAGAGAGGGGTGGGGGTTATGTGTAGATTGAGGAGTAGGGGAGAGAGTGAGAGAGAGGGGGTTAATAAAGGCTAGAGATAGAGAGAGAGAGGGGGGTAGAGAGAGAGAGAGGATAAAGGTAGGAGATGAGTTGAGTGGTGAGAGAGTGAGAGGGGATTAGTAAGTGTTGGGGAGAGAGAGAGAGAGAGCGAGAGAGAGAGAGAGATGGGGGTAATTTATAGGGGGAGGAGGACTAGGAGATAGAGAGAGTGGGGGAGAGTGGGGAGGCAAGATAGAGAGAGAGAGAGAAAGAGAGAGAGAAAGAGAGAGAGAGAGAGAGAGAGAGAGAGAGAGGGGAGGGTTGGGTAGGGTATTAGGGGAGAGATAGATAGATAGAGAGAGAGAGAGAGAGATATGGGTTTTAGGGGTTAGGGTGGAGAGAGAGGGGTGGGTGTTAAGTTTTAAGGGGAGGGATATTAGGAGAGACAAAGAGAGAGGGGGGGTTAGGGAGAGTAGGAGAGAGAGAGGGGGCATTACAGAAAGTATGAGTGGGGTTAGAGAGAGGGAGGACATGTTAGGGATAGTTAGAGTGAGGGAGAGAGGGTGGTGTTAGGGGGGTTCAATTATAAAGAGAGGGTTGTGGGTTAGGTGTAGGCCAAGTAGTAGGGTAAAGAAAGAGTTAGAGAGGGGGTAAATGAAGATTAGGGGGAAGAGAGGAGAGAGAGAGGGAGAGAGAGAGAGGAGGAATGGATGTCAGATATAGGGGGAGGATTAGGGTGGTGGGAGAGTGAATTATGGTGATATTAAGGGTTGGGGATAAGAGGGGAGAGAGAGAGGATGAAGAGGAGGAGTGGTGTTAGTTATATGGTTAGGAACAGTTGTGTGAGAGAGAGAGATGTTAGGAGGTTAGGATAGAGAGATGGGTTTAGGGTATAGCGGTATGTGGAAGAGGAGAGAGAGAGAGAGAGAGAGAGAGAGGGGGGGGGAGGGTGTTGGTGATTAGTGGTGGGGAGGAGGGGGGTTGGGAGAGAGAAAGATAAAGAGACCATGGTGGGGGTAAGGATGTAGTGGCTTAGGGGTTTAGGAGAGATAAGGAATGTTAGGGAGAAGGGGATATATGGTGGGGAGAGAGAGAGAGAGAGAGAGAGAGATCGATTGGTGTTGGAAAGTGGTAAGGGGAGGGGTATTAAGGGAGCGGGAGAGAGAGATGGACATAGAGAGAAGGGGGAGAGATAAAGATGGGGTGCAGAGGAGGGGAGGTAGGGGGAGGAAGAAAGAGAGAGAGGGAGGGCGAAGGGGGTGTTTATATGAATGGAGAGTAGGATGGGGGTTAGGGGTAGAGAGTGGGAGGTTAGGTGTAGGTTAAGGAGTAGGGGAGAGACAATGCAAGAGTGGGGGTTAATAAGGGTTAGGGGGAATAGGTGTGTGTGTGAGAGAGAGCGGGTGGGGGGTGTTAAAAGTAGGAGATGAGTAGAGTAGTTAGAGAGTGAGAGAGGGGATTAGTAAGTGTTGAGAGAGAGAGAGATAGCTCATGGGGGTAAGTTATAGGGGGATTGGGAATAGGTGAGAGAGAGAGAGAGAGAGAGAGAGAGAGAGAGAGGGGTTATATACAGGGTGAGGGGGAATAAGAGAGAGAGATAGAGAGACAGAGAGAGAGAGAGATGAGAGAAAGAGGGGGGGTTGTCTATGGGGATTAGGGGAGAGAGAGAGAGAGAGAGGAGGTGGAGTTGAGAGAGAGAGAGGGAGATGGAGGTATTTGAGGGAATGGGGTATAAGAGAGAACCGATATGGTGGTATAAGAGAGAAGATAAATATTAGGGATGTTAGAGAGATGGGGGTATGAGAGAGAGAGAGAGATGTGATTAGTAAGGGTTAGAATGAAGAGGTGAGAGAGAGAGAGAGATGTGATTAGTAAGGGTTAGAATGGAGAGGTGAGAGAGAGAGAGGTTATTAGTAAGGGTTAGGAGGAAGAGGTGAGATAGAGAGAGGTGATTAGTAAGGGTTAGGAGAAAGAGTTGAGAGAAAGAGAGAGAGAGAATTTGGGGGAGAGGGTGAGGGTGATTAGGTGTAGTGGGGTCGGGGGTGAGAAAGAGATAGAGATTATGATGGGGAGAGAGAGTTAGGGGTTTTGTAAATATTAGGGATGATAGAGAGAAGGGGTATGAGAGAGAGAGAGAGAGAGATGGGGATGATAATTTGTAGGTGCAGGCAGATAGAGAGAGAGAGAGGGTTAGGGGTATAAGGAGTAGTGGGAAGAGAGAGAGAGAGAGAGAGAGAGAGAGAGAGAGAGAAAGAGAGAGAGAGAGAGAGAGAGAGAGAAAGAGAGAGAGAGAAAGAGAACATGGTGTGGGAAAGGGGGGAGGGTTGGAAATGTTTTTAGGGAATATTAGGAAAGTTAGGGAGAAGGTGGTATATGGTAGAGGTTGAGAGAGAGAGAGAGATTGATTAGAGTTGGAAGGTGGTAAGGGGAGGGGTATTAAGGGAGAGGGAGAGAGAGAGAGAGAGAGATGGGGTTAGAGAGGAGGGGAGTTAGGGGGAGTAAGAGATAGAGGGATATGGGGAAAAAGGGGTTATTTATGGGAAGGGAGAGTAGGAGGGAGGCTACAGGTAGAGAGCAAGGGATTATGGGTTTTTAGAGTGAGAGAGGGGGTGTTTTATGGGGTTATGGAGAGAGAGAGGGGTGGGCGTTATGTGTAGATTGAGGAGTAGGGGAGAGAGAGTGAGAGAGAGGTGGTTAATAGGGCTAGAGAGAGAGAGAGAGGGAGAGAGCGAGAGAGAGAGGATAAAGGTAGGAGATGAGTAGAGTGGTGAGAGAGTGAGAGGGGATTAGTAAGGGTTGGGGAAAGAGAGAGAGAGAGATGTAGGTAAGTTATAGGGGGAGGGGGAATATGAGAGAGGGAGAGAGAGATGGGGTAATTTATAGGGGGAGGGGGAGTAGGTGAGAGAGAGAGAGAGAGAGCCAAGAGAGAGAGGGGGGAGTTTTTATATAAGGATTATGGGAGAGGGGGGGTTGGGTAGTGGAGTTAGGGGGGAGAGAGAGAGAGATAGAGTGGAGAGGGAGGTTTGGGTAGGGTATTGTGGGAGAGAGAGAGAGAGAGGGAATTAGGGGTTTAGGGGGTTATGGGGGAGAGAGAGGGGTGGGTGGTAAGTTGTAAGGGGAGGGATATTAGGAGAGACAAAGAGAGAAGGGGGGTTAAGGAGAGTAGGTGAGAGAGAGGTGGGATTGCGAAACATATGAGTGGGGTTAGGGAGAGGGAGGGAATGTTAGGGTTAGTGAGAGTGAGTGAGATAGGGTGGTGTTAGGGCGTTGGATTATAAAGAGAGGGTTATGGGTTAGGTGTAGGTCGAGTATTAGGGTAGAGAAAGAGTTAGAGAGGGGGTTAATAAAGATTAGGGGGAAGAGAGGAGAGAGAGAGAAGAGGAATGGATGTTAAAGGAAGGGGGAGGAGTAGAGTGGTGAGAGAGTGAAATAGGGTGTTATTAAGGATTAGGGATAAGAGGGGAGAGAGAGAGGAGGAGGAGGAGTGGGTTTAGTTGTAGGTGTAGGAATAGTTGTAAGAGAGAGAGGGAGAGAGAGATGTTAGGAGGTTAGGAGAGATAGATGGGTTTAGGGTTTAGGGGTATGTGGAGGAGTAGAGAGAGAGAGAGAGAGAGAGAGAGGGAGAGAGAGAAGGGGGGTAGGTGAGGGTGTGGGTGATTAGTGGTGGGGAGGAGGAAGGGGGTTGGGAGAAAGAAAGAGAAATAGACCATGGTGGGGGTAGGGAGGTAAGGGTTTAGGGGTTTAGGAGAGATAAGGAAAGTTAGGGAGAAGGCGATATAGGGTGGGAAGAGAGAGAGAGAGAGAGAGAGAGAGAGAGAGAGAGAGAGATATTGATTGGGGTTCAGAAGTTGTAAGGGTAGGGGTATTAAGGGACAGGGAGAGATAAATATTGGGTGCAGAGGAGGGGAGGTAGGGTGATGGGGGTGTTTATGTGAAAGGAGAGTAGGAGGGGGGTTAGGGGTAGAGAGTGGGGGGTTAGGTGTAGGGTGGGTGTAGGTTGAGAAGTAGGGGACATATAGTGAGAGAGTGGGGGATAATAAAGGCTAGGGGGAAGAGGTGTGTGTGAGAGAGAGAGCGGGTGGGGCATGTTAAAGGTAGGATATGAGTAGAGTGGTGAGAGAGTGAGAGAGGGGAGGAGTAAGTTGAGAGAGAGATATAGTCGGTGGGGGTAAGTTATAGGGGGACTGAGAATATGAGAGAGAGAGAGAGAGAGAGAGAGAGAGAGGTAATTTATAGGAGGAGGGGGAATAAGAGAGAGAGAGAGAGAGAGAGAGAGAGAGAGATGAGAGAAAGAGGGGGGTTTGTCTAGGGGGATTAGGGGGGGAGAGAGAGAGAGAAAGAGAGATAGATGGAGGTATTAGAGGGAAGGGGGTAAAAGAGAGAAGAGAGAAGATAAATATTAGGGATGTTAGAGAGACAGAGAGTGTTATACCTCTATGTTTCACAGTGTCGCATCCCCATCACAACACATCTCGACGACACTTTCCCTACTGTTTTGAACCATCCAGAAGAGACAGATGATGAGTCAACCTTGAAGGTAAATCCACCCTGGCAAGTTTTGACCCACCTTGGACTTTATTTCCACACACTACCGCGCTCTGACAGCTTGACAAAACGCGGCACAGTGCCGCGCTCTGTAGCATTTGCAAAGCACGGCACCCTTTTAATAGTTTTTTCCCTTGGCTTGTGGGATCTTGGATTTTCGAAGATGATGGAAGATTGGGTTCCTTGATTCGATCCCAACTTACCTCCTTCGATTAGAAACCCTGATCCACTTATCCCTCCTTAGATCCAGTCATCTCTCTTGTTGGTTAACCTCACCATTCACTATAAAAGAGAGGCATGCCATTGGGAAGGAGGAGGACTCTTGAGAGCACCAAACTTATGGTCTTGCAGCATTGTGGAGATAGCTAAGAGGAGAAGACATTTGGAGTTGGAGGATTGGCTTGGGCATCAAGCACCCTTTGTAAGTAATCTTCAAGTTGTAATGGAATAACTTGTCTTGTTTCCCCAAATCATTTGTGTTAATATTGTTTTAATGATATGATTTGCATCTCTCATAGATTTAGATCCTAACTCATATTTTCAGATTGTTAGAGAATAGTACATGCTTGTGTTTTGGTTCCATTGTTAACAGGTTTACTTGTGAGGACTTGGAGCTTGGATACAAGGTCAGTTAAACTCCTTTCTATTCTCTTCAGCATTTTAATTCTGAGATGTTTGTTAGATCTAGGGATTCAAGGTTGCATTTGTTTTGTCTGTTCTTAGCCTAGAGTTAATTTAAGTCTGCTTTAGTCTAAGGGATTTCTGACTTATCCGTAGGGCAGAATTCCACATAACAAGAATGGCGACTCCGCTGGGTTTGATTACTGCTTGATTGGTTCAAATTCACAGTCATTTATCTTTGAATTATCAGTCTTTTGTTGCACTTCAAACCACCTTGAATTTTGGTCTTTTTTGACCCTTATTCACCCCTCCTCGCAGTATTTATCTCCCTGTTTAATTACTGAGTCCCCTGGGTTAGCAACAACCCTGAAAACTTGATTTTTTCTTTTCCAGTTGCGTTTTTTTTTCCCTCTTGCCACAGTGCCGCGCCCTCTTAACCACTTCAAGCGCGACATTTACACAGTGCCGCGTCCTAGGCATTCATACTAGCGCGACAGTTACACAGTGCCGCGCTTCAGGCAGTCTATAGCCCGCGGGTAGTGTCTGCAAGTAGGTAAATTTTTTTAATTTTTGCTTGGTTTCCTGAGTTTCTCCCTGCCTCAGATAGTCTTTACTGTTGCCTGTTAGCATCCTGGTTAATTTCCAGTCTGTTTGGTCTGCTTATTACATGGTTTGTGAGCTTGATTGATTGATTGAATTAAGTGGCACTTTTGACATATTGGTCATTTTTCAATTTGATTGCATTTGACTTAGCTTTTCCCCACAACCAACTCAACACCACTGTCTTCTGTTACTGAACACTGTAGTTTTACAGTCATATTGTCATTATCATTTTCAGTAAATTAAAAAGATCATTGGTTGAGAGCAAATTTGTTGTTTAATTTGAAAAAGTCTAGTGGCATTTTGCATAGGGAAATGAACCATTAATTTTGCCATAAAAATTCTCATCATAGAAGCATTGTAGATTGTAAAATCAGTGCATTGAAAAGCGTGTTTACTTCAGTTTGGCTTGGTTTATAAATCGAAAAGAAAAGAAAAATCTTTTACTTTGATTGCTTGTGAAAGTTGTTATGCATATTGGATCGAAGAACCTCTATCTTTACCTTAGCTAGATTTCATCGAAGACAAAGGCTTGTTTATGATTCATTCTCATTTGCATGGTTTGAGTCGTCATAACACCATCAAGTCTCACGTCCACTACCCGATTGAGTAAAGACAGCCACTAAAATTAATCACCCTAATTAAACCAACTTTAACCTCACTTGAGGAAATCAAAAGAATTTGGTAGTTAGGTAGGACACCGGGGATAGGCATCAAAATAATTCCCCCTTGTCATTTTCATCTGAGACATAGTCGTTGTCTTTAGGGAACTAAAATCCTCTAGTACTTATTGACACGGTCACAGCCAGTTTGTGGAGGGGCCTCCTGACTGTTTCTAACTGTTCAGGGGTTAAACGGCCGCGAGATTGAGAACCGGACGGACTCTGTGGAATACCGCACTCCACTTAGCCCTAAGGCAACATCGATCACTGTCTTCTTCGGAAGGCTGAAGTGCCCAAAACCTTTTCCGACGTGTCATGAACGAGGTGGCTTAGTATCTATTCTACTAGGGCTCTTTTACCCAGGATCCCTTTCGGTAGAGGGATATCCTTCTTATATCGGTCTCTCATGTTGTATTGTTCGACTTGGATTTCATCACCTTGCGAAGGATACAGCCTGTTGAGGTCTCCAGCTCTTAGTTAGGAGTTTGCTTGGCGTCTCATCTTTATAGAGGGTCACTTTTTCCTTTGTAGGGACTGCTTGTTGGCATTCTGGCCATTTTGTTGATCAGCTCGCTTATTGAGACACCGGTCTCAGTATAGATTTTAGAGCTTGCTTTTTTGGCCTGTGAGCCTTGCTTTTTCTAGCTCCTCTTTTGCACACTCGGCTGCATTAGAGTTTTTGAGTTCTTTGTTTACAGTACTGCCCCCGATTTTCATTTTCCTGTCATCATGTCAGATCAACAAAGAAGATCACGAAGACAACAGGGCCTAAGCCCTCCACCACCACCACCGCCACGGACTTCTGGTCCGCCTGCATCACGCATTCCTGCTCCCCCTGGCCACGGTGCTGGTCGAGGCAACATCCCACCGCCGATACGTACAACATCTTCAGTTACGCCTGTAACTGCCACACACAGCACAGTCTCAGAATCCATTGCAGCTTCTATGACCACTAGCATGTCTGAGGCTTCCACTGTCACCTCACCCACTATCATCCCAGATTTATCTGTAACAGTGGGCACAGTTACAGCAGCTGAACCTAGCACGACCCAGAGTACTAGACCAGAGGTCATCCTTCTACCGGAGGCCAACACTTCCCGTCCATCAGACACTTTCCACGATGATATAGACGGATCTATTGGCACCACGGAAGGATCCGACCAGGACATACCTGGCCTAATTTCAGTCCCAGGCGGCTACGTTGAGATCGTTGAAGATACTCGTCTACCTGACACACCTTTTGAACCTGATTATGGCTTCATTACTTCCCAGACGGAACTTCCGCCTGTTATTACTACGTCACCCAGTGTTCATCCTCAGGAGACAAGTTCTTCTAGCAACGTACCTCGCACTTTTCATCTACCCAACATCCCACCGGGACACGAAATTATGGCTTCCATCCAGTCTAGTATGGTTAGCCTAGCGAACTCTCCGTTAGCATCGGCACAATTTAGACGCAACACAGAGCAAATGCTTTCGACAGCATCTAGATACCCCCCTGTTTTTCGTCCTTCTGACTATAGGGATCCCAACGTTCCGTCTAGCACAGAATTTCATCATTCCTTTGCAGACGGCTCAGGACCTTCGGACTTTACTACACCTAGGTTCCTGCCGAATCCCCAAAATCTTTTTCAGGATATGAACTCGGACCCAGTTCTCGATGGTCCTCCTATTATTGAACACGTGATGGACGACGCTGATACTCCTGGGCTAAATTCCCCACATTTGCTGTCATCACCAATGTTTGGTGCACATTCTATGAGGGATAACCCAGTTTTTTCTCCATCCTCACCTGTCCAATACGGACGACCGCCTCCGCTAATCGGTACTTTTGGCGCCGTTGGCCAATCCATGCTATCATATTTGGCTAGCGGCGGAAGAACACCTAGTCATACTGCTGGATCTTCCGTTTCGACCGGAGGATCACCTTCGGCCACCATTTATACTATTTCAGGAGGTGGACAACCGACTGCAATGGTCCCTAACTCCAACTTACAAACCCTCCCTGGTGGGCCATCAACCCAACCAGCTGGGGGGCAACCTTTTGTTGGGAACCCCATCGTTAGTCAACAACCTCCAACTGGTGGGCCATCAACCCAACCAGTCGGAGGACAACCTTTTGCTGGGAATCCACTTCCCAGTCTACAGCCTCCTCACATAGGGCCATCCAACCTAACTGCTGGCGGACAACCTATTGGCTCGCTCCAACAAGTTTCCCAACCAGCAGTTTCTACTCAGTTTGGTATGTACAATCCACCTGGCAGTGGGCAACCTTATTCCGGTGTTCCCACTGAGCCTTACTCTCAACCACCCCTGTCAGGTATGCTTCCTTCTTGGGATCATCAAATCCCACAGAGTGGGGGGTACTCACTTTTCGGAAACTGGAACCAAGCTGGGGGGCAATCTCAGATTTCCCCCAACTTGAATTCCGGCTTCCCTTACCCTTCGGCTGCCACAACTCCTTGGAACCCGTCACTTCAATTTCCACTCGTTCCTCAAGCAGGAACGAGCATTCCATGGACACCACCGTCGCAGCCACCCCCCAACCCTGCTATGGGAAATCCTCCACTTACACAGTATGGTGGCAACATCCCTGGAACACAACAATTCCAAGGAACTTTTCCCCAACAAGGAATAGCAACCAATCCTGGGCATCAACAGCCTCAGGGTACTATACCCACTCAGCAGAACACTTACCAACCGGTTGCTTACAATCAACCGGTTAACCAAATGGCTTATTATCCACAGAACTTCCAGCAGTATCCCGCGGGAAACACATATGGGTATAACACACAACAGCATGCTATGCAAGGCCATCCAGGGTTCTCTGCACCACATGGTTATTACTCATACCCGCAGACCAACCGTCAACTTCCTTTCTTAGCCACACTTGATCTACCTGATTTGTCGAGGCTTATTAACGATCCTATCTGGCACGAACCTCACTGGCCACCTATCCCAGCCAAACTACCATCAGACATTCCCAAGTTCGATGCTAAGCCCGGGGAAGACCCCAAGAACCACGTGATGACCTTCCATCTTTGGTGTTCATCAAACTCCTTAATGGATGATTCCATCCGACTTCGGCTCTTCCAACGTACGCTTACCGGAACGGCAGCAAAATGGTACATCGAGCTGCCACAGCACTCTTTTTGTGATTTCAACACTTTGGCTATGCAGTTTTTGACACATTTCCAGCTTCCCATCCGGTATGAGACTGGAACAGAACTGCTAACTTCACTGCGTCAAACCACTTCCACACACATTTCGGATCACATCCACGAGTGGCGAAGACGCCGTAGGCTAATCAAGGCACCTATTCCAGATCAGCTACTTGCTGATTGGTTTACAAAATCCTTTTTGCCTCCCATAGCCAGAGATATTGCTATGCGCGGACCTGTTACGGAAGAACAAGCCATATCGGCAGCACAATACATGGATTTAGTATATACTCAATCCGGTACTTTACATGAACTTCTTCCACATGCTTCCCGCATTCACACTGATCCTACAAAGCCTACTACTGAACCACCCATTGATGGTATCGTTGGTTCAGTTAAGGCTCAGCCTGCTACCAACTCGACGGGGCAACAAGCTCATGCTTCCCCCGCTTTTACCCAGGCCGCTTCAAAAGCTTCCACTTCTCCTGCTGTTTCCTCCGAAGTGAATGCAGTCCAATCTACATCACAACCATCCGGAGGAAAGAAGAAAAACAATCGTGGTAAACCTAAAAAGAACCAGCAGGAGAACCCCAAACCACAACCTACCCAGAATGATCAAAAACCACGTCGAAAAGCTAAGTTTCCCTGCTTGATTTGTCAAGATGATCATTATACGCGTGACTGTCCCTACAAGGACGAGGTCCATAAATTCGTTAAAGGATCCTCTAGACCGGCAGTGCTAACTGACCCTTTCCCCCAACAGCAACAGCAAATGGTTGCCCAAGAATCCCCACAAGGGGGCAACCCGACCAATCCTTCCCGTGGAGAGACGTCCACAAACCGCGAGATCCTAATGACAAGTAATGAGGAGATTAATATCACCACTCGTTCAAAGACGTATGACAATCCTCCAAGTTCAACCAAACAATCGGAGACAGCCAAAGGCAAGTCTCCTGTTGAAGATCCGATTCCTATTCCCCCCCCTAATGGTCACCTCCATATCGAGAGACCACTTATGGATACAGTGCTACGCCCACCCAAGGGCACCATACGAAAGGCGACATTCAATCCGAATGCGCGAGCTGCCCAAAACTACAACATTGTTGAAGATTTGGCTCAAGCACCTTGCGCTATGTCAACTCTCGAGGTTCTCCAACACTGCCCCACGCAGCGTAGAACCCTACTTTCAGCACTGGGGGCATTGGACCCAGATACTTCAAACTCCATCATGTTTAACTTGGAGCACGCTAAACCTAGGCTTTCTCACCAGTTAGCCTTCCAGGTGCATACGAAAATCCGTGGAAATGTTATCCACCGCACAGTGTTAGATGAGGGTGCTTCCACGTCGATTATGTCTTTGAACTGCTGGAGAGCCCTCGGCTCGCCTGAGGTCACAACTTCTCCCACTACTCTTAGAGCGTTTGATGGACATGGTTTTCAACCATATGGACTCATCCCCTCAATCGGCGTTGAACTGGGGGGCAAAACAGTATCCGTACACATCGAAGTCGTAGATGCACCTTTGGATTACAACCTCCTACTTGGTCGGAACTGGTTTTATGCGAAGACTGCCATTGCATCTACAGTCTTCCGGATTGTACAATTTCCTCATGAAGGGAAAATTGTCACTATTGATCAATTGGATTACTGTATCCCAGACTCCCATCCGAACTCCGCCAATACCGTTCCGTTATTGGATCAACCACGGTACCGGTTCCAAGACATAGGTGTTGGTCTCATGAAGGATTCATCCCTCATTGGAGTTTTTCCAGAGCTGGGAACCCATCTTCAACCAGTCAACATGATTTCATCACATGTCACCCCGTCCGATGATTCATGGGTGATCCTGAGTCCTACTCAGATCCAAGGCTATGGTAATTCCATGCCTTTGAACCGAAACCTTGCAGCTTATGACGCGATCCAATCAGCCACAGATTGGGTCGACTGTTCTACTGATCACACAGTGGCACAGCTCTCGACTGAAACTCATACACGCCCACCATTGTTTGATCCTCTCAACTTGATTTTTCCCACCGACGAATCAATCATAGAGGTTATGTGCGGTAATGAGCCACCATGGGGAGATTTTCATCATCGATCTTCATTCCCCACCATTCAGTCACTCGAGCCTGATACCAAATCCAGTGCTTCACTTGGGATGGTTCAAACCAAGTTCCCCACTTCCCTCGACGAAGTATTTTCTGAAGGCAACTTGGTCAATCTTATGGCAACCACTCCCATCGACATTTCAGTAAAGCCTGGTATCGTGGAAAATGTACACATTGGAAAAACATGTACCCCTCTCGAGACGGAGTTCTATAATGCCTACTTTAAAACTTTCCGCGATGTTTTCGCCTGGAGTTATGAAGAGATGCCAGGAATCGACCCATCGATTGTAGTTCACGAAATTCCAACTTTCCCTTGCGCCCGACCTGTTCGGCAAAAGCTTCGACCCGTTCATTCTCGTAAGGCAGCCGCCATTAAAGCAGAAGTTGAAAAACTTTTGCGTGCTGGTTTTATCTATCCTGTCCCATTGACAGAATGGGTATCCAACATCGTCCCTGTAGCCAAGAAACAGGGAACGATCAGAGTCTGTGTTGATTACCGTGATTTGAACAAAGCTTGTCCCAAGGACAACTACCCAACTCCGTTTATCGACCAGATCATCGATAACTGTGCCGGAAGTGTTATCTTTTCATTTATGGATGGCTTTTCTGGCTATAATCAGATCGATATCCTCCCAGTCGACCAGCACAAAACGGCCTTTATCTGCCCTTGGGGGATCTTTGCATATCGGAAGTTACCTTTTGGCCTCAAAAATGCCGGGGCAACTTTCCAATGGGCGATGTCCTATGCATTTCATGACATCAAACATATCGTAGAGCCATATCTCGATGACCTTCCCGCTCATTCTCGAACTCGGGAAGAACATCCAGATCACTTGAGTGCCATTTTCGAAAGGTGCCGGCGCTACAATATACGTTTGAACCCGCATAAGTGCGTCTTCTGTGTAGAAGCCGGAAAACTGTTGGGCTTCATAGTCTCCAAAGACGGGATACGTCTAGATCCCGCAAAGGTAGCAGCTATCATAGCCCTGCCTTCACCTACCAATATTCCAGAACTTCAATGTTTGCAAGGGCATGCAAACTTTCTACGCCGTTTTATCTGTAATCTGTCTGAGATAACAAAAGGCTACATGCGGCTTCTCAAGAAGAATGTTCCCTTCATATGGGATGATGAAGCCCAACGCTCCTTTGACAATTTAAAGGCAGCCTTAACCAAAGATCCTGTGATCCAACCCCCCAATTACACACAGGACTACATCCTTTATCTCGCAGCCTCGATTTCCACCATTGGCATGGTGTTAGTCCAGGAAGATCACAACGGCATAGAACATGTGGTGTACTACCTCAGCAAGAGTCTTCTCGACTCTGAAACTCGCTACTCACATGTTGAAAAGCTGGCTCTGGCAACAGTGTTTGCTATCCAGAGATTCCGTCACTACATCTTACTCCGTCGGACCACCGTCATCGCTGATTTCAATCCAATGTACTATATCCTCACACGACAAGTGCTTGGGGGCAAGTACTCCCGTTGGATTGTCATCCTTCAAGAGTTTGACTTGGAATTTGTCAAAGCCAAGTCTAAGAAATCTCTGGTCTTCGCTGAGTTAATTTGTCACTTGCCCCGTGCTACTGAGCAATCCGAGCCCATTGATTCTCTTCCCGACGAATCATTGTTCCTCATTAGCACGTCCGATCCGTGGTATGGGGATATTCTCTTATATCTCCAAACCCAACGCTTCCGTCCCAACCTCAACCGCGATGAACGACGACGTATCAGACATCACGCAAAATACTACCTTATAGTGAACGATACTTTGTATCGGCGTGGTGTCGACACTGTCCTTCGACGCTGTTTGACCTTAGATGAGGCGGAACGCGTTCTCAATGACTGCCACGCTGGAGCATGTGGTGGTCATCTCTCTGGGATGGCTACGGCCCAGAAAATATTGCGAGCGGGATACTTCTGGCCTTCGATTTTCAAAGACTGCATTGAAACAGTCAAGAAGTGTCCGCCATGTCAATTCTTTCATAGCAAAGCACGCTCGCATCCTGCTCCACTCCATCCTGTCATTGCCGTCGGCCCTTTCTCCAAATGGGGCATTGATTTTATGCACTGTAAACCCACTTCAGCCGGGGGGCATAGCTATGTCATAGTAGCTGTGGACTATTTTACAAAATGGGCTGAAGCGATGCCTACGTATGCTGAAGACGGCAAAACAGCAGCGCAGTTCATATTCAATCATATCATAGCTAGATTCGGTGTCCCACAGTCTATTGTGACCGATCATGGTTCCCATTTTAGGAATCATATGATCGAAGAACTAAGTGCCAAACTGGGTTTTCGCCACGAAAACTCAACCCCGTATTACCCACAAGCCAATGGCCAAGTTGAAGCCATCAATAAAGTCCTGAAACGAATGATTCAGCGCATTGTGGGTACCCAAAAATCCAATTGGCACTCAGCTCTGTTCTCAGCACTGTGGGCATACCGAACCTCAGTGAAAAGTGCTACTGGGTTTACACCATTTCAATTGGTGTACGGCCTGGAAGCCATTCTCCCGATTGAATGTGAAATTCCATCACTCAAGATAGCCATAGAGCTACTCCCACACACTACTTCCGAAGAAGAACGGTTTCTATACCTAGCCAAGCTAGATGAAACCCGCCGCGACGCCGCTTTGGCTAATGAAGCTCACAAAAAACGCGTCAAAGCTCAATATGACAAATCCGTTCAACCTCGGATCTTTAATGAGGGTGACCTTGTACTTACATATGATCAGATGCATGACAAACTTGGAAAAGGCAAGCTTGAATCTATGTGGTACGGCCCCTTCATCATAAAACGTGTCTTAGAAAAAGGAGCCTATGAACTAGTCGACTGTGATGGTACGCCATTGGCACGGCCCCGCAACGGGCTATACCTCAAGCGTTTCTACGCATGAGGTTACCCCACGCGGGTTACTTCTTGTACATAATGTACTTAGTTTGTTTTTTGCTTTATTTTTAGTGTGCGCGTGGATCTTATGTATCTACTCTTACTTTGACTCGTGCTTTTATGCGCAGATGTCTACCTACTTTGGATTCGCTGACGGTGCAAGCCGACATACCCAGAATCTCGCTTCCGCAGCATGGGTGATTTATTCCCCCACTGGCGAGTTGTTT
Organism: Larix kaempferi; assembly: GCA_027924585.1. Taxonomy (NCBI): domain Eukaryota; kingdom Viridiplantae; phylum Streptophyta; class Pinopsida; order Pinales; family Pinaceae; genus Larix; species Larix kaempferi. The sequence continues at coordinate 378,053 of BSBM01002003.1, forward strand.
TATTCAGGAGCTATTTGTTTAGGTCCAGCAACCAACAATATCGCAGAGTACCATGCAGTCATTGGTCTCTTGACAGAGGTTGCTTCACTCGGGATTAACTCCTTATCGGTCTTTTTAGACTCCCAACTCGTGGTCTCTCATCTAAACCGTGTTTACACAGTTCGCGATCCTACATTGCTTCGGTTATTTCGAAGAGTACGTCTCTTGGAACGGTCATTTGATTTTATCATATATCAACATATACCGAGAGAATTCAATTATATTGCCGATTCATTGGCCAATTACGTTTTGGACTGGCATCTTGCCCATACATAAACACATCATAAAAGATAAATAAACGCACAAGTCATTGTAAATATTTAGATCATAAATAGGTCCATATCACTATATATAAAAGTGTTTTTTCCAAAAATACATAAAGTTTGTGTCAAAGACAAAATTGGGGATCAAATCCCATATACAAAAATTGGCCCTCAAAGCCTACATATCGTGTACATGCCGCAAAAAGATCGAAAGACCATCTATGGAGATCTAGGGGACCTATCATGTCCCTCATCGGACTCCTCCCGCTGATGGTGGTAACACATCACGGCTCGAACCACCTTGCGAAGAAGTCGACTAATACGTCCAGGCACACCCACAGTATGCCTCTGGAGGTGGTAGGGGACATCGTCCATCCGCATAGCAGGAATCCCATGGGTCAATCCCTGCAGGTTCCTCTCAATATCCCTCACACCTCCTGCCTCATCTTCATCTTCTTCTTCGACAGGATCAGCTTGACGATCTACACCGCCACGACGTAGTGGTGAATATCCAGCTGGTCGTTGTGGTCCACGGTCTGCAACATGCATACGAATATACATTAGAAGTCTTTTACATATTCTAAAAAAGCATTAAAAATTAAATATTCAAAAAGAAAAATACATATCCATGAAGGTCATACCAGAGTTGTCCCAGTCATCATCTTCTGGCAAAGCCAAGTCAATATCCTCGCGGAAATCTACCCCTGAATAGGGATAGTCGTCGATCATGACTATCTGCTCCTCTAGCCAAGAGAAGAAGTCCTCTCCAAAAGCTAGCCGCTGAGGCCCTCCAAGGCGCCCGGCATAGTCGCTCCATCGAGCCATCCATGGCTCAGTAGGTGGGCGAGGATGCATAGATATCTGCGGACGCAGTAATGGCACCCTTGCCAGGAAGAAAGTGACCAAGATACTCCCATAGCCAAACTGGGTATTTTTCCCAGTTCTACATTTGTGCACCTGTTCCTTCATATGGGACAGCACTGCATCACACCAGTTGAAGACCGTTCCTCCCATGCACTCTGCTGCGAGATTTACCTGTGTGCGGGTTGCCTGATGTGGGCTCACGCTTCCTGCTGCACGTGTAATAGTGAATAGCAAAGTTTTGAAAGGAAGATTTGTGACCTCTTTTATGGCCACTTTCCCACTCTTCTTACTCGAACCCGCCTGACAATATCGAGCAATCAAATCATCCGTGCTTGAGTCTGAAGCACTGTACCCGGTAAGATTCGGCCGGGCCCCTCTTTTCGAGAGGCCCGTGAGAAAGTAGATGTCTTCAAGTTGGATTTCAAGCACGTGCTCTCCTACTCGGAAAGCTTCGATATCAGGGTCCCACAATTGAATAAGGTGAGTAAGGAGCTTAGGTTGTTGGCGGATCCCTTTAGTCTTGAAAAACTTTAGCAAACCACATTCTCTCAATGCGGTCACGGTGGGTAAGTCATTTTCAGCCCTAAAATCATCCGTTTCATGCTCCCTCTCTTTCCAACTCACCATTTTGCCTCAAACAAGTTGCAAATCCCTGCAAAAAGGTAAACAAAGTAATTAGTGACTATTTAACAACTTGATTCTAGCAAAAATTTGAGGAAAAATTGATTTTTCAAACTTAATTTTCGCACGTGCCGCGCCTGGAGGGAATCCTGCCGCGCGGCAGTCCACAGTGCCGCGCCTCATTTTGAGGTTACAGCGTGGCACTGTTGAACAGTGCCGCGTTTCACGATAGGGGCCCCACGCGGCAGTACGGCAGACGATTCTTGCCAAAAGGGCTTGCCAAAAAATTAATTTTTCCCTGGTGAAAGTGAAAATTTCTTGCATGAAATGAAAGAGGAGTTCAAGCACTCTTACCTCGCACAGACGGCGGTCGAAATGGTATCCCAGAACTCTCGGTATCGATCCTTGAAATTTTGCTCCAAAATGGGTAAAAATGTCTCCTTTGGGTAAAAATCACAAATGAATGGTAATTTCTATTTTTACCATGCTTTATATAGCATTTTTTCACATTTTTTAATTAATTAATTATTATTTCAAAATTAATAAACCCTTATTCATATTACTAATGCCCGGTTTTTGAGCATTTATTGACAGGATCTGCGGTAAAAATGGGATGCATTCATACTGGTATTTGTTCGTAGTTTGACCTTCATATTGAGCCCACTTTATCTTTTTCGTGCTCTGGATTTAAAACTTGAAAAAGATTCCAAGCGCTTTCACACCTGTGTCGTGCTTGTCAAACGCAAGTAAACGGTGTCGAGTACGGTCAGCTTTACTCATGCTCGTTAAACGATGAGGAAAGTATTATCCTGGTTGTATTTTATTCTTTTTTCGGGCCAGAATAATTAATTTTTACGAAAAAGACCATAGGAGTCCATAGTTAAGCTCTTTTCAGACTCCTTAAAATTGAAAAGATTGCCAAGTGATCTTGAATCTTTCACACTTGTAAAAGTATTTGAAAGGTCGTCTATTCGGTGATAGGTTACCCCTTTTTCGGCCCGTCTAGACTATTTACGAGAAAGGTATACCTCGGTCAATCTCGGCTGGGAGAGTTCTCTCGGGAATCGTTTTACACTTTTTCGGGATCGAGAGACTAAATTTTATGAAAAAGTACATTATGGAGCTTCCTTTAAGTTTTTTAGGCTCTCTAAATATGAAAAACTACCGAGTTTTCCTTCCTTGGACTCGTTAAAATATTAACATCGAAGGACCCACTTTGGGACGAACCCCTCCTTTCTCAAGTTCGTAAAATATGTGAGATTGGACTCATCCACAAGATGAGCTACACCGAGCATCTGTTATCCTCTTCAAGCTCGTAAAACAAGAAAGAGGTACTCGTCCATCATGTCGGGGAAATATGGGGGAACGAGTCAAGTTTATCTATGGCAGCTTGTCAGTCGTTACCTTTGAACATGGCATGTGTCCATCTCTTGTCTATATTTGGGTGTCCGTTTTTTATTGAGTCATAGTCATCATCATGGGTCGTCTCCCTGGCCACGAGTCCACTCATCTGACGTCTATCCTCTATTTATCAATAATTCTTGCTGCCAAGTCTTGTTACATGCCGTTACATGTTCAAAGGGTTGCATTGTATCGAGTCATTCACTGTGTCAGGCCTCCGCCGTGTCAGTACATATCCCATTACTTCATCATCCTATCACATGTGCCGATTTCGTGTCGATGATGTGGGAATCATCATGGCCCACCTTCGACGAGTCTATTCCTGTCGACACCAAATCACTATCCAGGAATTGGACTTAGAAATCAACCATTAGTACCTTGGTACCTGCATGCCTCAATGGCAGGTTTCCTCGTGTTTGACAGCAGGTTCACATCATTGACCTCTGATCAAGCAATCTCTCGGATGCTCGACATCAACTCATTTATTCGCATTTCGTTGAGATGTACTATTGATACCTTGGGAATCATTGTCATTATTGGTGATCTCCCTCGCATTTGTTAACGGTCCTCATCATTGACCGGTAATCAAATGGTTTCTTCCATGTTCGACTTCAACATCTTGTAATCACATGGTTAGATTCGTATCTTTATGCGATCGGGTAGAAGACCCTGGGTGCATCACTGTATCTTGACTGCGTCCAGGCTGCGATGGAGATGTCTCTTGTATTGTCACACAGATCCACTTATTGTATTGGTCATGGCTGTGTCGTTACTGTCTCATGGATCTACGATTGTTCATAGTAGCCATGATCTGTCCACAGTTTACATTATCTCAGTACTCATGGATCTGCAATGTATTGGTCGGCAGCCATGCTTTGAGTCGTTTGTTTCCGAGCATGGGAATGCCCGCCTCGGTGGTATATCTAACACTTTGTTTCCATTTCAGCTCCGTGTCGCTCTCCTCGATGCTATCTCTGCACATTTTATTCGTAAAGTCTTTCGGCCATCAGTCCCTTCTGACCTCACACTTTAGGGGGCATCTGTTATACCTCTATGTTTCACAGTGTCGCATCCCCATCACAACACATCTCGACGACACTTTCCCTACTGTTTTGAACCATCCAGAAGAGACAGATGATGAGTCAACCTTGAAGGTAAATCCACCCTGGCAAGTTTTGACCCACCTTGGACTTTATTTCCACACACTACCGCGCCCTGACAGCTTGACAAAACGCGGCACAGTGCCGCGCCCTATAGCATTTGCAAAGCGCGGCACCCTTTTAATAGTTTTTGCCCTTGGCTTGTGGGATCTTGGATTTTCGAAGATGATGGAAGATTGGGTTCCTTGATTCGATCCCAACTTACCTCCTTCGATTAGAAACCCTGATCCACTTATCCCTCCTTAGATCCACTCATCTCTCTTGTTGGTTAACCTCACCATTCACTATAAAAGAGAGGCATGCCATTGGGAAGGAGGAGGACTCTTGAGAGCACCAAACTTATGGTCTTGCAGCATTGTGGAGATAGCTAAGAGGAGAAGACATTTGGAGTTGGAGGATTGGCTTGGGCATCAAGCACCCTTTGTAAGTAATCTTCAAGTTGTAATGGAATAACTTGTCTTGTTTCCCCAAATCATTTGTGTTAATATTGTTTTAATGATATGATTTGCATCTCTCATAGATTTAGATCCTAACTCATATTTTCAGATTGTTAGAGAATAGTACATGCTTGTGTTTTGGTTCCATTGTTAACAGGTTTACTTGTGAGGACTTGGAGCTTGGATACAAGGTCAGTTAAACTCCTTTCTATTCTCTTCAGCATTTTAATTCTGAGATGTTTGTTAGATCTAGGGATTCAAGGTTGCATTTGTTTTGTCTGTTCTTAGCCTAGAGTTAATTTAAGTCTGCTTTAGTCTAAGGGATTTCTGACTTATCCGTAGGGCAGAATTCCACATAACAGAGAGAGAGAGAGAGAGATATAGTGGGTGGGGGTAAGTTATAGGGGGACTAAGAATATGAGAGAGAGAGAGAGATAAAGAGAGAGAGGTAATTTATAGGAGGAGGGGGAATAAGAGAGAGAGAGAGAGAGAGAGAGAGATGAGAGAAAGAGGGGGGTTTGTCTAGGGGGATTAGGGGGGGGGGGGAGAGAGAGAGAGAGAGAGAGATGGAGGTATTAGAGGGAAGGGGGTAAAAGAGAGAAGAGAGAAGATAAATATTAGGGATGTTAGAGAGACAGGGGTATAAGAGAGAGAGAGAGAGAGAGAGATGTGGGGATGATAAGTTCTAGGGAGAGGTGGATTAGGAGAGAGAAAGAAAGGGGGGTTGGTGTGTGTGAGAGAGAGAGAGAGGTTGGATGGGGAGGTGTATTATGGGAGAGAGAGAGAGAGAGAGAGATGTGACTAGTAAAGGTTAGGATGAAGAGGTTAGAGAGAGAGAGGTTATTAGTAAGAGTTAGGAGGAATAGGTGAGAGAGAGATAAGTGATTAGTAAGGGTTAGGAGGAAGAGTTTAGAGAGACAGAGATAGAGTTTGGGGGAGAGGGTTGAGGGCGATTAGGTGTATGGGGTGTAGGGCAGTTAGGTGCATGAAAGAGATAGAGATCATGATGGGGAGAGAGTGCTAGGGGTTTAGTAAATATTAGGGATGTTAGAGAGAAGGGGGTATGAGGGAGAGAGAAAGATGTGGGGATGGTAATTTGTAGGGGGATGTAGATAGAGAGAGAGAGAGAACATGGTGTGGGAAGGGGGAGGGTTGGAAAGGGTTTTAGGGAATATTAGGAAAGTTATGGAGAAGGGGATATATGGTGGAGGTGGAGAGAGAGAGATGGGGGTAATTTATAGGGTGTGAAGAGAGAGAGAGAGAGAGAGAGAATTAGAGGTTTTAGGGGGTTGGGGGGAGAGAGAGGGGTCCATGGTAAGTTGTCAAGGGAGGGGGATTAGCAGAGATAAAGAGATAGGGGGTTAGGGAGAGTATAAGAGAGAGAGAGAGAGAGGGGCTTAGGGAGAGAGAGGGAAGGTTATGGGTAGTGAGAGTTAGTGAGAGAGAGAGAGGGTGGTGTTAGGGGGCTTCGATTATAGAGAGAGGGTTATGGGTTACTTTTAGGTGTAGTAGTAGGGTATATAAATAGTGAGAGAGGGGGTTAATAAGGAGTAGGTGGGAGAGAGGAGAGAGAGACATAAAGTAGGAATGGATTTTAGGGGTAGGGGGAGGAGTATGGTGGTGAGAGAGTTAATTAGGGTGTTATTAAGGGTTAGGGATAGGAGGGGGGAGAGAGGAGGATGAGGAGTGGGGTTAGTTATAGGGTGGGGAGGAGTGGTGAGAGAGAGAGAGAGAGATGGGTTTTGGGGTTAGGGCTATGTGGATGATTAGGAGAGAGAGAGAGAGAGAGAGAGAGAGAGAGAGAGGAGAGAGAGGTGGTGGGGGAGGGTGTTTGTGATTAGTGGTGGGTAGGAGGATGGGGATTTGGGGAGAGAAAGAGAAAGAGAGAATGGTGGGGGTAGGGATGTATGGGTTTATGGGAGATAAGGGAAGATAGAGAGAAGGATATATAGGGTCAGGAGAGAAAGAGAGATTGATTGGGGCTGGTAGGTGGTAAGGGGAGGGGTATTAAGGGAGAGGGAGAGAGAGATGGAGAGAGAGAGAGAGAGAAAGAGAACGGGGGAGAGAGAGAGGGGGGAAAAGATGAGGGGGGTAGGCAGAGTAAGAGAGAGAGGGAGAGGGGTGAAAAGGGGTTATTTATGGGATGGCAGAGTAGGAGGGGGGTTAGGGTTGTGAGAGTGAGAAAGGGGGGTGTTAGGGGTTAGAGAGAGAGAGGGGTGGGGGTTATGTGTAGATTGAGGAGTAGGGGAGAGAGAGTGAGAGAGAGGGGGTTAATAAGGGCTAGAGAGAGAGAGAGGATAAAGGTAGGAGATGAGTAGAGTGGTGAGAGAGTGAGAGGGGATTAGTAAGTGTTGAGGAGGAGAGGGAGAGAGAGAGATGCAGGTAAGTTATAGGGGGAGGGGGAATAGGTGTGTGTGTGAGAGAGAGAGAGAGAGATGTGATTATTAAGGGTTAGGATGAAGAGTTGAGAGAGAGAGGTGATTAGTAAGGGTTAGGGGTAAGATTTGAGAGAGAGAGAGAGAGAGATTTTGGGGGAGAGGGTGAGTAGGTGTAGGGGGGTGTAGAGGGGTTTAGGGGCAAGAAAGAGATAGAGATCACAATGGGGGAGAGAGAGTTAGGGTTTTAGTAAATATTAGGGATGTTAGAGAGAAGGGGGTATGAAAGAGAGAGGGATATGTGTGGATGGCAAGTTGTAGTGGCAGATGGATAGAGAGAGAGAGAGGAGGGTTAGGGGTATAGGGAGTAGTGGGAAGAGAGAGAGAGAGATAGATAGGTATAGATAGAGAGATAGAGATAAAACATGATGTTGGAAGAGAGGGGAAGGGTGGAAAGTGATTTAGGGAATATTATGAAAGTTAGAGAGAAGGGGCTATAGGGTGCTAGTTAGAGAGAGAGAGATATGGGGGGTAATTTATAGGGTGGGGGAAGAGAGAGAGTGAGAGGGAGAGAGAGAGAAGAGGGGTGGGGGAGGGTGTGGGTGATTAGTGGGTGGGGAGGAGGAGGGGGGTTGGGAGAGAGAAAGAGAAATAGATCATGGTTGTGGGTATGGAGGTAAGGGTTTAGGGGTTTAGGAGAGATAAGGAAAGCTAGGGAGAAGGGGATATAGGGTGGGGAGAGAGAGAGAGATTAATTGGGGTTGGCAAGTGGTAAGGGGATGGGTATTAGGGAGAGAGGGAGAGAGAGACGGACAAAGAGAGGGGCGAGAGAGAAAGAAGTGGTGCATATGATGGGAGGTAGGGAGAGTAAAGAAAGAGATAGAGGGAGGGAGAAGGGGGTGTTTTATGTGAAGGGAGAGTAGGAGGGGGGTTAGGGGTAGAAAGTGGGGAGTTAGGTCAGTGAGAGTGATAGAATGGGGGTGTTTTTGGGTTGGGTATAGAGAGAGGGGTGGCGGTCAAGTGTAGGTTAAGGAGTAGGGGAGAGAGAGTGAGAGACAATGGGTTAATAAGGGTTAGGGGGAAAAGGCTGTGTGTGAGAGAGAGTGATGAGGGGAGTGGGGGGGTAACTTATAGGGGGGAGGGGGGGGAATAAGAGAGAGATAGAGAGAGGGAGGAGAGATAGGGAGAGAGAGAAGGGGGGGCTAATTTTATAGGGTGAGGGGGAATATGAGAGAGAGATAGATAGGAGAGAGAGAGAGGGGGGGAGAGGGGGTTGGTTAGGGGGATTAAGAGAGAGAGAGAGAGGAAGTAGTGGTGATGGGTAGGGAGAGAGAGTCAGGGGTTAGTTGTTATGAGTGTGTTAAAGAGAGAGAGGGGGGATGTTAGTGGGTTATGGGATAGAGTTAGGGGTGGGGGCTAGGTGTAGGTGGAGGAATAGGGGAGAGAGAAGAGAGAGTGAGAGAGGTGGTTATTAACGGTTTGGGGAAAGAGGTCGGAGAGGGAGAGATAGGAGGTTGTTAAAGATAATGAGTAGGGTGGTGGGAGGAGTGAGAGAGAGGTTTAGTAAGGGATAGAGAGAGGAAGAGAGAGAGGAAGGGAATTATGGAGCGGATTAGGGGGATAAAGTGGGAGGTTAAGGGAAGTGAGAGAGAGAGAGAGGGGGGGTGTTACAGGGTTGGTAGAGAGAGAGGGGGGGTGTGGCTTAGGTGTAGGTGGAGGAGTATGGGAGAGAAAGGTGAGAGAGAGAGTTTATAAGGGTTAAAGAGAGAAAGAGAGTGAGTGAGAGAGAGAGGGGGGTTTGTGTTAAAGGTAAGCGAATGAGTAGTGTGGGGAGACATTAAGAGAGGGGGTTATGAAGAGTTGGGAAGAAAGAGAGAGAGGGAGAGAGAGGTGATTAGTAAGGGTTAAGAGGAAAAGGTGGGAGAGAGAGAGGTGACTAGTAATGTTTAAGAGGAAGTATTGCAGAGAGAGAGAGAGAGAGAGAGAGAGAGAGAGAGTTTAGGGGAGAAGGGGGAGAGGGTGAGTGTGATTAGGTGTAGGGAAGTAGGGGGTTTGGGGATAGAAAGAGATAGATATCGTGATGGGGGGAGAGAGTAAGGGGTTTATAAAATATTAGGGATGCTAAAGAGAGGGGGGTATAAGAGAGAGAGAGAGAGAGAGAGAGTTGTGGGGATGGTAAGTAGTAGGGGGAGGTGGTAGAGAGAAAGAGAGAGGGATAGTGGTACGGGGAGTAGGGGATATATATATATATATAGAGAGGTGAGAGAGATGGAGGGATGGTAACTTATAGGGGGAGGGTGGATTAGGGAAGAGAGAGATAAAGAGAGAGAGGGAGTGATAGAAAACATGGTGTGGGAACGAGGGGGGGGGGGAGGTGTGGCAAGGGGTTTAGGGAAGATTAGGAAATTTCAAGAGAAGGGGTTACATTGTGGGGGCTGAGAGAGAGAGAGAGAGAGTAGGTTAGGGGTAGTGATAGAGGGGGGGTGTTAGGGGGGTTCGAATATAGAGAGACTTTTGGGGATTATTTGTAGGTGGAGTAATAGGGTAGAGTAAAGAGTGAGAGAGGGGGTTAATAAGGATTAGGGGGAAGAGGGGGAAGAGAGAGAGAGAGAGGAGGAATGAATTTTAGAGGTAAGGGGAGGATTAGGGTGGTGAGAGAGTGAATTAGGGTGTTATTAAGGGTTATGTATAAGAGGGGAGAGAGAAAGGAGGAGGAGGAGTGGGGTTAGTTGTTGGGGGAGGAGCGAGGCGTGAGAGAGAGAGAGAGCAATGGGTTTTGGGGTTAAGGTTATGTGGAGGAGTAGGGAGAGAGAGGAGAGAGAGAGAGTGGGGGTTTTGGTGGGGAGGAGGAGGGTCTGGGGGGCTCATGGAGAGAAAGAGAAAGTGTTCATGGTGGGGTAGGGAGATAGGGATTTAGGGGAGATAAGGGAACATAGATAGAAGGGGAGATAGGGTGGGGAACGAGAGAGAGAGAGGGGAGAGAGAGAGAGAGATATTTATTGGGGTTTGCAAGTGGTAAGGGGAGGGGTATTAATGGAGAGGGAGATATAAATGGAGAGAGAGAGAACAGGGGAGAGAGAGAGTGGGGGCAGATAGGAGGGGAGGTAGGGGTTGTAAGAGATAGAGGAACAGGGTGGGTGAAGGCATTAGTTATGGGAAGGGAGTGTAGGAGGGGGATTACGTTTAGAGAGTAAGGGGGAAAGGGTTTGTGAGAGTGAGAGGAGGGGGAGGTGTTAGGCTGTTAAAGAGAGAGAGAGAGGTTGGGGGTTAGGTTGTAGATTGAGGAGTAGGGAGAGAGAGTGAGAGAGATGGGGTTAATAAGGTATATGGGGGTTTAGGGGTTTCAGGGGAGAGAGAGGGGTGGGTGGTAAGTTGTAAGGAGGAGGGGATTAGGAGAGAAAGATAGAGAGAGGGGGGTTTACGGAAGAATAGGAAAGAGAGAGCGGGGGGGGATGAGGGAGTGTATGAGTAGGTGTAGGGAGAGGAGAGGGCATGTTAGGGGTTGTGAGAGTGAGAGAGAGGGTGGGTGTTAGGGGGGTTCAATTCCCAGAGAACGAGTTGGGGGTTAGGAGTAGGTGGCAGTAGTAGGGTAGAGAATGAGTTAGATTGGGGAATATTAAATAGTACGGGGAATAAAGGAGAGAGAGAGAGAGGGCAGGTGGGGGTGGATTAAGAAGTGTATGAGTGGGTTTAGGGAGAGAGGAGGGCATGTTAGGGGTTGTGAGAGTGAGACAAAGAGGGGGTGCTAGGGGGTTTCAATTCTAGAGGGATGTTTGGGGGTTAGGTGTAGGTGGAGTAGTAGGGTAGAGAAAGAGCTAGAGGGGGGATAATTAAATATTAGAAGGAATAGAGGAGAGAGATGAGAGAGAGGAGGAGGAATGGATGTTAGATATGGGGGGAGGAGTATGGTTGTTGGAAAATGAATTAGGGGTGTTATTAAGGGTTAGGGATAACAGGGGAGAGAGAGAGAGAGGAGGGTGAGGAGGAATGGGGTTAGTTGTATTAGTTGTATGGGGAGGTGCAAGGGTGAGTGAGAGAGATAGAGATAGATGTTAGTAGGGTGGGAGAGAGAGATGGGCTTAAGGGTTAGGGTCATGTGGAGGAGCAGGGGAGGAGAGAGAGAGAGAGAGAGAGAGAGAGGGTGGTTGTGGGTGATTAGTAAATCGGGAGGAGCAGGGAGGTTGGGGAGAAAAAATATATCATGGTGAGGGTAGGGAGGTATGGGTTTAGGGATTTAGGGGAGATAAGTGAAGTTAGGGAGAAGGTTATATAGGGTGGGGAGAGAGAGAGAGAGAGAGAGAGAGAGCGAGAGGGAGAGAGAGATCGATTACGGTTGGAAAGTTGTAAGGGAAGGGCTATTAGGGGAGAGGGGAGTGAGAGATTGAAAGAGAGAGGGGGGGTGTGAGAGAGAAAAAGGGGTAGAGAAGGGAAGGTAGGGGGAGCAAGAGAGAGATAGAGAGTGGAGGGGGGAAGGGGGTGGTTATGGGAAGGGGAGAGTAGGAGGTGGTTTAGGGATAGAGAGTGGGTGGTTAGTGGTAGTGACATAAGAGAGATGGAGGTATTAGAGAGAAGAGAAATATTAGGGATGTTAGAGAGACGGTGGTTTAAGAGAGAGAGAGAGATAGAGATGTGGGGATGATAAGTTGTAGGAGAAGGTGTATTAGGGGAGAGAGAGAGAGATAGAGTGAGGAGTTTCATGATTATTAGAGAGAGAGATTGATTAATGGTAAGTTTGAGGGGGAGGTGTATTAGGGGAGAGTGAGAGAGATAGGTGATTAGTAAGGGTTAGGAGGAAAGGGTGAGAGAGAGAGATTTCAGTGGAGAGGGTGAGGGTCATTAGGTGTAGGGGGTTTGGGGGATAGAAAGAGATATAGATAATGGTTGGGAGAGAGATTTAGGGGTTTGGTAAATATTAGGGATGTTAGAGAGAAGGGGGTATGAGACGAGAGAGAGGATGTGGGGGATGGTATGTTGTGGGGGGGTGGATAGAGAGAGAGAGAGAGTGTCAGGGGTATAGGGAGTAGTGTTCAGAGAGAGAGAGAGAGAGAGAGAGAGAGAGAGAGAGATGAGAGAGAGAGCATGGAGTAGGAAGGGGGGAAGGTGAGACAAGGGGTTTAAGGAAAGATTAGGAATGTTAGAGAGAAGGGGGGTATAGGGGTTGGGGGTAGAGAGAGAGGGGGGTTAGGGAGAGTAGGAGAGAGAGGAGGGGGATTAGGGATTTTTATTACTGGGGTTAGGGAGAGAGAGGGTAGGTTAGGGGTTAGTGAGTGAGAGAGAGAGGGGGGTTTTTTTGGGGTTGGGTAGAGAGAGAGGTGTGGGTGTCAAGTGTAGGTTAAGGAGTAGGGGAGAGAGTGAGAGACAACAAGTTAATAAGGGTTAGGGGAAGAGGTGTGTGTGAGAGAGAGGGAGAAGGGGAGTGAGGGTGTTAAATGAAGGATATGAGTAGAGTTGTGAGAGACTTAAAGAGGGGGATTGGTAAGCGTTGAGAGAGAGTGGGGGGGTAAGTTATAGGGGGAGGGGGAATAAGAGAGAGAGAGAGAGGGAGAGGGAGAGGGAGAGAAGAGAGAGAGAGGGAGAGGGGTGGGTTAATTTATAGGGTGAGGGGGAATAATGAGAGATAGAGAGGGGGGGAAAGAGGGGTTGGTTAGGGGGATTAGGGGATGAGAGAGAGAGATAATATATAGATCCAGTGGTGATGGGTAGGGAGAGAGAGTCAGGGGGTTAGTTGTTTGTGAGTGTGTTAAAGAGAGACAAGGGGGATGTTAGTGGGTTATGGGGATAGAGTTAGGGGTGGGGGCTAGGTGTAGGTTGAGGAATAGGGGAGAGAGAAGAGAGAGTGAGAGAGAAGGGGTTATTAAGGGTTTGGGGTAAGAGGTTGGAGAGAGAGATAGGAAGGGGAGAGATAAATGGGAAGAGAGAAGAATGAGGGAGAGAGAGGGGGGGGCAGAGAGGAGGGGAGGTAGGGGTTGTAAGAGATAGAGAAATAGGGTGGGTGAAGGCATTGGTTATGGGAAGGGAGAGTAGGAGGGGAATTAGTTTTAGAGATCAGGGGGAGTGGGGTTGTGAGAGTGAGAGAAGGGGAGGTGTTAGGGGGTTGGGGAGAGAGAGGGGTGGGGGTTAGGTGTAGATTGAGGAGTAGGGGACGAGAGAGTGAGAGAGATGGGGTTAATAAAGGTTATGGGGAAGAGAGAGAGAGAGAGAGAGAGAGAGAGAGAGGATTAGTAAGTATTGTGGATAGAGAGACAGAGAGACAGAGACAGAGAGAGAGAGCAAGAGAGAGAGAGGGGGGGTGGTTTAGGTAGGGGGGGGATTAGGGGAGACAAAGAAGGGGGGTTGGGTAGGGATATTAGGGGATAGAGAGAGAGAGAGAGAGGGTTAACTAGGGGGTTTAGGGGGTTGGGGGAGAGAGAGGGGTGGCTGGTAAGTTGTAAGGAGAGGGGGATTAGGAGAGATAGATAGAGGAAGAGAGGGGGGGCCTTAGGGAGTGCATGAGTGGGTTTAGGGAGAAAGAGGGCATGTTAGGGGTTGTGAGAGTGTGAGAGAGAGAGAGGGGTGTTAGGGGGGGTTCAACTCTAGAGGGACAGTTGGGGGTTAGGTGTAGGTGGAGTAGTAGGGTAGAGAATGAGTTAGAGGGAGGGATATTAAAGATTAGGGGGGATAGAGAGAGAGAGGTTGGGGGTGACTTAGGGAGTGTATGAGTGGGTTTAGGGAAAGACCAGGGCATGTTAGGGGTTGTGTGTGTGTGTGTGAGAGGGGGTGTTAGGGCATTTCAATTCTAGAGGGAGAATTGGGGGTTACGTGTAGGTGGAGTAGTAGGGTAGAGAAACAGTTAGAGGGGGGGGATATTAAATATTAGGGGGAATAAAGGAGAGAGAGAGGAGGAATGGATGTTAGAGATGGGGGGAGGAGTACGGTTGTTGGAAAATGAATTAGGGTGTTAATTAAGGGTTAAGGATAAGAGGGGAGAGAGAGAGAGAGGATGGTGAAGAGGAGTGGGGTTAGTTATATGGGGAGGAGCAGGGGTGAGGAGAGAGAGAGAGAGAGATAGGTGTTAGTAGGTTTTGAGAGGAGAGATGGGTTTAGGGGTTAGGGGCATGTGGAGGAGTATTGGAGAGAGAGAGAGAGAGAGAGAGAGAGAGAGAGAAAGAGGGAAGGGAGGGTGTGGGTGATTAGTAGTCGGGGAGGAGGAGGGGGGTTAGGGGAGAAAAATATATCATGGTGAGGGTAGGGAGGTATAGGTTTAGGGATTTAGGGGAGACAAGAGAAGTTAGGGAGAAGGTTATATATGGTGGAGAGAGAGAGAGAGAGAGAGATCGATTTGGGTTAGAAAGTTGTAAGGGGAGGGGTATTAGGGGGAGAGGGGTGTGAGAGATTGAAATAGAGAGGGGGGGAAGAGAGAAAAAGGGGGAGAGGGGAAGGGGAGGTATGGGGATTAAGAGAGAGAGAGAGAGAGAGGAGAGAGAGACGACGAGAGAGAGAGAGAGGTGGGGAGAGAGAAGGGGGGGGGTTATGGGAAGGGAGAGTAGGAGGTAGTTTAGGGATAGAGAGTGGGGGGGTTTTAGGTGTTTGGGCGAGAGAGAGAGGTGTGGGGGTTAGGTGTATGTTGAGGAGTAATGGAGAGAGAGAGAGAGTGGGGGGTTAATAAGGGTTAGGGGAGAAGAGGTGAGAGTGAGAGGAGAGAGAGAGCCGGTGGGGGGTGTTTAAATGTAGCGAGATTAGTAGAGTGGTGAGAGAGAGTGAGAGAGCAGGTGGGGGTAAGTTATAGGGGTTGTGGGAACAAGAGGGAGAGAAGGGGGGAGGGTTAAGTTATATGGGGAGGGGAGGATAAGAGAGATGAAGAGAGTGAGAGAGAGAGAGACGAGAGGAGAGAGAGAGAGTAGAGAGAGAGAGAGAGAAGAGAGAGGATGTGGAGTGGTGAGGGAGAGAGAGAGAGAGAGTTGG
>BSBM01002004.1:0-67500 GCA_027924585.1 Larix kaempferi
ATTGCCTATGTAGCTTACCCCTTAGACCTTTTCGAAGAAGGTTCTGTTACTAACTTGTTCACTTCCATTGTAGGTAATGTATTTGGATTCAAGGCCCTACGGGCTCTACGTTTGGAAGATTTGCGGATCCCCCCTGCTTATTCCAAAACTTTTCAAGGTCCACCTCATGGTATCCAAGTCGAAAGGGATAAATTGAACAAATATGGCCGTCCTTTATTGGGATGTACTATCAAACCAAAATTGGGTCTATCGGCTAAGAACTATGGTAGAGCAGTTTACGAATGTCTCCGTGGTGGACTTGATTTTACCAAGGATGATGAGAACGTAAATTCCCAACCATTCATGCGCTGGAGAGATCGTTTTGTCTTTTGTGCGGAAGCACTTTATAAGGCTCAGGCTGAGACGGGTGAAATTAAGGGACATTACTTGAATGCTACTGCAGGTACATGTGAAGAAATGATGAAAAGGGCAATATTTGCAAGAGAATTGGGAGTTCCTATCGTTATGCATGACTATCTGACGGGAGGTTTTACTGCAAATACTTCTTTGGCTCATTATTGCCGAGACAACGGCCTACTTCTTCACATTCACCGCGCGATGCATGCAGTTATTGACAGACAAAGAAATCATGGCATGCATTTCCGTGTACTGGCTAAAGCATTGCGTATGTCCGGTGGAGATCATATTCACGCCGGTACTGTAGTAGGTAAACTTGAAGGGGAACGAGACGTCACTTTAGGGTTTGTTGATCTACTGCGTGATGATTTTATTGAAAAAGATCGAAGTCGTGGTATTTACTTCACTCAAGACTGGGTATCTATGCCAGGTGTTCTGCCCGTAGCTTCAGGAGGTATTCACGTTTGGCATATGCCTGCTCTGACCGAGATCTTTGGGGATGATTCCGTACTACAGTTTGGTGGGGGAACTTTGGGGCACCCTTGGGGAAATGCGCCTGGTGCAGTAGCTAATCGGGTTGCTCTAGAAGCTTGTGTACAAGCTCGTAATGAAGGACGTGATCTTGCTCGTGAAGGTAATGAAGTGATCCGTGAAGCTACTAAATGGAGTCCTGAACTAGCTGCTGCTTGTGAAGTATGGAAGGAGATCAAATTTGAATTTGATACGATTGATTACTTGTAATCCAGTGACTTTCGTTCTACCAATCGGACTCGGCCCAATCTTTTACCACTACCACAAAGATTAGGCCAAATCGTGAACGGAGATCTGCGATTTCAGATATTAATATCTGGGATTTCTATATATCAATATCTATAATAGATATTGATATATAGAAATTTCCGAGGTCAAATATCTCAAACAGAGTGAGTCAATTCAAATTTTTTGGGGTAAAGCATTCGATAACGAATCCTATTCATCCTTTCCATTGATCTTATGGATCATTCGATAGGGTTGGTAGCTCAGTGGATCAGAGCTCATGGTTCCGGACCATGAAGTCAAGGGTTCAAATCCCTTCTAGCCCAAAAGATTTTATATTTAGGATGAAAATTCCTTTTCATCGCGGTATAGGAGAGAATCTTTCTTTATAACAGAATAAAGGGTTCTATCATAATCCCGGATCGATATTTCGGATTCCTAATCAATAATGAATGGAGATGATTTATCAATGATTCATTCCACTATTCATTAATTATTTTAATCATTTTATTTATACGACTTCTCCTCATACAAAATAAGATAGGAAAAGTAACAATCTTTACCTTTATATGGAAAACTCTATGTCTATAAGGGAGTGGTTCGAAGACAGGCGTAAAATAACTGGATTACTAAAAGATTCGGTCGAAGGGGATAGTAAGGACGTCAATGAGATGGATAAGAACAAGAATCTAAGTATTGATTACGTTAAAATTAATAGATTATGGGTTCAATGCGATAATTGCGAGAGCTTGCTCTATATCAGATTCTTGAGAGAGAATAAAAGTATTTGTGAAGAATGTGGATATTATCTGCAAATGAATAGTTCAGATAGAATAGAACTTATAATTGATCGTGGCACTTGGCGTCCTATGGATGAAGACATGTACACTCTAGATGTTCTTCAATTTCATTCTGAGGATGAACCTTCTAATTCTGATCCTCTTAATTCTGAGGATGAACCTTATAAGGATCATATAACTTCCTGTCAAATAGAGACAGGTTTGACTGATGCTATTCAAACAGGCATAGGTAAATTAAATGGTATTCCTATCGCACTCGGAGTTATGGATTTTAAGTTCATGGGAGGTAGTATGGGCTCTGTAGTAGGTGAGAAAATAACCCGTCTGATCGAGCGCGCTACCGAGGAATCTCTTCCAGTCATTATGGTGTGTGCTTCCGGAGGAGCACGCATGCAAGAAGGAAGTTTTAGTTTAATGCAAATGGCTAAAATAGCTTCTGCGTTATATATTCATCAGAAGGATAAAAAGTTGTTATATTTATCGATTCTGACGTCTCCGACAACCGGTGGAGTGACTGCTAGTTTTGGCATGTTGGGAGATATCATTATTGCCGAACCTAAAGCGTACATTGCATTTGCAGGTAAAAGAGTAATCGAACAGACATTAGGTCAGAAAGTGATTGAAGATTTTCAGGTGACTGAGCATTTATTTGGTCATGGTTTATTTGATCTGATTGTTCCACGTAATCTCTTAAAAGGTGTTCTGAGTGAACTATTTAAGCTTTACGGTCTTCCTCGTGAAAAAAATGAACGTTGAGTTTTTTCCTTATAAGGAAAAAAGATCAAATCGAGTTCCTTGTAACGGAAGTGACAGTGATATAGTTTCTTATCGCGGCGAAAGAAAGAATGATTTCTCTAAGAGAATTGCTTTTCACCCCCTTTTTACCAACAATTTATGATCCTCGATCCTATACTAACAATAAATATAGCCAATTTTCCGCTCTCCGAAATCAGAGAAATTTTGGTCAGGATTCTTGTTCTTCCACTATTTTATTATATAGTATGAATAAGTGTTGTAATATATCTGTATATATATTGTAATAGATAAGATCCTCATTGTTGAACTCGGGATCTTATTCAAAAACAATTTTGGATCCAACTTGAAATGCTTTTTCAGAATTTTTGGAAGAGATGGGGAAAAGAACAATATTTGCGTACATGTATTCTATGAAGAAGGACGAATAGGACCGCTCATTTGGTCCCATCACTTATTTGATCTTATAATAATTCCTTGTAATATTTATAAAAATTTAATTGATTAAGTAAGGTACTCATTCTATGATAATTCCTCACCTACCCTCTATTTTAGTTCCTTTAGTCGGCTTATTACTTCCGGCAATTACAATGGTTCTTTCTCATCTGTATATTCAGAAAGACGAGATTTTATGAATTTTATAAAATCCGATGTAAGAAATGGGTTTGGATCTTTCAATTGCGGAACAAATAGGATATCCATATCTATTTCAGATGATATAAGATAGAACCCTTATAGACACAAAATAGGTATAAATATCCATATGTATTTCGACATATTCATATATGAATATGGATAGATTTTACCATTCTATTTTATATATAGATAATTTGGATATCTATTCATATCCATATACATATTGGATATACGCATGTTTCAATAGATAGGTATTGATCAATATGTTAATATTGTCGGTTATATTTTTTATATGGTATATATATCTATTCCTGTAGATATTGATACTGCACTGATCCAGTGTTGTTTCTCAAATTGATAAATTAAGGAAGGACCTTTTTGAAATGGATGGTAAGAATGGACAAGAAGATATACTTGGCTGACTTTACGGAAATGTTATCTATGTATATGGATAGCTAGTTTATAAGAGTTTGGGAACCAAAGGATAAAAAAGTTGGCTATTCCCTCAACTTCAATAGGATGGAATTGAATACAATTTTTTATGAATCGTCGATCCAAATGGCTCTGGATAGAACCTATAACAGGGTCTCGAAAAGGAAGTAATTTCTTTTGGGCTTGTATCCTCTTTCTGGGTTCACTAGGATTTTTCCTGGTCGGTATTTCGAGTTATTTTGGTGAGAACCTGATACCCCTATTGTCATCTCAGCAAATACTCTTTTTTCCACAAGGAATTGTAATGTGTTTTCATGGTATTGCAGGTCTGTTCATTAGCTCTTATCTGTGGTGCACAATTTTGTTCAATGTGGGTAGTGGCTATAATAAGTTTGATAAAAGAAAAGGAATTGTATGTCTTTTTCGTTGGGGATTTCCCGGAATAAATCGTCGTATTTTCCCACGATTTCTTATGAAGGATATTCAGATGATCAAAACGGAAGTTCAAGAAGGTATTTCCCCTCGTCGTGTTCTTTATATGGAAATAAAGGGCCGACAAGACATTCCTTTAACTCGTACTGGTGATAATTTGAACCTAAGGGAGATCGAACAGAAAGCTGCTGAATCAGCCCGTTTCTTGCGTGTATCCATTGAAGGGTTTTGAAATGAACCGGGGGGTTCTTTATCCTCGACATACATTAAAATGTCGAGACATTTTAATATGGATCAAATCAAGGAACATTAATTAATATCCAATCAGGAAATTTCAATATTGTATTTCATATAAATTGAAATAAATATTGAAATATTATTGTATGTAAATGGAACGATATAGGATCTTTATGAACAATATAAGATTTTTATTAAATAGTATAGGAAGAGGTAATATAGGAAGAGCAATAAGTTACGATAGAACTAGTTGGTATTTGTCCGGGAAAAAGATCATGCAGTTAATTCCTACTAAATGATACTTATGGAATGAATCAGACCGAGATTCTTTTGGTAGTTCCCGAACACACCATATCATTTCCTATCCTAGGGAGGGCGAGCTTATAGAGCCAGTAGATGGATATGATGTATCAGAAAGAACAATTATTAGATATAGTGGTCCGGTTTCCCTAAAACTAGAATATTTTTTCCTTTCATCCCGATTCTTCATCACGATCCAAATTATTCTTATATGATTTCGTCGTTATCTCATTTTTCAAGAGCATTTGTCATCTTTGGAGATAACTGGGGAAAGATTTGTAAAAGATCCTTTGAATCCAGTTATCAGGATTCAAAGGATCTTGGCAATGAATAAGACTTATGTTACTTCAAGTGATTCTTCTAAAAAAGAGTAAGATAGAATGGAAAAAATGAATAGATAATTGGTCCAGATAGAGACGATCTGGAATGATCGGATATCTGGGAACGATCTCCTTATGCTCCGTCTCACTCATTTGGAGCGAACCTTTTACTTTTTCTCCGAGGATAATTTTTCTCGGGGTAAAACAATTACGCAATAGATCAATCTATGAGTCCCATACCTCATTCTATCACTCGTACTTTGTCTAGATTTCGGACAGAACTGAGCGGTGAATCAGGTTCGTTAGCGATTCACGAATTGGAAGTGGCCAAATATAAAGCATTAGCTTCCCTACGATATCTCGCATGTTTAGTAGTACTGCCCTGGATAATTCCTATTTTATTACGGAAAGGTTTGGAGCCTTGGATCACAGATTGGTGGAATACTGGTCAATCTTATAAAATTTATGATTATCTCCAGGAAGAAAGTGCTCTGGAAAGATTTGAGAGAATAGAAGATCTATTCCTATTAGAAAAAATGTTGGAAGATTCTTTGGGAACATATTCACAAGATCTTCCTATAGAGCTTCACGAAGAAACGATCCAATTGGTTGAAATGTACAATGAAGATTGTATCCAGATAATCTCACATTTATTAACAAATCTAATAGGTTTTGTTCTTATAAGTGCTTATCTCATTCTGGGTAGGAATAAACTTGCCATTCTAAATTCTTGGATCCAAGAATTATTCTATAGTCTGAGCGATACAATGAAAGCTTTTGTCATCCTTTTAGTAACTGATCTATTTATTGGGTTTCATTCGCCCCATGGTTGGGAACTGATGATCGATTCGATCTCCGAAAATTATGGATTTGCTCATAACGAACAAATAATATCTGTTCTTGTTTCAACTTTTCCAGTCATCTTAGATACGATTCTTAAATATTGGATCTTCCGTCGTTTCAATCGTATATCTCCTTCACTTGTAGTAATTTATCATTCGATGAATGAATAAAGAATAGGGTTTTTTCTCCGACCGAAACAATTGAAACAGAATAATAAAGTGTTTTCTGTGTTCAGGAATTAGCTATTCCTCCCCCTCATTCTTCTCCTGGTGCGAGACTTCCGATTTCTTACTTTTAGGTTTGGTTCAATCAATATAGTAGCAGAATTTTTGACAGGTAACTATGATAGCTACCTACTCTCACCCGAAAAATGATTTGGAACCAATAACCATGCAAAATAGAAATACTTATGACTGGACGAAAAAGATGACTCGGTTAATTTCCGTCCTGGTCATGATACATATCATCACTCGGACATCCATTTCGAATGCATATCCCATTTTTGCACAGCAGGGTTATGAAAATCCCCGAGAAGCAACTGGACGTATTGTATGTGCCAATTGTCACTTGGCCAAAAAACCTGTAGATATTGAGGTTCCACAGTCCGTGCTTCCCAATACCGTATTTGAAGCAGTTGTTAAGATCCCCTATGATACGCAAATGAAACAAGTTCTTGCTAATGGTAAGAAAGGGGCTTTAAATGTAGGAGCTGTTCTAATTTTACCCGAGGGCTTTGAATTAGCCCCTCCGGATCGTATTTCTCCTGAGATTAGACAAAAGATGGGTAATCTTTATTTTCAGAACTATCGTCCCAATCAAAAAAACATTATTGTAATAGGTCCTGTTCCTGGTCAAAAATATAGTGAACTTGTGTTCCCCATCCTTTCACCAGATCCTGCTACTGATAAAGAAGCTCACTTCCTTAAATATCCCATATATTTGGGTGGTAATAGAGGAAGAGGACAAATTTATCCCGACGGGAGTAAGAGCAACAATACGGTCTACAGCGCTTCGGCAACAGGAAGAGTGAGCAAAATTTTACGTAAAGAAAAGGGTGGATATGAGATAACTATCGATAATACATCAGACGGTGGGCAAGTGGTTGACATTGTACCTCCGGGACCGGAACTTCTTGTTTCAGAAGGCGAATTGATCAAGGTCGATCAGCCATTAACGAATAACCCTAATGTGGGTGGATTCGGTCAAGGAGATGCAGAGATAGTACTTCAAGATCCATTACGTGTTCAAGGTCTTTTATTATTCTTAGCATCTGTCATTCTGGCACAGATATTTTTGGTCCTTAAGAAGAAACAATTTGAGAAAGTTCAATTGGCCGAGATGAATCTTTAGGTCCATAGATTTCCGAACATTAAGTTGACTGATTGAATCAAAAATTAATACCCCTTCGGAGATGGAGAGCCTTTTATCCTCCTTCTCCCTTATATTTTCTTGGAAAAATGTAAGATATATCTACATTTTTAATAAGGAGTGACTCAATAAGCACTGGAACAGATCAACTTGTCGAACGATCCTCATATGCTATATCGCGTACTAGATACATACCATTCCTTCCTTTCCTTGCCCCCCATGTTCAAAAGAAATGATCCGGAAAATAGAGATAGATCGCAGGAGGGAGAGATGAGGAAAATAACCAAGCAATCTTGGAGAAGATTCCTATTTTCTCTGATTCCATTCTTGATCCTATACCATTATTCTTCCTCGAAAAGATTTGAATAAATTATTCTCGTTGAGATAAGAGGAACTAATTGGGTGTCGATCCTGCCCTGTTCGTAAATTCCTTCGTAAATTGTCGATTATTTTGTACGTTATACTGAGCTTAAAATTCATAAAGAAGGAAGAGCAGACAAGTAAGGAAGGGGCAATATCACTCATTGAGTAAAACAACCCTATAAAACTTTTGGGTTCGTTCATTATGAGAGAAAATGAAAAAAGGTTTTTTTCCTCTTTTCTTTTTTAAGCCAAAATAAGAAAAGATTCTATTTGCACATTCAGATTCTCATAGTTCAGGTTTTTACAGAAACTTTGCATAATCTCCCATCAGAGAAATGAGCAAATTTTTAGTAATTAATATTCTCTGTTTCTCCGTTGTTCCTTCGACAGAGATTGAAATGGGATCGATCCAATTTTGATCATATAGTGGAAGAATAGGTTGGCTTATCACCTGACTGAAAGGCATTGAATGAAGTAAATGACAGAGTCATTGTATTTGTACGAATCTTCTCTTCTAATTAATATTAATATAGAAGAGAATCTCAAAAATAGATTTTGATAAGACCTTACCCTTCTCTGAAGGGTAAGGCCTTATCAATTTTTCACTTTCGCATGTATAGTATTCCCCATAGTAAGTGCATTTCCCCTACTATAGGGATGACCCTGATCCAGAATATGAACCATAGAAAAAGATACCCAGTAAACCAATCACAATAATACCAGTTACAGTAGCTATCAACCAAAGAGGGATCCTTCCAGTGGTTTCGGCCATTTCTCTTACTCCCTTTCACATTTTATTAAGTGGTCATGCTCGAGACATAAACAGTCATAGCATAGATAATTATGAGTATTGGATCTATTCGAATGGAGTGAGAATATTCTCATTGTTCCTAATTGAAAAAATAATTAGAGAATAGAACAGCAAGTACAAAAATGAGTAGCAACCCCCAGAAGAGGCTGGTACGATTCAATTCAACATTTTGTTTGTTCGGGTTTGATTGTGTCATATCTCCATACCTTTTTTTAGATAGAGTTTATCGTTGGATGAACTGCATTGCCGATATTGATCCCAAGAAAAAAACTGTCGGGACAGCTAGCCCGTGAATGGCCAACCATCTAACTGTAAAAATCGGAAAAGTTCTATCTGTAGTCATTAGTGCCTCCTAAAAAGATCTAGTAAATTCATCGAGTTGCTCTAACGGATCGAAACGGCCAGTTACTAATGGAACCTCTTGTCGGCTTTCTGTGAAATACTCATTCGGCCGGGGGCTCCCAAACACATCATAAGCCAAACCCGTGCTGACAAATAACCAACCTGCAATGAATAGAGAAGGTATGGTAATGCTATGGATAACCCAGTATCTAATACTAGTAATAATGTCAGCAAAGGAGCGTTCTCCCGTATTCCCAGCCATGCTCAGCTCCATATATTATTGTAAAGTCAGTCAAGGGGGAATTGATCCCATGAAAGATAGAGATCAGGAAATGGAAAACTACTGATATCTTCTCCAATCCTTGTTCGATTGTCAATGTTATACCAAGGGTATCTTTGAAGTCTACTGGACCAGTATAACTAGCCTTCTTCTGACACAGCAATAAAATTTTTATGAGTATCGAGAAGGAACGGGATAGAATTATTCTGTTCCTGCCAACAGTTATTCCATCTCTGTTTGGTCGACTGAATCCCAACAGAAATAAGAGAATATTGCATGTTCTGAGGTCCAGACGTAAGGAACCCTCTCAATCGATGTTGTAACAATTGCATAGACTATGGAAATTTTGATTGGAATTAGCTTCTACATACAGGTGGCTGTAGAACCGAAAAAGAGGATGAGTGCCGCTTGCAAAGGGTATTAATCACTGTCAATACAACTCATCCAGAATATGATACTTTTACCCCCTTCCTTTTTCATTCCGACATGAAATTATGTCCGTGTAGATGATCCCAGTAATTCAGATTGCACGGGGATCATTGGTGCTATGCAGATGTATGCTGCTCTTCCAATAGTATCCGGCGCAGGTGGAGTTATCCCACGGACTTATTATATAGTACCTTGTATTAACGAGTAGGTGTTACTCATTAGATAAAACCAAGTGTATAGTGCAATAGAACCTAGTCAATTTTATGTGAAATTACGAGTTACTCGGGTGGAATTCTTGTAATATCGGGCTCTACTAGCTCTAAGAATGAATATTGAAAAAATAGAATCCATCTAGAGGGTCGAATGATTGGATAAATAAGATCTAGAAATGAAAGGACAAACTGGATATTCATATTCTTACACCTAAATGTGAAATTCACAAAACTTTGAATATGTCTGTAGAAGAGGTTTTTTACGGTCCAGTCTCTGGACCGATAGCTATTGGTAAAGAAGAAAATGCCAGGTGATCCAATCGTACTGATTGAGAATTCATTCACCTTGTAAGAAGAAAGATTACGTTCGACAATTTGTGAAGGGGTTCGCGGGTGCTATTCATGAGTTGCTCGATGAATGTGGGAATTTCTAGGATAATGAAGAGATTTCTACCATAGATTTCTTCTCATCTATGTTCGTTCATACATATCCTATAGTAGATATAGGATCCTGAATTGGTACGAATTGGGACAATTGATCTTTTGTATTCTGATCTCAAGGTTACGAAAAGAAAAATTTAGGTAATTGTCTCATGAAGATATGTATAAACCATATTTCATTCAGTCCTTCCACGCCTACTATAACTATAATTAGTTATTTCGGTTTCTTATTGGCTTCTATCATTTTCACCCTAGTCCTATTCATTAGCTCGAGCAAGATACAACTTATTTGAAATGAAGGAAGGGGAAACCCTCTAAGTTCACTATTTGAATTTCAATAATTTCGTGGATTCTCTCTATATAAATTTCTGATCATTGAGATTCATAGCAAATTCAGGGTACTATCCAGGATAGCTATTATCCCTACTTATTCCGTTGAATCGAAATGATTGAGGCTTTGCCATCCGGAATTGTGTTAGGTCTAATTCCTATAACTTTGGCCGGATTATTCGTAACTGCATATTCACAATACCGACGTGGTGATCAATTGGATATTTGATCCGGGAATATCCTCCCATTTAATTGGCCTCCTACTTTTCCTGGGAGGTCAGATTCCATTGCTCGTTCCAGTTGGAATGAATTCTCCATAATTTAGAGGGTTGGATTTGATAGGAACAGAATCACGCTCTGTAGGATTTGAACCTACGGCATCAGGTTTTGGAGACCTACGTTCTACCGAACTGAACTAAGAGCGCTTTCTTGAACATCCGGAGATAAAGGGAAGGGAAAATACCTTTTGTTTATATTCTTAGAGTAAAACACTTTCGCATCTGATACGATTCAATTATTTGATGTTCCATTCGAATCGATATCAAATGATCTTTCGTTCCTCTCTCTTTCCATAGAAAAGAAGGGAAAGGTAGGGATGACAGGATTTGAACCTGCGACATTTTGTACCCAAAACAAACACGCTACCAAGCTGCGCTACATCCCTTCTAATCATTAGACAATGTTATTTTATGGAATTCAAAATCTGTTTCCCACATTTTTCCACCTTCATTTCTCTTCGGTCTAGTGAGTGAAAAGACTTTATAATGCATGTAGGGTCTATTATCTAGAAGATAACTATTAATTAGCAAAATTTGGTGCTGAAACATCTTTTTCCTGTTCTATAAATAGGACCACAGCCCGGATAACATTATACATATATTCATAGTTCCAAGTTTCCCTAGGATTTTAACTATTAATACGGTTTAATCACTTACGCATTATGATCGATAAGGAGAATTTACAATGCAAGATCTAAAGACCTATCTTTCCACAGCGCCTGTGTTAGCTATTTCATGGTTGATTTTTGTAGCCGGTCTATTGATAGAAATCAATCGTTTTTTTCCAGATGCTCTGACTTTGACTTTTCCCTCTTTTTAATTTTTGTCCTCCCCTTAAAGCCAAGGTCAAAAAGATTGTGCTGGATTTCTTTCTCCTACCTCTTGGATAAATTAGTTGATTCAACCCAAAATAGATCTAAAATTGGGGATGGAATGGGGGGGGGGTAGAATCAAAGTAGAAATAGAAATCCAAAGATTCTTTCCACATTCAATTTTGTAAGTACAACTGAAAACTCCTGATCAAGGATTTTTTTACTTTCAAATGTTTCATCGTGGGATCTCCGGCTATCAACTTCTATCCCTTTTTCCTCTTTATTTTTCAGATCGAAAAGCAAAGTAGACCCAATATCCAGAGTAAGTTTATGGCCAAGAGCGGAGATGTAAGAGTAACAATTACTTTGGAGTGCACTAGTTGTACCCAAGATAGTGTTTATAAAAGATTCCCGGGGATTTCTAGATATACGACTCGTAAAAATCGACGCAATACACCTATTCGATTGGAATCAAATAAATTTTGTCCCTATTGTTACAAGCATACCATTCACGGAGAGATAAAAAAAAGAGATTAAACGTACTACTCCTACCCAGGGATAGGAATAGATCACAGATATAAAAAGAAATGGTATTTAAACAAGATCTTTAATGGAACGAGATTTTGAAAGATTTGGAATAAATAGTATTAAAAAGGTTCATGAAACAAACTATGGATAAACCCAAGCGATCTTTTCGTAGACATTTGACACCAATTCGTAGACATTTGTCACCAATTGGGTCGGGAGATCGGATCGATTATAAAAATATGAGCCTAATTAGTCGATTTATTAGCGAGCAAGGAAAAATATTATCCGGTCGAGTGAATAGATTAACCTCAAAACAACAACGTCTAATGACTAACGCTATTAAACGAGCTCGTATTCTATCTTTGTTACCTTTTCTTTATAATGAAAACTAATTTCATAGAAATAAACCTACTCCTTAATAAAATCGGAGTTGGATATCTGTTTGATAAAGATACAGATCTTGAGTCTATTGTCGAAAAAGTCGATAGGATTTCATTCTTGGAAAAGAATTGGATTGAATTCTTTTCGTTTCGTTCATTTCCAATAAAATATTGAAAAATTTGAAAATGTTTCGACCTTCCCGGAGGGAATTCTCCGGGAGAAGCTGTTCTATCCATTCCATCTTTACCTATTTCTTTCATCTATACCTAACCTATTTCATCACACGATAAGTTCTTCAAGATGGTGGAAAAGCAATTACTATCTAATACAGCTATTTGTGCAAGTGTTTTACGATTTGGAAGCAACTGCCTCTTGTACAAATATTGGATTAATCTGTTATAAGAGACTCCATTGGCACGGGCTGCTGCATTGATCCGAGTAATCCACAAACGACGAAGATCTCTCTTGCGTTTACCTCTATCTCGGTGGGCGGAAACTAAGGCTCTAGCTTTCCGTTGGTTAGCAGTTCGAAAAAGTTTCGAATGGGCCCCTCGAGAGCCTGATACAAATGCAAGAATCTTTTTCCGACGTTTTCGAGCTATATATCCACGTTTCACTCTGGTCATTGCAGTTTACTCTCATGAATCGCTAATCTTTTTCTCGGTTAGTCATTTGTTTGGTCCATTGAGAATAACACTGATTCTTCTTATTTAGAAAAGAAAAGTTCCAATGGCTTTTGCTACTGCAACCTTCCCAACCATAATTCCCTTTGGATAGGCATCTTCCAGGTAGGCAAGGGCTGGGACCTTGTACTGAGAATGAGAAAAAATCAATCATGGGTTTCATCGTTTCTATGGTTCTTTCTCCAACGGTAAGGTCCTCTCTATACGCCGGAGCCTCTTATTCATTTCCGAAATATGAGATGAGTATGTTATCGGTAACTTGTACAGTTTACCATCTCCAGCTCTACCCTTGAATCATCAAGTAATAAATACTCTCATTACAAGATCTATTCATACAGTAACGACGTGTAATTCTGGGGTTGGCCAGGTAGCTGACCCTGTTGTTCCGTTCTCGCAGCAATATGAGCATAAACTTTATGCTTCTTCAATTTGCATGATTTCCCCGCTCAATGGATTGATGACCATTCGCTACCAATGAGGAATTGCTTTTCATCCCACATCAAGGTGATTGGATTTGCACCAATGGAAACCATAAATTTCATCCCCGGTAAGGTTAGATGATGGATCTGTACTTGGTTACAGCGGGAAACTTCTTCTTTTATTCCGTTATAATAATTTCCCAGTCTGTTTCAGCTTCTGATCCAAACGAGTCGCACATACACCCTAGCACATACTCCTCTACGCTGAGGACATCCTCGAAGAGCAGGAGATTTTTTTCTATTCTCTATTGGCTGTCTTGCATTTCTAATAAGTTGTTGAATAGTGGGCATTCTGGCTGGATTGTATGCGGAATCGACTGGTTCGGATCGATCCTAACCATATCAGGTGATTATTAAATCAATCACTTTCCCTTTCCTTTTTTTTTTTTTTGAAAGGGAACAAAGAGATCAAATTACAGTTTACAGGTCATTTGAAAAATCAATTAAAAAGAAGATCTTCCGCTACGAGATCAACCTTCCGCTACGGCATCAACAATGCCATAAGCTTGGGCTTCTGTTGCTGACATAAAAACATCTCTGTTCAGGTCCCGTTGAATGACCTCTCCGGGGGTGCCCGTTCTTTCTATATAACATTTTGTTATGTAATCGCGAAGCATCGTTACGTGTTTCGATTCGTTATGAAAATCTGCGGCCGGTCCGTCATAATAGGTACTAGCAGGTTGGTGGATCATAACCCTAGCGTGAGGTAATGCTATACGTTTAGTAATTTCTCCCCCGATTAGGATGAAAGATCCCATTGAAGCAGCTACCCCCATGCATATTGTATGTACATCTGGTACTATTAGTGAGAAAATGAGAACATATCTTTATTTGCATCTTCTGCACTCAAATATACCATGAGACCCATGAGTTGATTTGCAATCTCGTGATTTATATCCTGAGCCAAAAAAAGTAATCTCTCTCGATAAAGTCGGTTGTATAAGTCGACCCAATTTGCATCTTCATCTCCAGGGGCTCGGAAAGGAACTTTTGGGACACCAACGGGCATTTGTTTTAATGGAAAGAAGTGAAGCACTATACTCTAATATGGGAACGTAAAGTATATCAGTGTCCATACATGAACTCTTCATCTCGGATGGATAGTATTCATAGGGGAGGTTTTTAACCTATCTGGAAATAGAGCTTTAGATTGATCAAAGATCCTTCAATTATTCGAGTTGATAATGTAACAAATCACACTTTTACCACTAAGCTATACCCGCCACGATCCAATTGTAACATACGAATCGATCTTTTGTCCAACCAATAGGAAGTACTTTTTTCTATGTTTTTTTTTTGTTTATTTTCTCAGTCAGGTTCCTATAACCCACAGGTCACTGCAACCCGTATGAATACATACGATATATAGAGACAGCACAATATCTGACAGCTATAGTCTTGCAGCCTTTCACCCAACGCATACCAATGCTTAGAAAATTTTTTTTGTCCTTTCATTTTATTATTATTTCTTTATACATTAAATAATAATGAAATACAAAATTTTTTATTTCAAAAAGGAAGGAAACCAATAAGAATATTTTTCATAATTCTGGCCATACTATTGACAACTTCCAGGGAACTTTCATATCATAATGATTGGTAGCCCCTATCGTCTAGTGGACCAGGACATCTCTCTTTCAAGGAGGCAACGGGGATTCGACTTCCCCTAGGGGGTAACCATGAAATAGGATATCCATTCGTTTGGTATCTTGACCTAAAGACTTTCAATTACTTTCTTGTTCCTGGGTCGATGCCCGAGTGGTTAATGGGGACGGACTGTAAATCCGTTGGCAATATGCCTACGCTGGTTCAAATCCAGCTCGGCCCAACCAATATCATCAATACCAATCTATCGGTATGGTTATATTCATGCCAATCATGGATGAAAAGATAATTGGTTTATTGAACCCCGATATCTATATCTATTCATATCATATAGATATGTGTCCAATTCCATATGAATTGATACTTTAAAAGATGAAAGAGAAGGATAAGATATTTCATCGACCTAGCGCTCACGTAATCTATACGATCTATCTAGCACCTACCATAGAATAAATATGATCCAATAGTAGGTGAACTGTACTGTATTGGGATTGTAGTTCAATTGGTTAGAGTACCGCCCTGTCAAGACGGAAGTTGCGGGTTCGAGCCCCCGTCAGTCCCCGATCCAATAAGTTATTCCATTCAGCTCTGAATCCCCGTAGAAGAGTGAAAAAGAGAATAGGGTTGAATAAATATACTAGAGATTTAGTATCTCTATCCATTAGATACATTAACCAGATCGATAATTCAGTTTGAAAAAAGACCCCTTCTTTCGGGGATAAAATCTAATCATCATTGTGAATCTGCAATAAATATTCTTCCCTCCCCGAAGAATCAAATTTTTCTTATAAAAAAACGTGGGAAGATAAATAGATTTTAGGGTTACACAGAGGTAGTCCTCCTAAGTCGGAATCCCACGGAGATCCCCTATAGATAATTCCCAATGATTGAAAGTAGATCTTCCTTCTGTTCTTCTCCATGAATATTGATTTCATTCTAATACTTATTTTTCATGATCGATAGCCAGTGGATTTCTAGACACTCTATTGTATTTCCAAGAATGATCATGTCAGGATCTGGACAGACTAGTCCTTCTCTCTCATTCCAGGGTCATGAGTGGGCTTCTGGATAAATTTGATATGGGATACTTCTATATCATCACCGGACCAGATAGGTTAAAGATTCCATCTAAACCTTGGAAATCCAAGCGAAATACCTCTCATGTCTGACGAACGTCTTCTGGAGTAGCAGAAGGTTCTTATTCGTACGAATCCTATTCTTTCAAAATGATACAGACATGTGTTGATCGGAATGTTTTCTGATACACGTTTCCTACGAGTCTTATCAAAAGTGATCATATTATGTTATACTATTTCCATCGAAGAATTCATTCAATCCGTTAGTTAGATTCCGTTACTCGAACCGATTTTCTCAATTACATTTATTTCATGGATCTTGAAAGATTCATCTCTATGGGATCAAATCTCGAGCGAGCTATTTTTGAACGAAGTAAAGATCAGGAGATCATGGAAGTAAATAACCTTGGGATTTATTGCTGTTGCACTGTTCCTTGCAGTTCCTACTGCTTTTTTTACTTATCCTTTATGTTAAAACGGCCAGTGGAAGCAGTGAGAAAGCACTTGATTTTTATGAAAATGGAGTGATTACTGATAACTAGATAGATTCAAATGATCCAGATCATTAGTATAAAATAGGTTATGGGATCTATTATATTACAACCAATACAGGGTAGGGGCTGCTTTTTCATTTCTTTTGAGAAGAAAAAGAAGTAGTACGAAGGAAAAGTATCTAACCTTTTCTTTTGTACTACTTCTTCTACACCCATATATAGATAAATATATCTTAATAGTACTTGTCCATATATGGTAAATGTAGGATGAAGGACCTCGTACCATAAAAGAGCGGAGCTGATCACCTTCTTCATGCCCCTGGAAAATAGATCCAATGTTAGACAGACTTTATTCTGAACGTACTTGCGGATTGTTTAAGATCAAAGTTTAACATTTTTTTCCGGTACGAACATCGTTTTCTAGTACATATTAGATATGGAACTTGAAATGGTATAAGAAAAAGCAAAGGGATCTATTACTTAGACTTATGTCCCCATATTTTTATGAGAACGGAATTCATATCGGATCCGATCAATTCGGAACCATCCGGTAAAACATGAGGGACTATTTCTATTTCTACTAAGAGAGAGATCGTTCTTCAGTGGAAGAAACAATATTATCAACTCATTCTAGAAAAGAACTAATTTATTAAAAACCTGTTTAGAGAGAATCAGATTTGTCATAGGAAAATGATAATGATAAGGGATTATGCACATCCCTTACGGGGATAAAGAGGAAATAATTCCATGGAAAGAGTCTTTCAATTTGGAATGAAGACTAAATATTACTGGATCCTTATGGAACAGAAGAGATTCTCATGCATGATCTGGAAGGAACGCAATAATTGATTCTTAAGCATTACCATTATAGTCCACTTCTCCCCCATACTACGAGTGAAAGGGAAAAGGTAAAAACTACCATTAAAGCAGCCCAAGTTATATCGACTATATCCATATAGGTCATGTTCTCTAAACAAAGAATGATTTCATCATCGAGATGATAAGGGAACTATTAACGATAGTGCAAAGTTTAAGTTGAAATGGTCTACCTATTCTGAACGTTACGGACGTTTGAGCTGATATGAGAGATAAAGAAATCCATTTGTTCATTGACCAACGAGTTGCTATTACTAACTCGAGGGTTGTACATTCACGACGGAGTCGGGGATAAAATGCACGTAACTCACTATCTATATTGGTAATATGTACCAATATGTCTCTAGAGGTTCTGTAATGGAAATACAGACTTTTCCTTCCATTTACTTACCTCAACAAGGCGACACCCGGATTCGAACTGGGGATGGAGGATTTGCAGTCCTCTGCCTTACCGCTTGGCTATGTCGCCGAGATATGGGAATGCCATGGACAGATTGAATCATTCGTCCGTCCTTTAAGTATAGTATGAGATGTATGCTAAAGTCAACCATAAAGTAAATGGATCTAATTTGTTCTCCGTCTTTCAATCTTACTATTTTCATTAGGAAATTTTTCTAAGTGAGATTAACATTTAAGAATGGTTTGATTCATTCGTTCATAGCTCCATTTCACGTGGTTGGATGAAAGTATCAAAGTACCTCTTTTCTTATCTT
This sequence comes from Larix kaempferi, assembly GCA_027924585.1. Classification (NCBI taxonomy): domain Eukaryota; kingdom Viridiplantae; phylum Streptophyta; class Pinopsida; order Pinales; family Pinaceae; genus Larix; species Larix kaempferi. Next base: position 18,407 of record BSBM01002004.1, read on the forward strand.
TTTTTTTTTTTTTTCTAATTGGAAGTATATCTGGATACGGGTAGAATCTCACGGGATATAGTGAACACTGAATATACATCCAAATCTTTTTTTGTCGGATTGATCCATATAGATCAATCGGGAATAATTGAATAGACTTTTTCACGGATGGGAAACTTCCAATGCGATTAGATGAAAATGAGGGAGCGTTTACAATCCCCGAATTTGGTAAGATACAATTTGAAGGATTTTGTCGTTTCATCGATCAGGGCTTGATGGAAGAACTTCATAATTTTCCGAAAATTGAGGGATACAGATAAAGAAATTGAATTCAGGCTTTTTGGTAATGAATATGAATTAGCAGAACCTTTCATAAAAGAGAGAGATGCTGTATATCAGTCCCTTACATATTACTCTGAATTATATGTACCAGCAAGATCGATTCGGAGGAATAGTAGGAAGATACAGAAACAAACTGTATTTCTCGGAAATATTCCTTTAATGAATTCCCCATGGAACATTTGTAGTAAATGGAATTTACAGAATCGTGGTGAATCAAATATTAATAAGTCCCGGTATTTATTACCGTTTGGAATTAGACCATAATAGAATAAAACTATATATATACTGGCACTCTGATTTCAGATTGGGGGAAGAAGATCGAAATTAGAGATATGATGTGGGAGAAAGGATATGGGCTCGTGTAAGCAGAAAACGAAAAATATCTATTCCAGTTCTATTATCAGCTATGGGTTTAAATCTCGAAGAGATTCTGGACAATACTCGCTATCCCGAAAGATTTTTCTTTTTACTGAAGAAGAAGAAGGGGAAGTGGGATAGGGAGGAATATCTTTGGTCGAGGGGAAAATGCCATTCTGGAGTTTATAAAAAACTCTACTGTGTAAGTGGCGATTTGGTATTTTCCGAGTCTCTATGTAAAGAATTGCAGGAAAAATTTTTCCGACAAAGATGTGAATTGGGAAAGATTGGTCGACGAAATCCGAACCAAAAACTGAACCTTGATATACCCGAGAACGAGATTTTTTCATTACCACAAGATGTATTGGCTGCTGTGGATTTACCTTATCGGAGTGAAATTTGGAATGGGTACACTCGATGATATAGATCACCTCAGAAATCGACGTATTCGTTCTGTAGCAGATTTATTACAGAATCAATTTAGATTAGCTCTAGGTCGTTTGGAAGATGCAGTTCGAAGAAACTATACACAGAGCAACCAAGCGTAGATCAACTCCTCAGAACTTGGTAACTTCAACTCTATTAAAAAGCACTTTTCAAGATTTTTTTGGTTCACATCCCTTATCCCAATTTTTGGATCAAACTAATCCATTGACGGAAATAGCTCATGGGCGAAAAATTGAGCCATTTAGGCCCTGGGGGCTTAACAGGGCGAACTGCTAGTTTTCGGACACGGGATATTCATCCCAGTTATTATGGGCGTATTTGTCCAATCGATACGTCCGAAGGAATGAATGCTGGACTTGTTGCATCATTATCTATTCATGCAAAGATTGATCATTGCGGTTCTTTACAAAGTCCATTCTATAAGATCTCTGAGAGATCGAGAGAAGAACATATGGTTTATCTATTACCGGGAGAAGATGAGGATGAATACTATCGGATAGCTACGGGAAAATATTTGGCGTTAATCAAGGGATTCAAGAAGAACAAATTACTCCAGCTCGATACCGACAAGAATTTATAGTTATTGCATGGGAACAAATTCATTTCAGAAGTATTTTTCCTTTCCAATATTTTTCCGTTGGAGTTTCCCTTATTCCTTTTCTCGAACATAATGATGCGAATCGCGCTCTAATGGGTTCTAATATGCAGCGTCAAGCAGTTCCAACTTTTTTCGACCCGAGAAGTGCATTGCCGGAACTGGGTTGGAAGGTCAAGCAGCTCTAGATTCAGGAAGTGTAGCTATAGCTACACAAGAGGGAAGGATTGAGTATATCGATGCTACAAATATTACTTCATCGGGTTAATGGAGACACTGTACGAACAGAATTGGTTATATATCAACGTTCTAATACCAATACTTGTACGCATCAAAAACCTCAAGTTCGTCAAGGGGAATGTGTAAAAAAGGGACAAATTCTGGCGGACGGTGCGGCTACGGTAGGGGGAGAAACTCTCTTTGGGAAAAAACGTTTTAGTAGCTTATATGCCCATGGGAAGGATACAATTTTGAAGACGCAATAACTCATTAGTGAACGTCTGGTATATGAAGATATTTATACCTCTTTCCATAACGTAAGATACAGGATTGAAATCTGTATGACAAGCCAGGGTCCCTGAAAGAATCACTAGAGAAATACCTCATTTAGATGCTCATTCACTTCGTCATTTGGACGAAAATGGTCTTGTAATGCTAGGATCTTGGATAGAAACAGGTGATGTTTTGGTAGGTAAATTAACGCCTCAAACCACAGAAGAATCATTATGTGCCCCGGAAGGAAGATTATTACAAACCATATTTGGTATTGAGGTATCCACTGCGAGAGAAAAATTGTCTCAGAGCACCTATAGGTGGAAGGGGTCGAGTTATTGATGTGAGATGGATCAATAGAGTAGATGATTCCGGTGATAATGCGGAAACAGTCCACGTATATATATCACAAAAACGTAAAATACAAGTGGGTGATAAAGTAGCGGTGATAAAGTAGCTGGAAGGCATGGTAATAAAGGTATTATTTCAATAGTTTTGCCCAGACAAGATATGCCCTATTTGCAAAATGGAATACCAGTTGATATGGTATTGAATCCATTAGGGGTACCTTCACGAATGAATGTAGGACAGATCTTTGAATGTTTGCCCGGTTTAGCAGGAAACCTGATGAACAAACATTATAGAATAACACCTTTTGACGAAAGATACGAGCGAGAAGCTTCGAGAAAACTAGTGTTTCCTGAGCTTTATAAAGCTAGTGAGCAAACAGCTAATCCATGGGTATTCGAACCGGATCATCCTGGAAAACATAGATTAATCGATGGAAGAACAGGAGATGTTTTTGAACAACCTGTTACAATAGGAAAAGCTTATATGTCGAAATTGAGTCATCAAGTTGATGATAAAATACATGCACGTTCGAGTGGACCTTATGCACGGGTTACACAACAACCTCTTAGAGGAAAATCCAAACGAGGGGGGCAACGAGTAGGAGAAATGGAAGTTTGGGCTTTAGAAGGTTTTGGTGTTGCTTATATTTTACAAGAGATGCTTACTCTCAAATCTGACCATATTAGAACTCGTAATGAAGTACTTGGTGCCATTATAACTGGAGGGCCAATACCTAAACCTGACACTGCTCCAGAATCTTTCCGATTGCTCATTCGAGAATTACGATCTTTAGCTCTAGAATTGAATCATGCTATTATATCTGAGAAAGACTTTCAGATAGATAGGGAGGAAGTTTGATCAGAATGAATCGAGATCTTTTATGATTGACCGGAATAAACATCAACAACTTCGAATTGGATTAGCTTCTCCCGAACAGATTTGTGCTTGGTCCAAAAAAATTTTACCTAATGGCGAGATAGTTGGACAGGTGACTAAACCCTATACTCTACATTATGAAACTAATAAACCAGAAAGAGATGGATCGTTTTGTGAAAGAATCTTTGGACCTATCAAAAGTAGAGTTTGTGCTTGTGGAAATTCTCCAGGGATCGGAAATGAGAAGATAGACTCAACATTTTGCACACAATGTGGAGTTGAATTCGTTGATTCTCGAATTCGAAGATATCGAATGGGATACATTAAACTGGCATGTCCGGTGGTTCACGTATGGTATTTGAAACGCCTTCCCAGTTATATTGCGAATCTATTAGCTAAAACTCGGAAAGAATTAGAAGGCCCAGTATACTGCGATGTGTGACTTGATCACAAGTTCCGATCATACAGATCCGTAATAAGGAACTGTCATCCTATTCAATCTCATTGGGATGCCTTTAGCTCTGACATGTCCCTCCGGAGGAGTAGCATGAAGCTCAGAATTATAAGCATCTTGAAGAGATGTTGAGAAAGAGGAATTAGTCCAGGGTTTAGATATTCTGTATAAAATTGCTAATTGAACTTCGTGAAAACACTTCTGTTCATATAATGGAATTCAAAAGTAATTCTCTTTCACTTGGGTTATCCCTGAATAGAGGTATTCCGGACCGAAGATATGGCTATAGGAGTCTATTCATCGCACATATGCTTCGATCGATAGTATTGTAACCATCGAAGTGAAGCAAGCAGGAACCTAAAGGATCAAATGGAACGAGATAAAGACAAGTAAATCCCTAATTGAAGATCTTTTCAAGAATAAATGGATTGTTCGGAAGGGAGGAGACTGCTCAATAATTCCATATCTACGTTGTAGAATCGTAAAGGAATACTCAATTTCACCTGGAACTTGAGCAGAGAGTAGCGGTCTTTCTTCAGAGCGAAAAAGAGTGCATTTTTTTCTATAGTTACTTGAGCCGGATGAGAGGAAACTTTCACGTCCGATCCTGAGGGGGGGAAATCTTAGAATAACCTATCCGAATCTTTTTCTTGCTAGGCCCATAGCTAACAAACCAACTTTATTGAGATCACGGGGTACATTCAATTATGAGATTCAATCCTGGAGAGATATTATTCCTCATTACCTCTCTGCTCGTCCTCATTACCTCTTTGCTCGAGGTTCTGGAACATTTAAAGAGAGAGAAATAGCTACTGGGGGAGATGCTATCAGGGAACAACTAACTGGTCTGGATCTGCAAATGATTATAGATCGTTCACATATGGAATGGAAGAACTTGGTGGAATTGAAATGGAATAGATTGGAGGAGGATCAAGAATTTACTGTGGATGGATGGGAGGATGAAACAATTCGAAGAAGAAAGGATTTTCTGGTTGGACGCATGAAATTGGCTAAACATTTTCTCCGAACAAATATAGAACCAAAATGGATGGTCTTATGCCTATTACCAGTTCTTCCTCCCGAACCGAGGCCAATCGTTCAATTAGGTGAAGGTGGACTTATTACCTCATCAGATCTAAATGAACTTTATCGAAGAGTTATCAATCGGAATAATGCTCTTACAAATTTATTAGCAAGAAGTGGATCTGAGTCATTTGTTATTTGTCAAAAAAAATTGATCCAGGAAGCCGTAGATGCACTTCTCGATAATGGCATCTGTGGACAACCAATGAGAGACAGTCATGATAGGCCTTATAAATCGTTCTCAGATGTGATCGAAGGCAAAGAGGGAAGATCTCGTGAAAATTTACTAGGGAAACGAGTTGATTATTCAGGTCGTTCCGTTATTGTGGTAGGTCCCTTTCTATCATTGTATCAATGTGGATTACCCTCAGAAATAGCAATAGAGCTTTTTCAAGCATTTGTAATTCGTAGTCTCATTGGACGACATATTGCTCCCAACCTAAGAGCTGCTAAAAGTATGATTCGAGATAAGGGACCCATTGTATGGGAAGTACTTCAAGAGGTTATGCAAGGACATCCCGTATTGTTGAATCGAGCACCTACCTTACACAGATTAGGAATACAAGCGTTTCAACCTATTTTAGTAGAAGGACGTGCCATTCGTTCACATCCATCGGTTTGTGGAGGATTTAATGCGGACTTTGACGGAGATCAGATGGCTGTCCATGTACCTTTATCTCTGGAAGCTAGAGCAGAAGCTCGTTTACTCATGTTTTCTGAGACAAATCTTTTGTCTCCAGCTATCGGAGATCCTATTTCTATACCGACTCAGGATATGCTTCTTGGACTTTATATATCAACGGTCGGAAATAATCAAGGTATTTATGGGAATAGGTACCATCCGTATCACTCGGAAAAGAAAAGGTTTTCCTGTAAGAAACCTTCCTTTTATAGTTATGATGATGTGCTCAGAGCTTATCGACAGAAACGAATTGACTTATACAGCCCCTTATGGCTCCGGTGGGGGGAAGTAGATTTACGTATCATTACCTCAGTAAACCAAGAAGCCCCTATCGAGGTTCAATACGAATCTTTGGGTACCTTACACGAAATCCATGAACATTTTCGAATAAGAAAAGGTAGAATGGGGGAAATTCTTAATATATACATTCGAACAACTGTTGGTCGTACTCGTTTCAATCGAGAAATGGAAGAAGCCATACAAGGTTTTGCCCGTTCTGAACACCCAAAGAAATCACTACCAGCTCTCAGGATCTAATGTAATTGATCTTATGATCTTTTCATTAGTGCAGATATAGAGATCGAGGAAGCCTTCGAATAACCGGCTTGAACCCATTGCTTAATCCTGCTCATGAAAATATGGAGATTTTTCCTTATGAAGGAACGAACTAGATTGCCCTTTGATAATTTGCCCTTTTATAATAAAGTGATGGATAAAACTGCCATTAAAAAGCTTATTAGCAGATTAATAGATCACTTCGGAATGACATATACATCACATATCTTGGATCAACTCAAGACTTCAGGTTTTCAACAAGCTACTGATACAGCTATTTCATTAGGAATTGATGATCTTTTAACAGCACCTTCCAAAGGATGGCTCGTCCAAGATGCGGAGCAACAAGGTTCTGTTTCGGAGAAACAGAATCATTATGGGAATGTACATGCAGTAGAAAAATTACGTCAATCGATCGAGATATGGTATGCTACAAGTGAATATTTGAGAAAAGAAATGAATCCGAATTTTAGCATGACTGATCCCTTAAATCCAGTACATGTTATGTCCTTCTCAGGAGCTAGGGGAAATACATCTCAGGTTCACCAATTAGTAGGTATGAGAGGATTAATGTCAGATCCTCAAGGACAAATCATTGATCTACCCATTCGAAGGAATTTACGCGAAGGGCTCTCTTTAACGGAATATATTATTTCCTGTTATGGGGCTCGTAAAGGAGTTGTGGATACTGCTGTACGAACAGCAGATGCTGGATACCTCACACGTAGACTCGTTGAAGTGGTTCAACACATCGTAGTACGTAGAACAGATTGTGGCACTATCCGAGGTATTTTCGTAAGTTCCATTCGAGGTCGAGAGAGGGACAGAAATGAAATTTTTGTACGAACACAAATACTGATTGGCCGTGTGCTAGCAGACGATGTATATATAAATAGGAGATGCATTGCCACGCGCAATCAGGATATTGGGGTTGGACTTGCCAATCAATTAATAAACCCTCGAACACAACCAATATATATACGAACCCCCTTTACTTGCAAGAGTATATCTCGGATTTGTCAATTATGTTATGGTCGGAGTACTACTCACAGTCACTTGATCGAATTGGGAGAAGCAGTAGGTATTATTGCAGGCCAATCCATTGGGGAACCAGGAACTCAACTAACACTAAGGACTTTTCATACCGGGGGGGTATTTACTGGTGATATTGCAGAACATGTACGAGCCCCTTTCAATGGAAAGATTGAATTCAATGAGAATTTGGTTTATCCTACACGTACATGCAATGGACATCCTGCTTATCTATGTCATAATAACTTATCCATCACTATTGATGGCCAGGATCAAGTACAGAACTTAACCATTCCACCACAAAGTTTGCTTTTGGTTCAGAATGATCAATATGTGGAATCGGAACAAATTATTGCCGAAGTTCGTGCTAGAACATCTTCCTTCAAGGAAAAAGTTCGCAAAAATATATATTCTGACCTAGAAGGAGAAATGCACTGGAGTACCAATGTGTGTCATGCACCTGAATATGTACACGGTAATGTTCATCCTATACTCAGGACGGGTTATCTATGGATATTATCGGGAGGTATATACGGATCCAGTGTAGTACCCTTTCCATTTCATAAGCATCAGGATCAAGTAGATGTTCAACCTTTTGTTGCCAAACATCAATCACTTTCCGATTCTTACGTGGATCAAGTGGAACATAGATCAGGTTATTCAAACTGCTATGGGAAGGAAGAACAAATCTTCAGTTATTCAGAAACTGATCGGACCATATCCAACGAGCATCGAGACTCTATTTATGTCACCTTTTCCCCTAGGAATTACAATATTAAGGGGAAAAAGCAAATGAATCGATTCATCGTCCCATTGCAGTGTGATAAAGAATGGGGAAAAAGAATAATACCTTGTCCTGATGCGATTCTTAGAATACCAAAAAGTGGTATTCTACAGAGAAATTCCATTTTTGGATATTATAATGTAGAATATGGAATACCTGATGGGCCGGATATGGCAACACCCTTTTCCCTTCCCTTTTCCCTTGATTTATCGAGGGAAGGAGACAACTTGCAGATTCAAGTTAGCAATTCTATTTCGTACGAAGATAGTGAACGAATCCAAGTAATGAGTGACACAAGTATTCCATTGGTTCGAACTTGTCTAGGATTTGATTGGGAACAAATAGATTCTATAGAATCTGGGGCTTATGCCTCTCTTACTTCAGTAAAAACAAATAAGATCGTTAGCAATATGATTCAAATTAGCTTGATTAAATACCCCCCTTTTTCCATGGGGAGAAGGGACAATAAAGCAAGTTCAAATTTTATGTTCCATAACAAATTGGACTACACTAATCTTGTCTCTTCCAATGGGGAGAGTCCATTAATTAGTAAGCATCAAGGAACTATTTGTTCATTTTCTAATGGAGAAGAAGACAGTGGATCCTTTATGGTTCTGTCACCATCCGACTGTTTTCGAGTCGTTCTATTCAATGATTCAAAATGTAATGATATGGTAAATAAATCAAATAGAGAGGATCCTATGAGAAAAATCATTGAATTTTCGGGTCTCTTGGGTCATTTACATAGTATCACCAACCGTTTTCCATCCTCCCATTTTCTAACTTCTAAAAAAGTATTGTCAAAGAAACATTCCATTTTCCACAATTCTTTCAATACTTTCCAAGTACCTAAATACTATTTCATGGACGAAAATACGAAAATTTTTAATTTCGATCCGTGCAGGAACATCATTTCCAATTTCTTGGGTCCAAATTGGTACTCTTCCTCATCCGAATTCTGCAAAAAAACATTTCCAGTAGTTAGTCCTGGACAATTTATTCCTGAAAGTGTATGTATATCCGAGGATGAACCACTCCCCGAATCTGGTCAAATAATAGCAGTTGATGAGGAATCTTTAGTCATTAGATCAGCTAAACCCTATTTGGCTACTCGAAAAGCGACTGTTCATGGTCATTATGGAGAAATTCTTGACAAAGGAGATACATTGATAACATTGATATATGAAAGGTTCAAATCCAGTGATATAATTCAAGGTCTTCCTAAAGTTGAACAATTGTCAGAAGCCCGTTTAAATAATTCAATATCGATGAATCTGAAAGAAAGTTTTGAAAATTGGACCGGAGATATGACAAGATTTCTTGGAAGTCTTTGGGGGTTATTCATCAGTGCTAGGATAACTATGGAACAAAGTCAGATTCATTTGGTCAATCAGATTCAAAAAGTTTATCGATCCCAAGGGGTACGAATTTGTGATAAGCATATAGAGATTATTGTACGCCAAATGACATCGAAAGTATTAATTTCAGAAGATGGAACGGCTAATGTTTTTTCACCCGGGGAACTCATTGGATTATCACGAGCACAGAGAATGGATCGTGCTCTGGAAGAGGCAATCTACTATCAAACTATGTTATTGGGAATAACAAGGGCATCTCTGAATACTCAAAGTTTTATATCCGAAGCGAGTTTCCAGGAAACTGCTCGGGTCTTAGCTAAAGCTGCTCTACAAGGTCGTATCGATCGGTTGAAAGGCTTGAAGGAAAATGTTATTCTCGGGGGGATTATACCTGCCGGTACTGGACAGCATATCCGCCGTTCAGGGAAACGGAACGGAATGGATCCAATAATGGGGAATAGGAATCTATTTAGCAACAAAGTGAAAGATATTTTATTTCATCATGACAAAGTTTCTTTTTTTTCCATTCAAGAACATTCTCACAATATATTGAAACAGCCATTAAAATAGTCTTGATAAATAGTCTTGCTTGATAAAGAGATTTCTTATTACTTGATAAAGAGATTTCTTATTATGTTCATGAATATTCATTCTATAATATAATAGGAATAATATAAAATATTCTATGAATGAGAACGTTTATACCACGTACTATACAGACAGGCAATCTTTGAGATGTAATCGATTCCGTTGGAATAATTAGATATTACGGTCCATGTTATTTCGTTATTTTGGGGAGGAAAGCGAACGAGAATGAGCAAAAGATATTGGAACATTTATTTGGAAGAGATGATGGAAGCAAGAGTTCATTTAGGACATAAAACTAGGAAATGGAATCCTAAGATGGCACCTTACATTTTTACAGAGCGTAGAGATACTCATATTATAAATCTGGCTAAAACTGCTCGTTCTTTATCAGAAGCTTGTGATCTGGCGTTTGATATAGCAGGTAGGGGAAAACAATTCCTGATAGTCGGTACGAAATATCAAGCAGCTGATTTAGTAGCATCAGCTGCTACAGAAGCTCGATGTCATTATGTAAATAGAAAATGGCTTGGTGGTATGTTAACTAATTGGTCTACTACAGAGACGAGACCTCAGAAGTTCAAGGATTTAAAAAAAGAACAAGATACGGGACGATTCAATCGACCTCCAAAGAAAGAAGCAGCAATGCTCAAGAGACAATTGGACCAATTGCAGAAATATCTAGGTGGGATTAGATACATGACGAGCTTACCCGATATTGCGATAATTACCAATCAACAAGAAGAATCCATTGCTCTTGGGGAATGTAGAACTTTGGGTATTCCGACAATTTGCTTAGTTGATACAGATTGTGATCCAGATCTCGTAGATATCCCAATTCCAGCCAATGATGATGGTATAGCTTCAATCCAATTGATCCTGAACAGATCAACGTCAGCAATTTGCGAAGGAAGGTCATTAAGGTCATTATAGCTATATGAAAGGCTAATAGATAGTGAATTAGTAATAATAATAAAATAGAAAAAAGGGGGGAGGACCTGAAGATTTACTGAGTTGGCTGCTATTCCATCCAAGATATCGTAAGAGCAAATTTCATTTATTGGTTTGGTTTGCTGATCCAAATTGAAAAATATTCTTAATGGAATAACCATTTTATTATCTCGTGACATCAAAAATTCTGATGAGAGTGAAATAATGGAGGAATCCCTCATTCGACAAAAATCATTTCTTTTCTTCTTTAAGTTAATCTTTACAAGGGGGTAATATGGATATGGATATCGTACAATCTCCTATTAGCACACTGAATCATATCTACGAGATATCCGGTGTGGAGGTGGGTCAACATTTTTATTGGCAAATAGGGGGGTTTCAAGTTCATGCACAGGTACTTATAACTTCTTGGGTTGTAATTGCTGTCTTATCAGGTTCAGCTACCATAGCTGTTCGAGATCCACAAACCATTCCTACCGGTGGACAAAATTTTGTCGAATATATTCTCGAATTTCTTCGGGACTTGGCCAGAACTCAGATTGGAGAGGAAGAATATGGTCCCTGGGTTTCTTTTATTGGAACTATGTTTCTATTTATCTTTGTTTCTAACTGGTCAGGTGCTCTTCTTCCTTGGGGAATTATAAAATTACCTCATGGGGAGTTAGCCGCACCTACAAATGATATTAATACTACGGTTGCTCTAGCTTCGCTTACGTCAGTAGCATATTTCTATGCAGGTCTTGCAAAGAAGGGGTTAGGTTATTTTGGTAAATATATTCAGCCAACCCCAATACTTTTACCAATTAACATCTTAGAGGATTTTACAAAACCTTTATCACTTAGTTTTCGACTTTCTGGAAATATATTAGCCGACGAATTGGTAGTTGCTGTTCCTGTTTCTCTGGTACCTTTAGTAGTTCCTATACCTGTAATGTTCCTGGGATTATTTACTAGCGGTATTCAAGCTCTGATCTTTGCAACTCTAGCCGCAGCTTATATAGGTGAATCCATGGAGGGTCATCATTAAATCACTAAATAACTGTCTGATCAGACAGAATATTTTCTAAGTATCGTACCAACTCATGACTTGATATTATGGTAGAAGCAAATCGGAATTCTTAGTAACAAGAGCTTGGTAAGAAGATTTAGCATCAGTTAACTATTAATTCCGTCCATTAGATCTCCAGATAGAGCGGATCAGATTGGTTCATTTGTATAGAGATATGAAAAAAAAAAGGATCGAACAGGTTCACTAATCGGATAAAGAATGTACCCCGGCATAGAACGATTCAATTTTTGTTCCTAGTAAGGGGAGGATTTTTTCACATTTTTACTTTGTATATAGTTCGTTTTATATATTAATCCATTTATATTTATTATAAGCCTTATAGATTATATGGATTAATATATAATCTATAGATGTTATATATAATTACTTATAGGCTCTTACGCAGTCTATTCTCTTTCCGTGATAAGAATTAATATGTCTAATAAAAAGGAATCTGTATTTTCAATATTATGAATAAGAAATATTTTCATGATGAAATATTTTCATAGGGAATAATAGGTTTCCCTATTCGTTTATATTATCACTTTGAGATCATCAATAAATCTTTTGGGTTCTTAGTTGTTCGGAAGAAATCGTTCCATAATTGAACCATTGGTGAACACTCAACAGATGAAACTGTCGTATTATCAACTATTTCCCAACCTTAGTAAGAGGAGATTACCATGGATCCCTTAATTTCTGCTGCTTCCGTTATTGCTGCTGGATTATCTGTAGGGCTTGCTTCCATTGGACCCGGTGTTGGTCAGGGCACTGCTGCGGGCCAAGCTGTAGAAGGTATTGCGAGACAACCAGAAGCGGAAGGTAAAATACGAGGTACCTTACTGCTAAGTTTAGCTTTTATGGAAGCTTTAACTATTTATGGATTAGTTGTGGCCCTAGCACTTCTATTTGCAAATCCCTTTGTTTGATTCTGAAAACAAAGATCCCTACACCTCGTCATTACATTAGTATTTCTCCAATAATTTCCTTGTTCAGCTGCTCTTTTAGGGGATAGGCTGATCCGAATAATTAGCAAATGAATTATTGTCTTTCTTCCTATACCTATACTTCGGTCAGAAAGATTCATGACGCGTGCGGCAGGGAAGGGAGTGGATAGGAAAAGCAAATTTTTTTTATCCTTATATAAGACCTGGGACTAAGTATCCCAAATATTATTATCCAGAACTAGATAGGATCAAATAAGAAAAGAACAAAATTCTGTAGAACATATCCTTATCTATAAGGGGAGAGCGTATGAAAAATGTAATTGATCCTTTCATTTCCTTGAGTTATTGGCCTTCCGCTGGGGGTTTCGGGTTAAATACCAATATTTTAGAAACAAATATAATAAATCTAAGTGTGGTGCTTAGTGTACTGATCTATTTTGGAAAGGGAGTGTGTGCGAGTTGTATATTCGAATAATATGGCTGGGCCCAACCAGCTGCACTTTGGAGATAGAAAAGTGCATGATCTCAACGAATTACTTCCGAACGGGGAATAGCGAAGAACTATAGCATTTCGTAATTGATTGGGAAATGAACTCTTAGTTCATACCAACCAATGAGGGAGGACCATTAGAATGGTTAAAGCTGAACTGCTTGAAGTCTAAGCACAACTAACTGGGTACTCTTTCCACCGCTGTGTCAAGATGAGATGGATTAAAAGGCATAGTTGGAGATTGATCCGATATATAACATTCATATCAATGGAATAATTTTATCTATTTACTGAAAAATAGTCCCAATCTCCCATCCAATTTTAGTTCCAATGCTGAATTGACGACCTACACAGAAGGGAATTTATTCGATAGAACAAAAAGGAGAAGGCACAAATTAATTGATTGAACGGAACGTATTGATTCAAATTTCATGGGGGAAGAAGAGGAGAGAAAAGGGGAAACGAGAAAAGAAAAAAAAAACTTTATTGATAATTGCAAATCCCTTTTGCTGGAAGAGCCCTTCGTAGATCTCGGTCTTTTATAGATTCATTCTAATCTTCCGTAAACGGAACGGAAAGGGCAGGCTTGGTGTTGATGAAGGAAGGGAACGTATATGTTCCTGGGGAATAAACAAAGAACTGAGCAGGAGAGCCGAATGAATCGAAAGATTCGTGTTCGGTTTGGGAAGAGATTATGAATTCGTGAAGTGAATAGATAATCTACTTTCATTAAGTAATCTATTAGATAACCGTAAACAGAAAATATTGAATACTATTCAGAATTCGGAAGAACTATGTAAAGGAGCTATTGATCAGCTCGAGAAAGCTCGGGCTCGCTTAAGGGAAGTGGAAATGATAGCGGATGAAATCCGGGTAAATGGAGACTCCCAGATAGAACGAGAGAAAGAGGATCTAATCAATGCTGCTTCTGAGAATTTGGAACAATTAGAGGATCCCAAGAATGAGACGGTTTACTCCGAACAGCAAAGAGTAATTGACCAGATCCGACAACAAGTTTCTCGCCAAGCTTTACGAAGAGCTATAGGAACTTTGAATAGTCGTTTGAATACTGAGTTACATTTCCGTACGATCGATCACAATATTGGCCTGCTTAGAGCCATGATGAACACAAATGATTAGTGGTTATAGGTCTTATTTATCAACAGATAATTAATGAGTGCTAATGGGAAATATTCGACTCGACGAAATTAGTAGTATTATACGTAAACAGATCGAACAATATAATAACGAAGTAAGAGTTGGTAATCTTGGCACCGTACTTCAAGTAGGAGATGGCATTGCTCGTATTTATGGTCTTGATGAAGTAATGGCAGGGGAATTATTGGAATTTGGAGATGGTACAATAGGCATTGCCCTAAATTTGGGATCGGATAATGTTGGAGCTGTATTAATGGGCGATGGCTTGACGATACAAGAAGGCAGTTCCGTGAGAGCAACGGGAAAAATTGCTCAGGTACCAGTAAGTGATGCGTATTTGGGTCGTGTTGTAAATGCTCTAGCCCAACCCATTGATGGCAAGGGTCAAATTTCAGCTTCCGAATTTCGACTGATTGAATCTCCCGCTCCAGGTATTATATCAAGACGTTCCGTATATGAACCCCTTCAAACGGGGCTTATTGCTATTGATTCTATGATTCCTATAGGACGTGGTCAGCGAGAATTAATTATTGGGGACAGACAGACCGGTAAGACAGCAGTAGCTACAGATACTATTCTTAATCAAAAGGGTCAAAATGTAATCTGTGTCTATGTAGCAATTGGTCAAAAAGCTTCTTCCGTGGCTCAGGTAGTTAATACATTCCGAGAACGTGGCGCAATGGAATATACCATTGTGGTAGCGGAAACTGCGGATTCTCCCGCTACATTACAATATCTCGCTCCTTATACAGGGGCAGCTTTGGCTGAATACTTCATGTATAAGAAACAACATACTTCAATCATTTATGATGATCTCTCCAAACAGGCACAAGCTTATCGACAAATGTCTCTTCTATTAAGAAGACCACCCGGCCGAGAAGCTTATCCGGGAGATGTTTTCTATTTGCATTCCCGTCTCTTAGAAAGAGCAGCTAAATTAAGTTCGCTATTAGGTGAGGGGAGTGTGACTGCTCTTCCAATAGTTGAAACTCAAGCTGGAGATGTTTCAGCTTATATTCCCACTAATGTAATTTCCATTACCGATGGACAAATATTTTTATCGGCCGATCTATTCAATGCCGGGATCCGACCTGCTATTAATGTGGGTATTTCCGTATCTAGAGTAGGATCCGCGGCTCAGATAAAAGCTATGAAAAAGGTAGCTGGAAAATTGAAATTAGAGTTAGCTCAATTTGCAGAGTTGGAAGCCTTTGCACAATTTGCTTCCGATCTTGATAAAGCTACTCAAGATCAATTGGCAAGGGGTCAACGATTACGTGAGTTGCTCAAACAATCTCAGTCGGCTCCTTTGAAAGTAGAAGAACAAATAGCTACTATTTATACCGGAACGAATGGATACCTAGATATATTAGAGATAGCACAGGTGAGAAAATTTCTCGTTCGGTTACGCGAGTACTTGATAAAGAATAAACCTCAGTTCGGAGAAATTATACGTTCTACTGGTACATTTACGGAAGAAGCAAAAGCCCTTCTGGAAGAGGCTCTTAAGGAACATACTGAACTTTTTGTACTTCAAGAACAAAAGTGAATATTTTCTAATTTAGTGGAACCATTCGGAACAGGAAAAAGAGCTGAAGAATTTGTTCCAATACATTGCACAACAAATTAGAACAATTGAAGAGTATTACGTCCAATAGGATTTGAACCTATACCGAAGGTTTAGAAGACCTCTGTCCTATCCATTAGACGATGGACGCTCTTTCTCTCTTACATTTTTTTTTCTTTTTATTTTAACTCTCTCTCTTTGGCATACATTATCCCGCCCCGATCCACCTTTTTATTCACAATGAGGTTAGGATAGGAAAAGAATGGAATCTATTTCACATTGAAACGGAAAATGAATTTTGAATGCATCGTGAAATTATGTTATATACTTAATCACTTTCTATCTACCTATTATATCTATATAGATAGAATATAATAGGTAGATATCTGTTAGCGGGTAGCGGGAATCGAACCCGCATCGTTAGCTTGGAAGGCTAGGGGTTATAGTCGACATTGATTATTCAATGCCTCTAATTCAGAACCGAACATGAGAATTTCATGTCATTCGGCTCCTTTATGGGGGATAGAGAGCGGTATGAGGGAAGAAGCGGAGTATTTATATCAAATCTTTGTTAAAGGAGATTTCAATTCTTTCTCCTCTTTTTTTTTTTTATCTTTTTAATAAAACCCTAATTTATTATCGTACCCTTAGCATCTACGTCAGTTTCTTCTCTTTTCTCCCCTTCTCTATTTTTTTTTTAGTGAAGGGCCCGAATCGTAGAATACTTGCTCACTTTCTAGATGATCCCTATAGAAAGATAAATTTGAAAAGTTGAAAATAATAACAAATCTTTCTAGTTACTTCGTTCCCTATTTCTACTGATTCCGATCCCCAGGAGAACAAATTCCACCGAGCTCGAACGAAATGCCGATAACCCAAGTAAACCAAAGTCATCGTTCTATAGCTATTCGGCTTCAACCTGGGGTCTTTCCATCCATATGTTGAAGGTTTAGTCACGATGAAAAAATATCTTTGGATCTCCATAGATCTGTGATTTCTCTAATTGGAAAGATTTCTCTAACCTTTAAAACATTCTGTGTCGCTATCTTGGAATCAAAAATGTGTTTGTCTTTTCTCATTTCATATCCAGATTACGAGAAGGTATGCTATTCCTGAACCATGGTATTCATAGGGAAGGTTTTTAACCTATCTGGAAATAGAGCTTTAGATGGATCAAAGATCCATGTAAAAGATCCTTCAACTATTTTAGTTGATAATGTAACGAATCACACTTTTACCACTAAACTATACCCGCCACGATCCAATTGTAACATACGGATCGATCTTTTGTCCAACCAATAGGAAGATGGGGAGTTATCAATCTCTATTTCAAGTTTCTATCAATAATTACCTCGTTTTCATCATTACATGAATCTCCATCCCCGGAGATGAAATACTTGGGTAAATAGTATGTCATTCCCGGAGATGGCTCATTGTAATTATAGATTACCTTTGCGAACTGCTGATAAAACAATTACTAATGGGCCCGATACAACCATCAGAGCCAGAACAGTGAGCTGTGCAATAACCTCTAGATCCATTTCGTTTTCTTTCACCCCTATGATCCCATCGACTTGATGGATGTATGAATAAAATGTTGTCAAGATTAATCACTTTTCTTCCATTTTCTATGTTTTTTTGTTGTTTATTTTCTCAGTCAGGTTCCTATAGCCCTCAGTCACTATAAACAATATCATACCACATAAAATAGATATAAAGCCAAATGAAAATAGAAAACATTGAAAGTACAGCGGTGCTCTGTCGAAAACAGGCCAACCAGTATTAAAAGGATTTTTTATCACATAAAAATAGGTTATATAACTCTAGGCTTTCTAGTTCAGGAAAAAAGAATTATTTTGAACGGAATGAACAATATGATTCGCTAGATTTCTTTTTCTCTAAATAATTGCTCTATTCATTACATTATCGATACAATCCATACATGTTATGGTATACACCTTCACTCCACCATTCATTTTGTTACACATGAACTCTTCCATCTTGGAGAGATGGCTGAGCGGACTAAAGCGGCGGATTGCTAATCCGTAGTACGGATAATCCGTACCGAGGGTTCGAATCCCTCTCTCTCCGTTCGGTCACTATTGATCCTGAAAACGAAAACTCCGAATCTTTCTACGGAAAAGACCAATTAACCTAGAGACTTTTTTCACTATTCTTTACGTCCGGGATTACGTCCTGGATCGTTCGATAGAAATCCAAAGATAAAAAGAGAAATGAAAAATACCACTATTGTGTAAACGAACAGCTTAAGAGTGAGCATTACGTAATCTCCAGGATCCTGATTATAAGTACAACAGAAATATGAAGAAATGAACTTCTGGTACGTGTTTATCGAAAAGTATATTCTGGTCCATAACTTGGAAGGAAAGGAGATATCGTTCATAGACGAACGGAAGAATGAATAGGGAGATCTAGTTTCCTCTTTTTTTCGCAGGTTCCTCAAATAATGAACAAGTATTTATGTGTTTTATCAGTATAAATGGGACCAATCCCCGCATTGTGTATTGGTACATACAAACGATAAAATATCTTTGCCTCTCCCTGCTATTATGTATGAACAGAATTGTTTCGAACCTGTTCTATAGCAATGTCCAAGTGAATAGATGTTCACCTTCGAGATGATTCGGGTTTAACTCGATAGCATTATCTCTTCCAATCCAATGTGAGAAAGTTACATAGTGTCTACTTTTTCCGATAAAGGGGTGTTTGCATGGGTTTGCCTTGGTATCGCGTTCATACCGTCGTATTGAATGATCCTGGCCGGTTAATTTCTGTACATATAATGCATACAGCTCTAGTTGCTGGTTGGGCCGGTTCAATGACTCTGTACGAATTAGCAGTTTTTGATCCATCCGATCCTGTTCTTGATCCAATGTGGAGACAAGGTATGTTCGTTATACCTTTTATGACTCGTTTGGGAATAAAGAATTCATGGAGTGGATGGAGCATCAATGGAGAAACTGTAATTAATCCTGGTATTTGGAGTTATGAAGGTGTGGCCTTGGCACATATCTTCTTTTCTGGCCTGTGCTTTCTGGCAGCTATCTGGCATTGGGTATATTGGGATCTGGAACTATTCTTTGATGAACGTACGGGAAAACTTTGTTTAGATTTGCCAAAAATATTTGGAATTCATTTATTCCTCTCAGGAGTAGCTTGTTTCGGATTTGGAGCATTTCATGTAACAGGTTTGTATGGTCCTGGGATATGGGTGTCTGATCCTTATGGACTAACTGGAAAAATACAACCAGTGGATCCAGCATGGGGAGCTGAAGGTTTTGATCCTTTTGTTCCGGGAGGAATAGCTTCTCATCATATTGCAGCGGGTATATTGGGTATATTAGCAGGTCTATTCCATCTCAGTGTTCGTCCTCCCCAACGTTTATACGTAGGATTACGCATGGGGAATATTGAAACGGTCCTATCCAGCAGTATTGCTGCTGTGTTTTTTGCAGCTTTCGTTGTTGCCGGAACCATGTGGTATGGCTCTGCAACTACTCCGGTCGAATTATTTGGTCCCACTCGTTACCAGTGGGATCAGGGATACTTTCAACAAGAAATAGATCGACGAGTTCGTGCCGGTCTGGCCGAAAATTTGAGCCTATCGGAAGCCTGGTCAAAAATTCCCGAGAAACTCGCTTTTTATGATTACATTGGTAATAATCCAGCTAAGGGGGGGTTATTCAGAGCAGGTGCGATGGACAATGGAGATGGAATAGCTGTTGGTTGGTTAGGACATCCTATCTTCAAAGATAAGGAGGGAAATGAGCTTTTTGTACGTCGTATGCCTACCTTTTTCGAAACATTTCCAGTAGTTCTGGTAGACAAAGAAGGAATTGTGAAAGCCGATGTGCCTTTTAGGAGGGCAGAATCAAAGTATAGTGTTGAACAAGTAGGTGTAACTGTTGAGTTCTATGGTGGTGGACTTGACAGGGTTAGTTTTGGCGATCCTGCTATAGTCAAAAAATATGCTAGACGTGCTCAATTAGGTGAAATTTTTGAATTAGATCGTGCTACTTTAAAATCCGATGGTGTTTTTCGTAGTAGTCCAAGGGGTTGGTTTACTTTCGGACATGCTACATTTGCTCTCCTTTTCTTTTCTGGACACATTTGGCATGGCTCTAGAACCCTATTCAGAGATGTTTTTGCTGGTATCGACCCGGATTTGGATTCTCGAGTAGAATTTGGAGCATTCCAAAAACTGGGAGATCCAACTACTAAGAGACAAGTGGTATGATATTGCTCTTATCTCTTCTCTAATCAATATTAGTACGAAAGCTATCTCCATAATTGTAAATTACGATCGAATCTATGGAAGCATTGGTTTATACATTCCTGTTGGTATCGACCCTAGGGATAATCTTTTTCGCTATTTTCTTCCGAGAACCACCCAAAATTCCGGGTAAAGGGGGAAAATAATTTTGCTTCTCCAAATCCTCATTCTTTTTCTCCCATCAAAGAGAGAATGACCTTCCCCTATGGGGAAGGTCATTCTCTCTATTAGTCCTCGTGATCCTCAAAAGGATCCCTAAGTTGTTCAGAGGGTTGCCCAAAGGCGGTGTATAGGGCATAACCAGTAAAGCTCACAAGTAAACAAGATATGGAGATGGCGACTAAGGTTGCAGTTTCCATTATTAGGTGATCCAATATCATGGTATGTTTACGATATAATAACAAAGTTAACAGATCTCAACCAATACAATAGTTTCTATGGCTACACAGACCGTTGATAATACTTCCAAAATAAAGCCAAGAGAAACCGGTGTAGGAACGTCCTTAAGACCGCTTAATTCGGAATATGGTAAAGTAGCTCCTGGATGGGGAACTACTCCTCTTATGGGTTTTGCAATGGCTCTATTTGCAGTATTCCTATCTATTATCTTGGAGATTTATAATTCTTCCGTTTTATTGGATGGGATTCCGGTTAGTTGGGGCTAGAGGAACTACAAAATCCGCCCGGCGAGCTCTTGAAGAAAAAAAAGAAGAACTGAGGGATCCAAACTCAGACCAAATAGGGGCTTTTAGTTTTTAGCTTATCTTGTTCCAATAGTTTGATCGTGTAATTACTTTTCTCTAAGGATTTTTGGAATATGGGTGTGCGACTTGTTGAAATCGATCCATATTTATAGTACAGAAGACCGATCTGTTATCTTCATCAAGATGGTCCTACCTCGTTGGATATTTAATTGATAGATTATTGAATCTCTAGAGCACGAGGTCTATCATAGATATGTTCCAGGAAGATTTGAACTATGGTTTGTACCTATCATTTCCTCGTCACCAGGCTTCCAATAAATAAATTGAAAGAGGTATTTCCTATAATAAATCGAAGGATCTATCCCCTTTCATAATTATGCTTATTATGATAAAAGAATGATATAGTATTTGATTTCTCTTAGTTAGCATATTTCATCGAGTGAGCGAAGATTAAAAGGTTATTACCCAAAGAACCTTTTGGGGATTTGATAAAATCATCGGGGTATAATTGAAATCTGAGGTTTGGATTGATTCATCTATTGAGATCTCGACAAGATAATTCCTATCAATCGTCTATATTAGTTCTTTTCTAGGGAACTGATATCATACGAATAGGGTAAAAGATCGTTCAAAGGGCCTATAGTGATTTATCATAGGGATGAGCCGACTTGAAATTTTGGCACTATTTTCAATTTTGGCACTATAGATAGAGTTTTCTAATAGAAATGCTGGATTGTTTTGAATCATCCTCATTTCCCCAGCCGGTCAGGCAACGAACCATCAAGTATCTCGATATTTTCTCCAATTTAGATATTTGTGTCCAAAAGCATTTGCGTGTTCTTGTTTAAGCCGTATGAAGGGAAATTCTCATGTACGGTTTTCAGAGGGGGAATTGAAGTTTACCTATCTCAATAAAGTATACGATTGGTTCGAAGAGCGTCTCGAGATTCAGGCGATTGCGGATGATATTACCAGTAAATATGTTCCTCCTCATGTCAATATATTTTATTGTCTAGGGGGGATCACACTTACCTGTTTTTTAGTACAAGTAGCTACTGGTTCTGCTATGACTTTTTACTATCGTCCGACCGTTACAGAAGCTTTTGCCTCTGTTCAATACCTAATGACCGAAGTTAACTTTGGTTGGCTAATCCGATCAATCCATCGATGGTCAGCAAGTATGATGGTTCTAATGATGATTCTGCACGTATTCCGTGTTTATCTCACAGGTGGATTCAAAAAACCCCGTGAATTAACTTGGGTCACGGGTGTAATTTTAGCTGTGCTAACCGTATCTTTCGGTGTAACTGGTTATTCTTTGCCCTGGGATCAAATTGGTTATTGGGCAGTGAAAATTGTGACCGGTGTGCCCGAGGCTATTCCTGTAATAGGATCTCCTTTGGTAGAGTTATTACGCGGAAGTGTTAGCGTGGGTCAATCTACCTTGACTCGTTTTTATAGTTTACACACTTTCATATTACCCCTTCTTACTGCTGTATTTATGCCAATGCACTTTCTAATGATCCGTAAGCAGGGTATTTCAGGTCCTTTATAGAGAGGAAAGATAGATTGGAAATAACTATTCATAATTTCTTGTTCCGAGTAACAACGGTAATATATCATCGCCAGGAATATTTCTTATTCAAAAATGGGAATATCCATAGAAAATAGAGAATAGGGTCCTCGGATTTCTCCTTTCGATTTTGGAGTATTATTTATCCAATACAAACAAATAATTGGAGTAGATTCTCAGACGGAGAAGATGGATTATGGGAGTGTGTGACTTGAACTATTGATTAGGCCATGCAGATACTTTCTCCGATCTACCACATAAATATTTCTGGTAAAATGTGTCTCTGTCCCAATTTCCTTATCAGAAATAGGAAGTTTAGCACCTGGGTGGAAAGAAAGGCATCGGTCCATTTGTTCCGTTCCAAGAGAATTCTTTCTATGATCGAATCCGGATCAGGAAGGGCTCCGTGAGATCCGGTCAATGGGGTAATATTTTCATATAATAAATAATTGGACCATATGACTTTACTTATCCTTTTCATAGTATGAAAATGCATCCATTTCCCTTGCATCCATTTCGATGGGAAAACTATCGGAGTTAAAGAAGGGATCTAAGGAAGGAGAGAGGTCGAGGTCGGATCAATAACAAGTCAATACCTTGTATGCTAAAAAACCTTTGAGGTCTATTAGAGGTCTATTCGTGGTGATAAACACAAATTACAAGGACTAAGATGGTCCAAAAGGCATATCGATCATGATCGAATTTGTGAGCTTACTTGGGTAATGAGCATTTAACTGGAATAATAAAATTACCAATGATGGATGATCATAGACATTATTAGTTCCTATTCTTCCAATCCGTCTTCCATCACGGGAAAAAAAAGTGATATATACTCCCTCCAGTTATTGTTCGAGCCGGATGATCAAAATCGGCATGTCCGGTTCTTTCGGGGGATAGATCCATAGGGATCTACTTATCCCAATAACAAAGAAACCTGACTTGAATGATCCTGTATTAAGGGCTAAATTAGCTAAAGGTATGGGACATAATTATTATGGAGAGCCCGCTTGGCCCAATGATCTTTTA
This sequence comes from Larix kaempferi, assembly GCA_027924585.1. Lineage (NCBI taxonomy): Eukaryota > Viridiplantae > Streptophyta > Pinopsida > Pinales > Pinaceae > Larix > Larix kaempferi. The sequence goes on from BSBM01002004.1 coordinate 42,137, forward strand.
TATATTTTTCCAGTAGTAATTTTAGGTACTATTGCATGTACAATAGGTTTAGCGGTTCTAGAACCATCAATGATTGGTGAACCAGCAAATCCATTTGCAACTCCTTTGGAGATATTACCCGAATGGTATCTTTTCCCTGTATTCCAAATACTTCGTACAGTACCTAACAAATTATTAGGTGTCCTTTTAATGGGCTCAGTACCCGCGGGATCATTGACGGTACCTTTTCTAGAGAATGTTAATCAATTTCAGAATCCATTTCGTCGTCCAGTAGCTACAACAGTATCCTTGATCGGTACTGCAGTAGCCCTTTGGTTAGGTATTGGGGCAGCGTTGCCTATTGATGAATCTTTAACTTTAGGTCTTTTCCAATTTGATCTAACTGTCGAATACAAAAATATTTCAAATTTTTATTCATATATCTAGGGAGTAGTTGCTTTAAGACAAATTATATCTCCCTAGATATACCCATCTTGCCAGAGATTTATTTCAAATATTCCATGAAATAGAGATATGTAAAAGATTTGAAATGAAATGATTCTCATGACTCTCCAGAAACACTTGGGGAAAGGAAATGAATGAAGAGATGGAATGGAACCAACCATTTAATGAACCCGAAACTAATTCCTGGGTGGATCAATTGCAAAACGTTTTTGTAGAACTTCCAATACCTGTTCGACAGATTCCTTCCCGAAGTGTTCAATTCTCATCAGATCTTCTCGACTGTAATTTAAGAGGTCCAATAATGTATGTATATTGGCTCTTCTGAGGCAGTTATAGGTTCTGGGGGGGTAACTCTAATTGGTCAATGAAAATATGTTGAAATGCAATTTTTTCTTTCGTTTCCCTCGTATCAGTCAATACGTGCGAAAGGGGGAAGGGAGGCATATTAGACCCTTTTCTATTGTTCATTCCATCGATGTTCTGTTCCTCTCCATGCAGGAAGGGAATCAATAAGTCGATCAAATTTCGAGAAGCTTCATAAAGTGCCTCTCTAGGAGTTAACCCCCCCATTCGTCCATATTTCCAGGAAAAGGACTTCTCGTATTTCATTTCCGCTCCCATAGGAATGAATACTATAATTCGCATCGCGAACAGGCATAAAAACAGCATCTATAGGAAAAATTCCGTCCTGATAATTATTTGGACTATGTATAATATATCCGCGATTTTTTTCAATTCGTAATCTTATATCAGAAGTAATTGATTTAGTAAGTCTAGCTATATGTTGTGTAGTATCAATTATTTTCACAGAAGGTGGTAATATGATATCTTGAGCAGTTACATTTCTGGGTCCAACGATATAGATAGAAGCTTCTCGGATTCCGTACGAATCACTTCTAAGTACAATTTCTTTTAGATTCATCAAAATGTCATGTACTGATTCTTCAATACCTATTATCGCGGAATATTCATGTTTTATGTTCTCCAATTTAACACGTGTGATACATGTTCCTTCTACTTCTCCAAGTAAAAGCTCTTCGCATTGCGATGCCTATTGTATCGGCTCGACCCTTGCGGAGCGGGGATAGAGCAAAACGGCCATAATGAAGACGCTTACTGTATGCTCTGGATTCGATGCACTTCCATCGTAGTGTCTGAATAGAGACTGAGATTTCATCTCGAATCATACCAAGATTATTTGATTAGATCATTAAATCATTTCTTTCTCTTGAAATTCATTCAATTCTTACACACGTCTCTTTTTGGGAGGTCTACATCCATTATGTGGCATAGGGGTTACGTCACGTACAAAACTTAATAGTATGCCACTTCTACGAATGGTTCGTAATGCTGTATCTCTCCCCCGACCAGGGCCACTTATCATAACTTCTACTCGTTCCATACCCCGATCCATTAATGTACGAATAACATTTTCTGCTGCAGTCTGGGCAGCAAATGGTGTACCTCTCCTTGTGCCTTTGAATCCACAGGCACCGGCAGAAGACCAAGATAAAACTTGTCCCCGTACATCTGTAACAGTCACAATGGTATTGTTAAAACTTGCTTGAACGTGAATAACTCCTTTGAGTACTCGATGTTCATTCCTACGTGAACCAATTCTTCTTGTAGTTTTTGACATATTAATCATTATGAGTTCAGTTCAAAAAATGCATATCGAAATCTATTTTACCGCTAGATCCGTTCATTGATATAGAAGAGAAGTACCCCTGTTTTTGCTTATGTCTCGGATTGGAACAAATTATCATAACTCGTTTCCGTCTACGAATTGGTCGACATTTTCCACAAATTCTACGAATAGAAGCACGAATTTTCATATTTGTGACCCTCCAATTTGCTCATATTACATTTTGTTCCCTGAGAAAGTCCATTGAATCTATGATTCTCGATCCCTATCAGATGTTCAAAAGGTGATTCAATCGTTTGAAGATTTGTTGCTAAGTCTATATATTATACGTCCTTTGGTTAAATCATAAGCACTTAATTCAACCTTGACCCTATCTCCTGGTAGTATTCGTACGGAATTACGTCGAATCCTACCTGAAATATGAGTCAGAATCTGACATCCATTATCTGTCAGAACTCGAAACATACCGTTGGGGAGTGATTCAGTAACCAAACCTTCCGCATGGATCAAATTCTGTTTGTTCATCGAATCTCCTCCTCTTTTGATAAAAAAAATTGACTAACGTGCTTGGATTAATATGAATGGTGTCTCGAACCAAACTTGCTCCGATTTGAATACCATGGGGATATCTTACAGAATCAATATTTTTGGACAAAATTGAGATTAATTACCATACATAACATAATATTTCTCCTCCAATTTTTTTCTGTCGAGCTTCTCGATCCGTCAAAATTCCTTGGGAAGTAGAAAGAATTACGATCCCCATTCCACCTAGAACTTTTGGAATTTCTCGATAATTGGAATAAATTCTTAAACCAGGTTTGCTGGTACGCTTTGACGTGGTTATATATGTCCTTTTCTTCCTTCTCCGATATTTTGAAGTCGATATAAAAAAAGATTTTTGGCCTTCCTGATGTTCCCTAACATCTTCTATAAAACCTTCTCGTAAAAGGATCCTTCCAATGTTCCTGGTTATATTAGTAGCTGTTACTCGAACTGTTCCTTTTTCTGCCATGTCGGCATTTCTTATAGAAGTAATTAGATTGGCAATAGTATCGTTACCCATGACGAACGAATTCTTAGGAATTCCTGGTCTCGATATAAAAGGCATGTTCGATCTTCTTCGAGGAATATGCCTGAGGTGCAATGAATTGATCCATGTACCATTTGATGAACTATCAGTAAGTAGAAGATTTCTACAAGATCTATCAGTACTTATAAGACTTCGGGAGCCAATGAAACTATTTTCGTGAAATTCAATTGTCTCAATTCCTGAGCAACCGGACCAAAAACTCGAGTTCCTTTTGGATTTCCTTCCTGATCAATGACAACTGCTGCATTGTCATCAGATCGTATCATCATTCCATTGTCACGTTCAAGTTCTTTACAGGTGCGTATAACTACGGCTCTAACCACTTCCGATTTTTCCAGGGGCATGTTAGGTACTGCTTCTTTAATTATAGCAATGATAACATCACCTATATGAGCGCATTTACGATTACTTGCTCCTAGAACTCGAATACACATTATTTTTCGGGCTCCACTGTTATCCGCTATATTCAAATAAGTTTGAGACTGAATCATTTTTCCTCCAAAAGATTTGTTACCTCGGCAGATAACATTAAAAGAAAGAAAAGAAAGAGTTCTTACGAACTAGTAATATTCTTCCACCAGAAATAGCTCTTTTATTCTGTATGGGTTAAGTAGTAACAAATTGAGTACGTATAGGCATTTTGTATGCAGCTATTCTAGCAGCTGCTCTAGCGACGGTTTCGGATATTCCGCCCATTTCATAAAGTATTCGACCTGGTCTGACGACAGATACCCAATATTCGGGAGATCCTTTCCCGGAACCCATACGTGTTTCTGCAGGTCTCATTGTAATAGGTTTGTCGGGAAATATACGTACCCATATTTTTCCGCCACGACGGGCATAACGAGTAATCGTTCTTCGTCCGGCTTCTATCTGCCCAGATGTGATCCAAGCAGGTTCAAGTGCTTGAAGAGCGAATCTACCAAAACAAATGCGATTGCCGCGATAAGATACTCCTTTCATTCTTCCCCTATGTTGTTTACGAAATTTTGTTCTTTTTGGGTTATAGTCGATGGTTTATAGTATTTTGATCCCATCTCTAATCCAGAACCGGACATGAAAGTTTCTTCTCATCCGGCTCCTCGTGAATAATCTATGTCAAATTGGACTGTAGTTTCTATTTATATATAAATGAGTCTATATCTACGCATTACGCATATCGTATATAGAATCTAATTTACAGGACGAATAACTCTTTTATTTCCATCCAATAATCTTAATAAATAATGTCACAGGCGAATATTAACTCTTCCGGTATTTGCTCCATGGGGTCGACTTACTTATAGACTCCAATGAGATTAATTCGTTTTCGGTTTATTTCGCCATCCTATCCAATGAATGATTAAGATTCCTATATGATCTTATGCAGTCATAGGTTCCATCGTTCCATAGCTTCTATCTAAATGCCCAGGTCTTCCCTCCGCAATGGAGCTTTATTTTCATCTGTTACGGAATCAATTTCCTTAGTTTCCATCGACCCGAAGCTCTTTCTCCTTCATAAACTGAATCCCTTCAATCTTGCTTGAATGAATCAGGATGATTCTTATGCTTTATCACACTGCTTTTCGGAGGGTAATTAATGAACCATACAATATTGGGAGAAGATTTCATTTCTCCTTCTTTTTTTTTTCTTTTTCCGCATTACCAAACACCTTTATCGCTTCACGAGAGATAAAAATATCATTTTTTCTATCGTGGAAGAAAGTATTTTTGAGGTGATAGTATCTACCCATAGTTATTGGATCTTGGCAATATGAAGCAATGAGTTAGTCTCTAGTTTATTTATACCAGAGACCAATCCGTTCTTATTTCGAGTTCTCCATAACTCCGGAAAAGAATGAAAAGCTCGATTCCAACGAGTCGCACACTAAGCATAGCACGGTTCCGAAATGGTAAATCTAATTTCTATTTGATCTGATAAAATTGATGATCCATGATCGGGCAGATTGGGAAAAAGACCAATTATTCCTAATCCTCTAAGATCCAAATTTTTATCCCTAAAACTCCATAGATGGTTTGAACCGGATAATAACAATAATCAATCCTAGCCCGAATTGTCTGTAGGGGAACCCTACCTCCCCTGTCCCATTCGACCCGGGCAATTTCCTTTCCGTCGAGACGTCCTGCAATTTGGATCTGAATACCTTCTACATCTTCCCGTTCAGCCAGTTCAATAGCTTTCTTCATTGTTTTTCTGAATGGAACTCTATTCTCTAGTTGTAGGGCAATATACTCCGCAAGAATATTAGGTTTTCTATATGGTTTTGCAACTTTTTCTATAGCAATGTGAAGTTTTCGGTCCACAGAATTGAGCATATTTAGTACATCGTTTCTTAATTTTTCAATTCCTTGACCCCTACCTTCTATTAACAACAAGTTGGGAAATCCAATATAGATTTTTATCTGAATCAAATCGATCTTTCTGCGAATCTCTACACGTGCAATTCCTCCATAATTCGAGGAGCTCTTTATATGTGTTCGTACATAGTTTTCAATGCAAGTACGTATTTTTTGATCTTCTCGGAGATCTTTGGAATAATTCCTTTGTTGTGCGAACCAATGGGAACGATCATTTTGGGTTACACCAAGTCTAAAACCAAGTGGATTTATTTTTTGTGCCATACATATCCTCTTTTTCGGGAGTCTATTGACATAATCGGATCATTCGATCTGGAGATTTCCTCCGATACAATAGTTATATGACAAGTGGGTTTCTGTATTGGATAACCACGTCCCTGAGCTCTAGGTTGAACCCTTTTTAAAACAGCACCTTCATTCACTTCGACTCTACCAACGAGTAAATTGGCTTTGTTCAAACCCATATTGTGATTTGCATTCGCCGCCGCAGAATGAATTATTGTGATATCGGATAACAGGCCCCATAAGGCATCAGTTCCAGTATCATAAGTGCTTGTCCATATGAACGACCACGAATTTGATTAATTACTCTACGTGCTTTATGAGCAGACATACGTATATTTCTCGCCAAAGCTCGTATCTCCGGACCTGGACTATTATTTCCCATTGACTCCATCCTCCCCAATGAATGACAAACAAGTATCTCTCAATTAACGACGAGATTTCTTATCGTTTCTCGCATGTCCCTGAAAAAGTAGAGTAGGTGCAAATTCCCCCAATTTGTGGTCTACCATACGATCTGTTACATAAATGGGTAAATGTTCCCTCCCATTATGAACAGCAATTGTATGACCGATCATTGCGGGTACAATGACAGAGGCCCGGGACCAAGTCACTATTATCTTCTTTTCTTCCTTTATGTTTAGATTTTGAATTTTCCTCAATGAATGATTAGCCACAAAAGGATTTTTTTTTCAGTGAACGTGCCATGATCAATTACCTTTCTTTCCTTTTTTTTTTTTTATGGATATCCAACCATTCTTACTCACGTCGACGAAGGATTGAAGCATCACTGTATCTATTCCTCTTCCGACTTTTCTTTCCAAGCGCACTATAGCCCCAGGGGGTCACGGGTTTTTTCCTGCCAATTGGGGTTCTTCCTTCCCCACCTCCATGAGGATGATCTACAGGGTTCATAGCTACTCCTCTTACCTCAGAACGCTTACCTAACCAACGTTTAGCTCCAGCTTTACCGAAACTTCTATTGTTTGCAGTGATATTACCCACTTGTCCAATTGTTGCTGAGCAGTTCTCAGATATTAAACGAACTTCTCCAGAAGGTAATCTTAATGTGGCCGATCGATCTTCTTTTGCGATCAGTTCTGCTACAGCACCTGCCGCTCTAGCTAATTGTCCACCCTTTCCAAGTGTTATTTCTATGTTATGTATAGCCGTGCCTAAGGGCATATTGGTTGAAGTAGATTCTTATTCCGATGAATAAAAATCCCTTCCCAAACTGTACAAGCCTCTCTCAGGGCATACAGCTTTCTGGATGTATATGAGATGATATTCATTCACATATATTGATTAAATAGAATCGAGATTAGAAAGGGCCTCTATTTATTGTATTCTCTATGTCCCGATTCTCTACATCCTAGGTCTCTCTATTCCATCATCTGGCTTGTATTCTTTATGTAGCATTCAGAATGAATGACTTTATCAAATTACGCTAATACTTTCGTATGTTATGGATAACGTAGGAGGCATATTCAACATCTTTTTATCTTCTCTCTCTTTCTACTTTTTTTCCTCTCCCCATCTTTTCCTTTTGGGAATTATTACCACTGTCCAGCTCCGAATCTGCCTCTGACCATCAGATCAAATGTGAGTAACTTGTCTTTTTCGAGGGTGCCTCTATCCCATTTTGTTCATGCTTCGGACAAACAATCTGGTCCTCTCCATATTATCATATCTTCGAAACCAATGATCTGATACGAACAATTTTTGGATCCAATCACCTGCTGTCATTTATCCTCAGTTTCCCTTTGGGGTTCGTCCCGTAAAAGTGTCCTAGTTGGATCAGTGATAGATTTATAGGTTTTGCTGTAAACCCAATCGGTTGCTTCCGATCACGTGAATTAATAATTCAAACCGCACTCAGAGGTAAGGCATTTCCTATTGATATAGGAGCTTTTGGACCAGAAAGAATAGTATCTCCAATCATGACCCCTCTGGGATGCAGAATATACATCTTATCGCCATTCTTGTAGTGCACCTTGCAAATGTATGCACTTCGATTAGGGTCGTATTCTATGGTCACAATTTTTCCCGATATGTTTTCCTTATTCCGTCGAAAATCAATTTGACGATACAGACGCTTGTGACCCCCTCCCCTGTGTCTTACGGTAATAATTCCTCTTCCATTACGACCTTTCCCACAATGATGCTGTCCAGAGGTCAATTTTTTCTGCGGATCAAACTGCACTCTTCCATCGAAACCTGATACAGATCTATTGCGTGTGTCTGGAGTTAAAATTCTATATGAACGGATGGCCATTTAGTTTCAATTTTGAATTCTTATTGTTCTGAAAAGAGTGGAATAGAATCACCGGGTTTAAGTGTAATAATCATACGTTTACAACGTATTGGATGTCCTATCATTGACCCTCTCTTTCCTCCTTTTTCAGGGAGGCGATAACTGTTCATAGCTATCACTTTCACATTGAAGAAATGCTCAATCCAATTTTTAATCTTTGTTTTGTTCGATTGCGAATCGACGTTAAAAGTATATTGATTCCTTTCTAATAGACGAATACTTTTCTCCGTAAGTACTGGATATTTCACTTCATCCATAAATTTTTATCCCTCCTCTCGTTTTTCTATTTTTTCTTCCTTTTACCTTTTTTCCCGTAATGCCTGTAGTTATTATTATATCGAATCATAAACAAATTGAATTATACAGATATATCATAGGTTAGGTATGGAAGTTATGCACGAACGTAATGCTCACAACTTTCCTCTGGATCTAGCTGCTGTTGAATCTATTTCAATAGGCGGATAATACTCTGATGGATTGTTATCGTGTATTGCTTAACTGAACAGTACCAAGCCTTTCAATAAAATGAAAGGTTTGGTATTCTTCAAATGTTTGTTGTTATCCCTCCTACTTTTTCCCATTCCATAAAGAATGAATATGTGCAGTTCCCCTGCATCCAGCAGGAATTGAACCCGCGAGTTCGCCAATTATGAGTTGGGCGCTTTAACCATTCAGCCATGGATGCTGGATAAAGATCATCAACATATTCATTCTATAATATGAGTATAGACTCAGATCTTAAATTGGGTAGTTCGGGACCCAATCACATTCTTTCTCTCATACTTTATTAATGTAAAGTATTATCAATAGACATTCCAGTAACATTTCATTGAATTAACTTTGTAATAAGCCATGGTCGAAACGAACAAGAATATGTGAATCAATTATAATTGATTGTATTGATTGTTCGGTCCTTTGGTCTTCCACCCGTGGTGGGTGGGAGAATGATGAAGAACTTGACGGAAAAGGGTAAGAATTGAATCTATTTAAAAGGAGTATATTCCTGTTCCTATTTCCCAAATAGAATACTTTCTGGCTGGATATTTTCATTAATATCTAGCCTCATTCTTACCTATTCTTGCATCCTTGATTTCCGGAGCTTTGGCCCCTACTGGTCAAGAACCGGACTACTAGTTACGAATCAGGTATCGAACCAATGGAAGATACTTGGATCCGATCTAGGATCATTATATGTTCGCTCCAGTTCTTGTTGTTCCTAATGTTGGAACAGTCTCCCTTTATTTATGGGCTATGAGTTCTAGTATACAGGGTATATCCACATTTATAGGATCTTCAATTCTCGTGCTTATTTTCATCGTTGTTCAGTTCATGCGTGGCAAAAAGGAGCATTGGAATAGTCCTCAGTTTCCGAGTATTCGGGGGGGGGGGGGGGAGGGAAGTAGAAAATAACATAAAGCCAATAATTGTCCTATAGAGTTACCTTTACTCGATCAAACAATTTTGAATCCAGGTATTTCAACTACCCCAAACGATCTGTCGAACGAATTGGGCCAGACTCTCCAGTTTATGGCCGCTCCTTTACGGTACTAGTTGTGGTTCCATCGAATTCGCTTCATTAATAGGTTCGCAATTCGACTCCGATCGTTACGGTTCGGTACCAAGATCTGGTCCTGGACGAGCTGACCTCATTGTAACAGCGGGGACTGTGACCATGAAAAAGGCTCCTTCTGTAGTGAGATTGATTATACGAACAAATGTCCGAACCAAAATATGTATATGTAGTTGCCATGGGAGCATGTACTATTACAGAGGAATGTTTGGTACAGATTCTTATAGTACCGTTCGCGGAGTAGATAAGTTAATTTCTGTGGATGTCTATTCGCCGGGTTGCCCACCTGAACCAGAGGCTATTATAGATGCTATAACGACACTTCGTGAAAGAAAAGAAAGCTCGATGGATATATGAGGACCGAGCTCCAACAAGGAAAGAAGAAAATATTTCACTATAAATAATAGGTTTCATCATGTTGGATCCAGTATTCATATTGGGAACTATGATCAAAAGTTATTACATCAATCTTCTGAACCTCAATTCGATTCTACTTTCGAGATACCCTCTGAAACGTTTGGATCTACTTCAACCCTGCAATTATAGATCTATCGTTTGGATAATACATTCCATTTCGGTTCGGACGGGATGAATAGATTCCAACTAGTATCGGAGCCGAATTCTTATCCATTCAATTCTTCCATATTCCCGGATATGGAAGAGAGATGGATTAACGAATACAAATATTTTATTGACACATCAGAAATGCGCCAATCACGCGCACACGATGTACGAGAACCAAAAGGAGGATTCGATTGATTTTATACTAGAGCTTATAATAGATTCTATTTCCACCGTAAAATATTGCCCTCTGAGTTCTCGATCCTACTTTTTTATATGTAAGGAGTATCGGGATTCAATTGGAACGGACAGGGAGGGACAATATGAGCAAAGAAGAGGGAGAGAACAGAATAGATGGATTCATCTATCTATTTTGATCGGGGTATCTCCGTATGTACATATAGATACGTATCTGTCAATATCCATGTACCCATATCTATCTAGCTAGAATAGATAGATATGGATACATGGATATTGACATCTTGCCAGGAACCAGATTTGAACTGGTGGCACGAGGATTTTCAGTCCTCTGCTCTACCAACTGAGCTATCCCGGCTCTTCCCTGTGGATCATCCTGGTACAAGGTTTGAACTTGTGTCAACTAAAAATAAGGAAAAAAAGGATTTTTCCTAGTTTTTAGAATAATCTTTATTATTTTCGATCTGGAAGCCACTAATATGATAAAAAATTGACTGCGATCGAATAATTTCCAAATGATATCATCTATGTGGATCATATATCACAAAATGATTTTATCATATGATCAACTGATCAACCCAACTTTTCATAAGATGGATGGAAAGATTCATGTTCTAATTTCTTCTCTTCATGAATAAATAAAATAGTGAGGTAAAAGAATCGAGAAGTGAGAATGGATTCGAACTAACGGAATTGGAGAAAATAGATCAGTCGTTCGGGAACGAACCTGGGTGGGGATAGAGGGATTTGAACCCTCACGGTCTATAAAGCCAACGGATTTTCCTCCTACTGCAATTTGCATTGTTGTTGACATTGACACGTAGAATTGGACTCTATCTTTATCCTCGTCCAACCATTAATTCCAAAAACTGATTCAACTCTCTATCTAGAGTAGATAAGTTCATAATTGGATTACTTAATGTAAAATCATTACTTCAACTCGAATCTGGCATCTATCTTACGAAGAAAATGCTTGGAAGGATTCAAGTTCTGATCGCGAGTTTTGTGTTATATAACATTCCCACTTTCGAGGTGTAAATAGAGCGCGTTCTATAAATACAGTATTGGACCAAATGAGATTCATTCGTTAGAATAGCTTCCATTGAGTCTCTGCACCTATCCCCTTCCTATCCTAGGAGAAGAAACCATTGTCTCCATGAACCGGATTTGGCTCAGGATTACCCATTCAATATATCCCAGGGTTCCCTGGATTTGGAAGCTATCACTTGGTAGGTTTCCATACCAAGGCTCAATTCGATCAAGTCCGTAGCGTCTACCAATTCCGCCATATCCCCTTATCAGAGAACGAGATCATACCTTGATCTAATCCTATTATGTAATCTTCATCAGCGTTATTCATTGGATATTTGCTCAATATTGGATGAGAGAAATATCATCCCCTACTCCTCTTCTCTCGCCATCTCTATCTCTACCCCAATCGAATATGACTGGGAATCATTATATTATTTCTGCATTTTCAATGCAATGTTATTATCCTCCCCTAGTCGATTTGGAATAGTGAGTAAAACGATCGATATCAATTGACCCTTACTTCCCTTTTCTTTCCCTTGAAGGAATCTACATTCAGACGATGTTCCGTTGTAATTTTAATCTGGATTGCGTCATTGAATCTGATTCGCGCTATAATTGTTAGGATTCCAAAAGAATCTATAGATCTCACGCCAATGAAATGAGGAGTTATATTCCATTGAGCCTGCTTAGCTCAGAGGTTAGAGCATCGCACTTGTAATGCGATGGTCATCGGTTCGATCCCGATAGCTGGCTCTTTTCCGTTCCTCTCATTCCCATAATCCACAAAGTTTTGGGAGGATCACGATGGAATGGAGAATACTCTTCCGATTGTTCGTCGGGTCCGTTATGCCGTGATCACTTACTCCCAACTAGGAACGGGATGAATGATTGGAACTATTAGGATCTTTGGAGAAAGATCTTCATTCTCTATATAAAATAATTCCAGTACTCGTACGGGTTATACTATCCTTTCTTCTTTCCAGCACTAATTGTTAATTGAATAAGGAGTTTCTATGTCCCGTTATCGGGGACCTCGTTTAAAAATAATACGTCGTCTGAAAACTTTACCAGGGCTAACTAGTAAAAGACCCAAATACAGAAATGATTCTATAAACCGGTCTTCTTCCAGGAAAATCTCTCAATATCGTATCCGGCTAGAAGAAAAACAGAAATTGCGTTTTCATTACGGACTAACGGAGCGACAATTACTGAAATATGTTCGTATTGCTAGAAGAGCCAAGGGATCAACGGGCCAGGTCCTATTGCAATTACTTGAAATGCGTTCGGATAATATTATTTTTCGATTGGGTATGGCTCCCACCATTCCCGGAGCTAGACAATTAGTTAATCATGGACATATCCGGGTCAATGACCATATGGTAGATATACCAAGTTACCCTTGCAAACCTCAAGATGAGATTACTATAAGAGATCAACAAAGATTGAGGACTATTATTAGGAAGAATATAGATCTGTTACAGAGGGATAAATTGCCAAATCATTTGACTTTTAATTCGTTACAATATAAAGGATTCATCAATCAAATAATAGATAGTAAATGGATCAGTTTGAAGATTAATGAATTGCTGGTCGTAGAGTATTATTCCCGTCAAGCTTGAATCAAGAATGAAATGAAAAGGAGGGGTTGGGTTGCTGGACATCTGGAAATTATGTTCTTCTCCCTTCTTTTTCCCCTCCCCAAAGGGGACATTTTATAATCCTTCCGTACGTTACATTAGAATCTTGTTATCCACGATACTTTTATTGCTTCTTAAAATGGTCTTTACCTTTCCCATACCACGAACCAATGTTCATTCTATTTTCTATATCACAAATAGAAGGAGATTGATCCCGGAATTAGGAGATCGTCCTATTGGGATTCAATAGATTGGAAAAACAATGGATGAGAAGAAAATAGTAAGGCGAAGATACGGAAAGAGAGGGATTCGAACCCTCGGTAAGCAGAAGCCTACATAGCAGTTCCAATGCTACGCCTTGAACCGCTCGGCCATCTTTCCTATGAGATCTATCGGTTTTCATTAACAAAATTAGTAAATAGCAACTTCCTTACAAAGTCTTTTTGTTCGGGTACGAACAGTTCCATCTTTTGGAAAAAAATAGATAATAAATAAGGTAATTATTCAATCTCCCCCGGAAAGACAAAAGGACATTTTATCAAACTTCCTCCTATTTTAGGAAATCCTCAATCATCCCTGTTGATTTGACGATCTTATTCGGATTGCCTAATCAATAATTTTAGACAGATTAATTGATCCATTCCATATGATGATCATATATGGATCTGTAGTGATCGTGTTATCAATTGTATGAGAACTAATTCTTTTGCAATGATCCTGTGTCATGCATGATGACCATATTTTTCCCGATATTCCTTTATCTATATGGATATGTGCACACAATTGCTAGGTGAGCATTTCATTCTCATTATGCAATGCTCGATCGTTTAACTCTTTCTTTGTTCGGATCATGATCGAACTGGACTTCTCGAGTTTACCGAATCTAGTATTCTTTTAATACGAATCTTTTTTTTTTCCATTATTATTCATCAATATTACTAATGAACAATTATTGAAAATATTCCCTATCTATTCCCATTTTGAAAAATCAATTGGAATAGATAGAATGAGAACATATTTACGATTGTAAGGAAATAAATTTTATGGTATTGTGCACCAGAAAAAATTTCGTTCATGGAATCATTTGCGTAAGGGAATGAAGGAAATTATAAAATCTGTAATTGACTATGCCTAGATCTCAGAGAAATGACAATTTTATTGATAAGACCTTCACAATTGTAGCGGATATCTTATTGCGAATAATCCCGATGGCTCCGGGGGAAAAAGAAGCATTTACCTATTACAGAGATGGTGTGATTTGATATTTTTTCCGTTCTTATTTTTTTGGGAAAGAAAAGGTATTCGGGAATAAAAATTGGGTAAAATCAAACTTACGCTCAGTGAAGGTGAGTTCTGGAGATAGAACAATTCCTTCTGTCGTGTATCCCCGGTCAATGCAGCCTTAGATGCTCTCATCTCCTGAGGATTTTAGTACCGAGCGAAAGGTTACACCTATGCAATAGGCCTTGCTTGTATAGTTTAACCTATCTGATAGGCGCGCATGGGGGGAGAAAGCACTACGTATGGAAATCAACAACACAAAAGCTTCGTTATAGCCCATATGCATTACCCTTTTCCGAAGGGTAGTGAGAATGGTTGGGACAACAAACATCCATCTCGTTTGTACTTCGGATACCCCTATCATGGAACCATCGGAGATTGTTGAAGTGATTAATCCCCGGAGAATACAGGGCGTTAAGAACAAAGAAATTGTTAGAGGTTCCATTCCTAGTACTAAGATCCTTGGTGTTCGGAAAAGAATCTTTGCAAGAAGGATGGCTAGAGATTCATTGGAAATACACTAGCCCCTGTTAATTCATAATATTGGGTCAGAATCTTTTTTCTTTTTTCAATTCCACGGATTACTCCCCGTATTACGTACTGTAAAGAAAGGAGGAGCCGTATGAGGTGGGAATCTCATGTACGGTTTTGAAGCGGAGATCATTTCAATGGAATGAACGACCGTAACGGATGTCAGCTCAATCGGAAGGGGAATATGCGGAAGCTTTACAAAATTATTATGAAGCTATGCGACTGGAAACTGACCCTTATGATCGAAGTTATATACTATATAATATAGGTCTTGTCCATACAAGTAATGGGGAACATACGAAGGCTTTGGAATATTATTTTCAAGCATTAGAACGGAACCCATCCTTACCACAAGCTCTTAATAATACGGCCTTGATCTGTCATTACGTGCGGCTATCTGTACCATAGAATAACTTAGTTAATAACTACTACGGGTAAGAACAAAAGAAAAGGCTTTCTACATATGCACCGTCCCAAGTAACGGTTTTTATAAGCTGTAGCAAAAAAAAACATCTCTCATAGGAGCCCGAATATGAATAGATAGATAGAGCCTAAGTATTCCATGGATAAAAAATTAAATTGATGATGGAAGCACCATAAAGATCAATTATTGAAAGAAGGTTCGGGCTGATACGATCAAATCTGCTCATTGACAAGAATCAGGAATCAACTTATGTAATAGAGTCGATCTACTAAGCTATTGAGCAGTGGTGTAGCATCAGATCCTAAAGATGTGAAGTACTCCAGACGGAAAGTACTCTTCAAAAATTCTATATGGAACTGAGATAGTTACCTTGCAAAAAGACTTTTATTTGGACGATCAATCTGAAGTATATCTCTTCCTATACTTCATCTTTTTGAGGGTAGGAGAAAAGATAGAACCTGATCATTTAATTGATTGGAAGTGAAATCAGAAACTCATGTCATTTACTTTTTTTGGTCCTTTGGTTAATCTGAACTCCCAATGAATAATCTCCAATCCAAGAATATTTTGGAAATTTGGGTAGAGGACTAAAGAATAGTTGATTGAGCCGTATGAGGTAGGAAACTCTCAAGTACGGTTCTGAGGGAAGAAAACTTTTCCAAGTGGACCTATCCCGACCGAGGAGAACAGGCCATTCGACAGGGAGATCCTGAAACTGCGGAGGCTTGGTTCGATCAGGCTGCTGAGTATTGGGAACAAGCTATAGCACTTGCTCCAGGCAATTACATCGAAGCACAAAATTGGTTAAAGATTACAGGACGCTTTGGAGAATGATAATTTCTATTATCGGGAAATCGTTTGAATTAATATCTTATTTTCTCGAAATAAATGGAATTATTCCAGAATATTCCCCAAAATTAGATTCAATTCCGTCGGCATCTCATAGGAATATATTGACAATATAATAAATAATACCTTTTCTGGTTCTGGATTGTTAATGGATCTTCTTAATAGGGGTAAAATCCATCCGGAGATGTCTTTCATTAATGATCCATTAATAAAGATTTATAATGGATGGATGGATGGTCTTTGATATGGAACATACGGAGGAGTATTAATAGGTGGATAAATATATATATATGGATATTATGGATATATATTTATCCATCTAGAACCATTGTAAAAATAACCGGTAAATGCTTTTGAAATTACACAAAAAGTCTTTTTTTGGGTCATAATAGCCCACAGTCCCTTAAGCACCTTAAAAATATGTCATAATAAAACTGAACACCTGCCTCAGATCGACTCCCGTATCATAGTAGCTCCAGTCATACACTAGAAAATAAGGGGAGAAACGAGTTGAGATATATCTCTCGGAAGTTAACTAATTCCTATTGGCAGGTTTCTTCTTATTTATGTCCCATCCGGAAAGGGGAGAATTCAATGATCATTCGTTCACCAGAACAACCAGAAGTAAAGGTCGTAGTGGAGAGGGATCCTGTCAAAACCTCTTTTGAGAAATGGGCCAAACCTGGTCATTTCTCAAAGACGCTAGCTAAAGGCCCTGAGACTACCACTTGGATTTGGAACTTACATGCTGATGCTCACGATTTTGATAGTCATACTGATGATTTGGAAGATATTTCTCGCAAAGTATTTAGCGCTCATTTTGGTCAACTAGCGATCATCTTTATTTGGCTAAGTGGGATGTACTATCATGGCGCTCGTTTCTCCAATTATGAAGCATGGCTGGCTGATCCAACTCACATCAAACCCAGTGCTCAAGTAGTTTGGCCAATAGTAGGTCAAGAAATATTGAATGGGGATGTAGGTGGAGGTTTTCGAGGGATACAAATAACCTCTGGGTTCTTCCAGATTTGGCGAGCATCTGGAATAACCAGTGAATTACAACTTTACTGCACTGCAATTGGTGCATTGATCTTTGCAGCGTTAATGCTTTTTGCTGGTTGGTTTCATTATCACAAAGCTGCCCCAAAATTGGCTTGGTTCCAGGATGTACAATCCATGTTGAACCATCATTTAGCAGGGTTACTAGGACTTGGGTCTCTATCTTGGGCAGGACACCAAATACACGTCTCCTTACCCATTAACCAACTTCTAGACGCTGGAGTGGATCCTAAAGAGATACCACTTCCTCATGAATTTATTTTGAATCGCGATCTTTTGGCTCAACTTTATCCCAGTTTTGCTAAGGGATTGACCCCATTTTTCACCCTGAATTGGTCGGAATATTCAGACTTTTTGACTTTTCGTGGAGGATTAAATCCAGTCACGGGGGGTCTGTGGTTGACCGATACTGCGCATCATCATTTGGCTATTGCAATTCTTTTCCTGATAGCCGGTCATATGTATAAGACCAATTGGATCATTGGCCATAACATCAAGACAATTTTAGAAGCTCATAAAGGTCCATTTACGGGGGAGGGCCATAAAGGTCTTTATGAGATCTTAACTACTTCATGGCATGCTCAATTAGCTATTAACCTAGCTATGT
Organism: Larix kaempferi; assembly: GCA_027924585.1. Taxonomy (NCBI): domain Eukaryota; kingdom Viridiplantae; phylum Streptophyta; class Pinopsida; order Pinales; family Pinaceae; genus Larix; species Larix kaempferi. Next base: position 60,022 of record BSBM01002004.1, read on the forward strand.
TAGGATCTTTAACTATTGTCGTAGCTCACCACATGTATGCGATGCCCCCCTATCCATACCTAGCTATTGACTATGGTACCCAACTCTCTCTGTTCACACATCATATGTGGATTGGTGGGTTTATCATAGTTGGCGCTGCTGCGCATGCAGCGATTTTTATGGTAAGAGACTATGACCCAACTACTCAATACAACAATTTATTAGATCGCGTTCTTAGACATCGTGATGCAATTGTATCACACCTCAACTGGGTATGTATATTCTTAGGCTTTCATAGTTTTGGTCTGTATATTCATAATGATACTATGAGCGCTCCAGGACGTCCTCAAGATATGTTCTCAGATACTGCTATACAATTACAACCTATTTTCGCTCAATGGATACAAAACACTCATGCTTCAGCACCTGGTTCAACAGCTCCTGGTGCAGCAGCGAGTACCAGCTTAACCTGGGGAGGTGGTGATTTGGTGACAGTAGGTTCCAAAGTGGCTTTGTTACCAATTCCATTAGGAACCGCGGATTTTTTGGTACATCACATTCATGCATTTACTATCCATGTGACTGTTTTAATCCTACTTAAAGGTGTTCTATTTGCCCGTAGCTCCCGTTTAATACCTGATAAAGCGAATCTTGGTTTTCGCTTTCCTTGTGATGGACCTGGGAGAGGAGGAACATGTCAAGTATCTGCCTGGGATCATGTTTTCCTTGGTTTATTCTGGATGTACAATGCAATTTCGGTAGTAATATTCCATTTCAGCTGGAAAATGCAGTCCGATGTTTGGGGTAGTATAAGTGATCAGGGAGTGGTTACTCATATCACGGGAGGAAACTTTGCACAGAGTTCCATTACGATTAATGGGTGGCTCCGTGACTTTCTATGGGCACAAGCCTCTCAAGTGATCCAATCTTATGGTTCTTCATTATCTGCATATGGTCTTTTATTTTTAGGTGCTCATTTTGTTTGGGCCTTTAGTTTAATGTTCTTATTCAGCGGCCGTGGGTATTGGCAAGAACTCATTGAATCTATCGTTTGGGCCCATAATAAATTGAAGGTTGCTCCTGCTATCCAGCCCAGAGCCTTGAGTATTGTACAAGGACGTGCTGTAGGAGTAGCTCATTACCTTCTGGGTGGAATCGTCACAACATGGGCGTTCTTCCTGGCAAGAATTATTGCAGTAGGATAATGGTTAGGAGGATTTGAAAAGCATTATGGCATCAAGATTTCCAAAGTTCAGCCAAGGCTTGGCCCAGGACCCCACTACTCGTCGTATTTGGTTCGGTATTGCGACCGCACATGACTTCGAGAGTCATGATAATATTACCGAAGAACGCCTTTATCATAAAATTTTTGCTTCCCACTTTGGTCAGTTGGCAATAATATTTCTGTGGACCTCTGGTAATTTGTTCCATGTGGCTTGGCAAGGCAATTTTGAAGCATGGGTACGCGATCCCTTACATGTAAGACCCATTGCTCATGCAATTTGGGATCCTCATTTTGGTCAACCAGCTATAGAAGCCTTTACCCGAGGAGGTGCTCCCGGTCCGGTCAATATTGCTTATTCTGGTGTTTATCAGTGGTGGTATACAATCGGCTTACGCACTAACGAAGATCTTTATACTGGAGCTATTTTCTTGCTATTTCTTTCTGCCATCTTTTTAATAGCGGGTAGGTTACATCTACAACCTAAATGGAGACCAAGTGTTTCATGGTTCAAAAATGCCGAATCCCGTCTAAATCATCATTTGTCAGGACTCTTCGGAGTCAGTTCTCTAGCTTGGACAGGGCATTTAGTTCATGTCGCTATTCCTGAATCAAGGGGAGAGCACGTCAGATGGGATAATTTTTTGAATGTATTACCGCATCCCCAAGGTTTAGAACCGCTTTTCACAGGTCAGTGGAATCTTTATGCTCAAGATCCTGATTCCAGTAGTCACTTATTTGGTACCTACCGAGGGGCAGGAACTGCTATTCTAACTCTTCTCGGAGGATTTCATCCACAAACTCAAAGTTTATGGCTGACTGATATCGCTCATCATCATTTAGCTATTGCATTTGTTTTTTTAATTGCTGGTCATATGTATAGAACCAACTTTGGGATTGGTCACAGTATGGAAGATATTTTGGAGGCACATGTTCCTCCAAGAGGCCTATTAGGACGCGGACATAAGGGTCTTTATAACACAATCAATAATTCTCTTCATTTTCAATTGGGTCTTGCTTTAGCTTCTTTGGGGGTTATCACTTCCTTGGTAGCTCAACACATGTATTCTTTACCCGCTTATGCATTCATAGCACAAGACTTCACCACCCAAGCTGCATTATATACTCATCATCAATATATTGCTGGGTTCATTATGACAGGAGCCTTTGCTCATGGAGCTATATTCCTCATTAGGGATTATAATCCGGAACAGAATAAGGATAATGTATTGGCGAGAATGTTGGAGCATAAGGAAGCTATAATATCTCATCTTAGTTGGGTTAGTTTATTATTAGGTTTCCATACCTTGGGACTTTAGTTCATAATGATGTTATGCTTGCTTTCGGTACTCCAGAAAAACAAATCTTGATCGAGCCCATATTTGCTCAGTGGATACAATCTGCTCATGGTAAGACCTTATATGGTTTCGATGTACTCCTATCTTCAACAAGTGGTCCAGCATTCGAAGCAGGTAAGAGCATATGGTTACCCGGTTGGTTGAATGCTATAAATGATAATAAGAATTCATTGTTCTTAACAATCGGTCCTGGAGACTTTTTGGTTCATCATGCTATTGCTCTAGGTTTGCATACAACTACATTGATCCTAGTTAAAGGTGCTTTGGATGCGCGTGGTTCCAAGCTAATGCCAGATAAGAAAGATTTTGGTTATAGTTTTCCTTGCGATGGTCCGGGACGGGGTGGTACCTGCGATATCTCGGCCTGGGATGCTTTTTATTTAGCAGTTTTCTGGATGTTGAATACTATTGGATGGGTTACTTTTTATTGGCATTGGAAGCATATAACTTTATGGCAGGGTAATGTAGCTCAATTTAATGAGTCTTCCACTTATTTAATGGGATGGCTAAGGGATTATCTATGGTTAAATTCTTCACAACTTATTAATGGATACAATCCTTTCGGTATGAACAGTTTATCTGTTTGGGCGTGGATGTTCTTATTCGGGCATCTTGTTTGGGCTACTGGATTTATGTTCCTGATTTCTTGGCGCGGATATTGGCAGGAACTGATCGAAACTCTTGCATGGGCCCATGAACGCACACCTTTGGCTAATTTAGTTCGATGGAGGGACAAGCCAGTAGCTCTTTCCATTGTTCAAGCACGATTAGTTGGATTAGCTCACTTTTCTGTAGGTTATATATTCACTTATGCAGCTTTTTTAATTGCCTCTACATCAGGTAAATTTGGGTAATTATTCTTCATCAATTTCATAAGTGAATGGGATATTATTGTATCAATGACAATACCCCACAGAGAAAAAGTAATCAACGTAATATTTCTCCATCTAAAATCTGATCTATATTTTGATTCCTGGTAGGTAATAGTACCGACTGAACTATTATGGCGAGAAAGAGTCTCATTCAGAGAGAGAAGAAGAGACAAGCACTGGAACGGAAATATCATTTGATTCGTCAATCTTTGGAGGAAGAAGGCAAAGTTTCATCATTGGATGACAAATGGGAAATTCATAGAAAATTGCAATCTTCACCACGTAATAGTGCACCTACACGTCTCCATCGACGTTGTTCTTCGACTGGAAGACCTAGAGCCAACTATCGAGACTTTGGATTGTCCGGACACGTACTCCGTGAGATGGCCCACGCATGTTTATTGCCCGGGATAACAAAATCAAGTTGGTAGGAAAATAAAAAAGTTATTGAAGTTTATTGTGATACCGGAAAAGTACCCCTATCCCTATATGGGATAGGGAGTATATCCCTTGATTGTTTGGTGTACCCATTCTGTTTATGATATCAATCAATGGTGCGGAGTAGAGTAGTCTGGTAGCTCGCAAGGCTCATAACCTTGAGGTCACGGGTTCAAATCCCGTCTCCGCCAGACCAGAACATAAGAAGTATTTTGGTCCGGAAAGGATTACTTTCTCATTTGAGAAAGTATTACTCTCTCATTATCATTTTATAATTGAATGAAAAGTGAGGGAAAGATACGATCAATACATGAACTATTCATTTTCATATTCCATGTGACGGATATGGCGGGTAGCGGGGATCGAACCCGCATCTTCTCCTTGGCAAGGAGAAATTTTACCATTCAACCATACCCGCATTTTATTCGTTCTGAATATATATATATTCATAAAATTGTAACATAATATGGAAAATACATATATGTTCAATCCATTCGTAAGTAGATACCATATTCTTAATGATCCAATTATTCAATTACGGAAAACCCCTCCTCCTTGGGCCTGAAGAAAAAGGCCCTATAGAAGAGCTATAAAGCCCTCCGGGAGGGGGGGAAGTTTGAGCCTAAAACATCTAGAACAGATCTGAGATATGAAAGAATTAAGGATACCTACAAAAAGGACTAATCCGATCCATAATGATACACCCGAAAATACAACATTTTTGCTACTTGACCAGCCATCGGGAGAGGCAAGTGCAACAGGTACACCAATCACTGGTAAAAATGAAATAGCAATTAATGCAAACACAGCCGATTGGAAAGCAATAGTCATGGTTGTGATCTTACAAGCTCCCAACAGATTGAATAGACTATACCATCCGATCCCCAATTTGAAATTCTGATCAAATGCACTATGGAAAGGATTTGACCATAAATTGATCGAGTCAAACTTTTTCAATTTTATATTTGAATGTGAGAGGAGAGGGAAATTCGTTTCTTTTTTCCATTCCAGATGATCATGAAAAAATAATCATATGTCACAGGTATAGTTGGTATCGGCCTGACCTTATGCTTATAGTTAGGTATTAGGTAGAATAGAAGTTGTCCCCGGAGAGATGGCCGAGTGGTTGATGGCTCCGGTCTTGAAAACCGGTATAGTAAAAAAACTATCGAGGGTTCGAATCCCTCTCTCTCCTGTTGCTTTTTTCAACAATCACATTTATTGGTCCGGTCTAGTACAAAAAAAGAGAATAGCTCGGCTGGATATAGCCGAGCTACAAGGATCCAGTTGGAAAGTATTTTAAAAGACTCCTATCCCGCCGATATGGGAGATTGATGTAATGAAATTGAATCGATTTCTCTTCCATCTGGTTCGATCTCTTGTTTCAGTTAAGAGGAGTCATTGAAAGGACAGGTTCAAAATCACGATCAATTCCTTTCTCAAATCCTGCTGCAGCTGCACGAGCCCTTCCCGCATGCCACAAATGACCTACGAAGAAGAAAAATCCTAGAACGAAATGGGAGGTGGATAACCAACTTCGGGGAGAGACATAATTCACCGCATTGATTTCGGTAGCTACACCACCCACAGAATTTGAAGAACCTAAAGGAGCATGAGTCATATATTCTGCCGAACGTCGTTCCTGCCAAGGCTGTATGTCTTTTCTCAACTTGCTCAGGTCCAAACCATTAGGGCCCCTTAGGGGTTCCAACCAGGGAGCACGGAGATCCCAAAAACGCATCGTTTCCCCCCCAAAGATAATTTCTCCAGTCGGAGAACGCATAAGGTATTTACCTAAACCAGTAGGTCCTTGAGCAGACCCCACACTAGCTCCAAGACGTTGGTCTCTAACTAGAAAAGTAAACGCTTGAGCTTGAGAGGCTTCTGGGCCGGTGGGCCCATAGAATTCACTGGGATAAGCTGTATTGTTGAACCAAACAAAACAACAAGCAATAAAACCAAAGACAGATAGAGCCGCTAAACTATAGGACAAATAAGCTTCTCCGGACCATACGAATGCACGGCGAGCCCATGCAAAAGGTTTGGTTAAGATATGCCAGATACCACCGAAGATACAAATGGAACCTAACCATACATGTCCTCCAATTACATCTTCTAGATTGTCCACGCTAACGATCCATCCTTCTCCTCCGAAAGGAGATTTCAGTAAATAACCAAATATAGCACTTGGGTTAAGAGTCGGGTTCGTAATTTTTCTTACATCTCCACCGCCGGGAGCCCAAGTATCATATACACCTCCAAAATACAAAGCCTTAAGCACTGGAAGAAAAGCACCAACACCTAGCAAGATTAGGTGAATACCCAAAATTGTGGTCATTTTGTTTCTATCTTTCCATACATAGCCAAAGAATGGAAAAGATTCTTCTAAAGTTTCGGGTCCTATGAGTGCATGATAAATACCACCAAAACCTAAAACCGCAGAAGAAATTAAGTGAAGTACCCCAGATACAAAATATGGAAAAGTGTCCACGATTTCCCCACCAGGACCGACTCCCCATCCTAGAGTAGCTAGATGGGGAAGTAAAATCAATCCTTGTTCATACATAGGCTTTTCCGGTACGAAATGAGCCACTTCGAAGAGGTTCATTGCTCCGGCCCAGAATACAATTAATCCGGCATGAGCCACGTGAGCCCCAAGCAATTTACCAGACAAATTGATAAGTCGGGCATTACCGGCCCACCAAGCGAAACCAGTGGTTTCTTGATCACGACCAGCTAAAGCTATAGTTCCATTAAAGAGCGTTTCCACGGGGTAGGACCTCCTCAGGGAATACAAGGTTTTCATGAGGCTGATCTTGAGCCGCCATCCAAGCACGAATACCTTCGTTCAGGAGAATATTTTTTGTGTAGAAAGTCTCAAATTCAGGATCTTCTGCTGCACGGATCTCCTGGGAAACAAAATCATAGGCACGTAAGTTTAGAGCTAGACCAACTACTCCAATGGCACTCATCCATAAACCGGTCACTGGCACAAATAACATGAAGAAATGTAACCAACGTTTATTGGAAAAAGCAACCCCAAAAATCTGGGACCAGAAGCGGTTAGCAGTGACCATGGAATAAGTCTCTTCAGCTTGAGTCGGGTTAAAAGCACGGAACGTATTTGCACCATCACCATCTTCAAATAAAGTATTTTCCACGGTAGCACCATGAATAGCACATAGAAGAGCAGCACCCAATACTCCGGCAACTCCCATCATATGAAATGGATTCAAGGTCCAATTATGAAAACCTTGAAAGAAGAGGATAAATCGGAAAATAGCTGCTACACCAAAACTAGGTGCGAAAAACCAACCGGACTGGCCCAATGGATAGATCAAAAATACAGAAACAAAGACAGCAATTGGACCAGAGAATGCAATTGCATTATAAGGTCGCAATTGTACAGATCGAGCAAGTTCAAATTGACGTAACATGAAACCTATTAGACCGAAAGCACCATGAAGAGCAACGAAGGTCCATAGACCACCTAATTGACACCAACGAGTAAAATCTCCTTGTGCTTCGGGACCCCATAATAGCAGCAGAGAATGTGCTAAACTATTAGCAGGAGTAGAAACTGCAGCAGTTAGGAAATTACAACCTTCCA
>BSBM01002005.1:7500-17500 GCA_027924585.1 Larix kaempferi
CCGAAACGCGCGGATTGCGGGGGACTTGGACCAAGACCCTTTCAAATGGCACGTCGGCGGGAGGCTGACGTGGGCGCCAAGCAAGGGTGCGCCCAGGGTGGGGCCGCACCCTCCCACACGGCACCATGTATATAGGCTTAAGGCCAAAACGAAGGAGGGGGCGTTCAAGCAAGGAATTTCGGACAAGGCAAGGAGACGCAGAGCTAGGGAGGCAGTCCAAGCTCTGTTCTCGCGCACGGTCCGTTCCAGCAGAATCCGGCTGCAGCAGGGTTGCGGAAGAGGCAGAACTTGGCAGGTTTTGCACCCGTTCCGGTTGCACAGTGAGACAGTTCGGCAGCATACGCGGGTTGCAGAAGTCGACGGTCCCATGGAGTTGGGACGCCCGAGCAGGGGGCAGCTCTGTCATTCTGTAATTTCTATATCTGTTGTAAGGCGTGTTGCTGGTTTGGCTCACGCCGGAGATCTGCCGAGTTTTAGGGCAACTCCGCTTGCCGTAAACAATTGATTATACAAACGATAAACGGGCTGGCCGGTTTGGCAACCCCAACTTATTCCCGCGTCGTGTTTTACTTGCGTATTGCACTCGCTGATAATTGGCTAAGTGTTGATGCTGTCTGTCGTAAACGTGCTTATGAGTTAAACGAGTAAACTGTCAAGCCGAAAAGCTTCCGCGGGTTTAGGCGTAGTCTGCCGGTGCAACGTTTGAGCTGGTCTCACCCTCAAGACGTTCCCGGGAAGTGCCGCACACCACAGTTAGTCGCTTGAGACAAGCCAGAAATTGTGGCTGTGACACATAGCCCATGCGGCACTTCCTGGGGCGAAACCAGCCCGGCAGGCCACACCCAACCCGCGGATTGCCCACGCCTCATCTCTTTAACAGTTCCTTGCTTAGCCTTTTTTTCTTGATGTGCACTTCCTACAGTAAACGCATGCCAAACACAAGAGCAAGAGATAAATGCATAGGAGGGTGGCACTCCAAACTCGGACGTGCCTAACACCCCTTTTGCAATATTCATGGTTCAAAGAGACTTTACATATAACATCGGAGGGCTGCCACATCCCGGCACCTCATCCGTGAGCCTGCCACACTGGGCAGCTCAAGATACAACATCAACTGATGGGCAATCGGCCAGTGTCCAGGCTCTACCGCAGTAGCATCCACGGTCTGCATCCGCACTCTGTCTCTGTTGCACTCCGTCGCAAGCCTCCCGGCTTCCTATCGTCCGTCCCAGTCTGGGAAACCACTTCGGCATGCTGCCGTCCGTCTGCAGCCTTGCCTGCAACGATACCGCTGTCCTTCCGCAGCATCTGCCAACCAACTGGGCGCACTCTCTCTCGTCTAACCATGCCCAAGAGAGCCCCCACAAGACCGATGTCCGTCTGCAGTCCTGTCCGCACCGCACCGCTGTCTTCCGCAGACTAGGCTGACTGCCACACGTCTAAGTCCCGGCAGAAACTTAGACTTCGCACAGGCACCTCCCATGAGGCCAGCCGCAGGCAAAGCACCTCCACGTACTGTGGCATTCCTCCTGCGCTGCGGATCCTTACCTCGTTGCAGAGGGAACTTCTGGAACCGTGCACGAGCTGCTTTCTCCGGAAAGTGTGCCCTCCTCTGGAGCTTTCGGAGGACGGGCACGCCCTGCGTGTGCCTCAGGCCCCAACCTCGGTTGAATTGAACCGCTTGGATCGATCGAACCGGCACCGTTGTCCGCTTCACCTCTCCGTGCTCTTGGACCTTTAAATATCCACTGAGGAATTCCCGGGTTTCAAGGCCACGTATATCGGAAGTGCCCAACTCTAATAAGATCCATTGTAGCCGAAAAGAGAGTAAGGAGACCCATATCCGGACATCTAAGGGAGCTCGAACACCAATGAGAAATTTTGAAGACAAGATGGGTGTCAATGCATGCATACCCAACACAGGTAGTACTACGAGAACATCTTTGAAGGAACCTTGAACAAAATTAAGACAGGCGCCTTTTCCGCGGGCCAACCTGCTTCCTTTATTCTTGGTTGCTCCCCATCACTTGACTCATCCGCTCCCAGGTCGAGCTCCTCCTCGGGCGCACATGCGGCGGGCTCCCAAGGCGAGCTCAAAACGTTAAGCCGTGACCGATTCTTGTTCTTGTCTTCCACTTCCTTGTCTTGTTGCCGGGCGCTCACTTGGTGGGCGCGCTTGCGCTTGCCGGCGGACTCGTTTCTTTGGGCGCACGTGTGCGGGGCTCCCAAGGCGAGCTCAAAATGTTGCTGAGACGCGACCGGTTCTTGTTCTTATCTTCCGCCGCCTTCTCTTTTTGCCGGCGGACTCGTTTCTTTGGGCGCACCTCCGCCGGTCTTCCAAGTCGAGCTCCTCCTTGGGTGCAAATGTGCCGGCCTCCCAAGGCGAGCTCAAAACGTTGCTAGGACGTGACCGATTCGTGTTCTTCTCTTCCGTTGCCTTGTCTTTTTGCCGGGCGCTCACTTGGGTGGGCGTGCTTCCGTTTGCCGGCGGACTCGTTCCTTCGGGCGCACATGCGTCGGGCTCCCAAGGCGAGCTCAAAACGTTAAGACGTGACCGATGCCTGTCCTTGTCCGCCGTTGCCTTTTCTTTTTGCCGGGCGCTGACTTCGGCGGGCGCGCTTCCCTTTTCTGGAGATGGAGTTGTTTCTTAGGGCGCACATGTGCCTGGCTCCCAAGGCGATCTCAAAACGTTGAGCCGTGACCGATTCTTGTTCTTGTCCGTCGTTGGCTTGTCTTTTTGCCGGGCGCTCACTTGGGTGGGCGCGATTCCGTTTGCCGGCGGACTCGTTTCTTTGGGCGCACATGGGCCGGGCTCCCAAGGCGAGCTCAAAACGTTAAGCCGTGACCTGTCCTTGTTCTTGTCCGCCGTTGGCCTGTCTTTTTGCCGGGCGCTCACTTGGGTGGGCGCTCTTCCGTTCGCCGCCGGACTCGTTTCCTTGGGCTCACGCGTGCCGGGCTCCTAAGGCGAGCTCAAAACGTTAAGCCGTGACCGATTCTTGTTCTTGTCCGCCGTTGCCCCGTGTCTTTGCCGGGCGATCACTTGGGTGGGCGCGCATCCGTTTGCCGGCGGACTCGTTTCTTTGGGCGCACATGTGAAGGGCTCCCAGGGCGAGCTCAAAACGTTACGCCGTGACCAATTCTTGTTCCTGTCCGCCGTTGCCTTGTCTTTTTGCCGGGCGCTCGCTTGGGTGGGCGCGCTTCCGTTTGCCGGGGGACTCGTTTCTTTGGGCGCACAGGCGACGGGCTCGCAAGGCGAGCTCAAAACGTTAAGCCCCGACCAATTCTTGTTCTTGTCCACCGTTGCCTTGTCTTGTTGCCGTGCGCTCACTTGGGTGGGCGCGCTTCCGTTTGCCGGAGACGGAGTCGTTTCTTTGGCCGCACATGTGCCGGGCTCCCAAGGCGGGCTCAAAACGTTAAGCCGTGACCAATCCTTGTTCTTGTCCGCCGTTGCCTTGTCTTTTTGCCGGGCGCTCGCTTGGGTGGGCGCGCTTCCGTGTCCCGGCGGACTCGTTTCTTTGGGCGCACATGTGAAGGGCTCCCAGGGCGAGCTCAAAACGTTAAGCCGTGACCAATTCTTGTTCTTGTCCGCCGTTTCCTTGTCTCTTTGCCGGGCGCTCACTTGGGTGGGCGCGCTTCCGTTTGCCGGGGGACTCGTTTCTTTGGGCGCGCAGGTGACGGGCTCCCAAGGCGAGCTCAAAACGTTAAGCCGTGACCAATTCTTGTTCTTGTCCGCCGTTGCCTTGTCTTGTTGCCGTGCGCTGACTTGGGTGGGCGCGCTTCCGTCTGCCGGAGATGGAGTCGTTCCTTTGGGCGCACATGTGCCGGGCTCCCAAGGCGGCCTCAAAACATTAAGCCGCGAGCAATTCTTGTTCTTGTCCGCCGTTGCCTTGTGTATTTTTGCCGGGCGCTCGCTTGGGTGGGAGCGCTTCCGTTTGCCGGCGGACTCGTTTCATTGGGCTCACATGTGCCGGGCTCCCAAGGAGAGCTCAAAATGTTAAGCCGTGGCCGATTCTTGTTCTTGTCCGTCGTTGGCCTGTGCTTTTGCCGGGCGCGCACTTGGGTGGGCACGCTTCCGTTTGCCGGCGGACTCGTTTCCTTGGGCTCACGTGTGCCGGGCTCCCGAGGCGAGCTCAAAACGTTAGGCCGTGACCAATTCTTGTTCTTGTCCGCCGTTGCCTTGTCTTGTTTCCGTGCGCTCGCTTGGGTGGGCACGCTTCCGTTTGCCGGCGGAGTCGTTTCTTTGGGCTCACGTGTGCCGGGCTCCCAAGGCGAGCTCAAAACGTTAAGCCGTGACCAATTCTTGTTCTTGTCCGCCGTTGCCTTAGCTTTTTCCCGGGCGCTCACTTGGGTGGGCGCGCTTCCGTTTGCCGGCGGACTCGTTTCTTCGGGCGGCACATGTGCCGGGCTCCCAAGGCGAGCCCAAAACGTTAAGCCGTGACCAATTCTTGTTCTTGTGCGCCGTTGCCTTGTCCTTTTGCCGGGCGCTCACTTGGGTGGGCGCGCTTCCGTTTGCCGGCGGACTCGTTTCTTCCTTGGGCGCACACGTGCCGGGCTCCCAAGGCGAGCTCAAAACGTTAAGCCGTGACCAATGCTTGTCCTTGTCTGCCGTTGCCTTGTCTTTTTTCCGGGCGCTCACTCGGGTGGGCGCGCTTCCGCTTGCCGCCGGACTCGTTTCTTTGGGCGCACATGTGCCGGGCTCCCAAGGCGAGCTCAAAACGTTAAGCCGTGACCAATTCCTGTTCTTGTCCGCCGTTGCCTTGTCTTTTTGCCGGGCGCTCACTTGGGTGGGCGCGCTTCCGTTTGCCGACGGGCTCGTTTCCTTGGGCGCACATGTGCCGGGCTCGCAAGGCGGGCTCAAAACGTTAAGCCGTGACCAATGCTTGTTCTTGTCCGCCGTTGCCTTGTCTTTTTGCCCGGCGCTCACTTGGGTGGGTGCGCTTCCGTTTGCGGGCGGACTCGTTTCTTTGGGCGCACATGTGCCGGGCTCCCAAGGGGAGCTCAAAACGTTAAGCCGTGACCAATTCTTGTTCTTCTCCGCCGTTGCCTTGTCTTTTTGCCGTGCGCTCACTTGGGTGGGCGCGCTTCCGTTTGCGGGCGGAGTCGTTTCTTTGGGCGCACATGTGTCGGGCTCCCAAGGGGAGCTCAAAACGTTAAGCCGTGACCAATTCTTGTTCTTCTCCGCCGTTCCCTTGTCTTTTTGCCGTGCGCCCACTTCGGTGGGTGCACTTCCGTTTGCCGCCGGACTCGTTCCTTCGGGCGCACATGTGCCGGGCTCCCAAGGCGAGCTCAAAACGTTAAGCCGTGACCAATCCTTGTTCTTGTCCGCCGTTGCCTTGTCTTGTTGCCGGGCGCTCACTTGGGTGGGGCCGCTTCCGTTTTCCGGCGGACTCGTTTCCTTGGGCGCACATGTGCCGGGCTCCGAAGGCGAGCTCAAAACGTTAAGCCGTGACCAATGCTTGTCCTTGTCTGCCGTTTCCTTGTCTTTTTGCCGGGCGCTCACTCGGGTGGGCGCGCTTCCGCTTGCCGCCGGACTCGTTTCTTTGGGCGCACATGTGCCGGGCTCCCAAGGCGAGCTCAAAACGTTAGGCCGTGACCAATTCCTGTTCTTGTCCGTCGTTGCCTTGTCTTTTTGCCGGGCGCTCACTTGGGTGGGCGCGCTTCTGTTTGCCGACGGGCTCGTTTCCTTGGGCGCACATGTGCCGGGCTCGCAAGGCGAGCTCAAAATGTTAAGCCGTGACCAATGCTTGTTCTTGACCGCCGTTGCCTTGTCTTTTTGCCCGGCGCTCACTTGGGTGGGTGCGCTTCCGTTTGCGGGCGGACTCGTTTCTTTGGGCGCACATGTGCCGGGCTCCCAAGGGGAGCTCAAAACGTTAAGCCGTGACCAATTCTTGTTCTTCTCCGCCGTTGCCTTGTCTTTTTGCCGTGCGCTCACTTGGGTGGGCGCGCTTCCGTTTGCGGGCGGACTCCTTTCTCTGGGCGCACATGTGTCGGGCTCCCAAGGGAAGCTCAAAACGTTAAGCCGTGACCAATTCTTGTTCTTCTCCGCCGTTCCCTTGTCTTTTTGCCGTTCGCTCACTCGGGTGGGCGCGCTTCCGTTTGCCGGCGGACTCGTTTCTTTTGGCGCACCTGTGCCGGGCTCGCAAGGCGAGCTCAAAACGTTATGCCGTGACCAATCCTCGTTCTTGTCCGCTGTTGCCTTGTCTTTTTGCCGGGCGCTCACTTGGGTGGGCGCGCTTCCGTTTGCCGGTGGACTCGTTTCTTTGGGCACACAAGTGCCGGCCTCCCAATGCGAGCCGCTTCTTGGGCGCCCATGTGCCGTGCTTCCAACCCGAGCTCAAAACGTTAAGCCGTGACCGATCCTCTTTCTTGTCTTCCCCTGCCTTGTTCTTTTGCCGGGCGCTCCCTTGGTGGGCGCGCTTGCGTTGGCATTCGGACTCGTTTGTTCGGGCGCATTTGTGTCGTGCTCCCAATGCGAGCCGCTCCATGGGTGCCCATGGGCCGTGCTTCCAACCCGAGCTGAAAACGTTAAGCCCTGACCGATCCTCGTTCTTGTCTTCCGCCGCGTTGTATTTTTGCCGGGCGCTCACTTGGTGGGCGCGCTTGCGTTGGCATTCGGACTCGTTTCTTTGGGCGCACTTGTGCCGTGCTCCCAACGCGAGCCGCTCCTTGGGCGCCCATCTGCCGTGCTCCCAATGCGAGCTGCTCCTTGGGCGCCCATCTGCCTTGTGCTTCCAATGCGAGCTGTGGCATGCTTCCAACGCGAGCTGCGGCGTGCTCCCAATGCGAGCTGCGCCTTGTGCTTCCAACGCGAGCTGCGGCGTGCTCCCAATGCGAGCTGCGCCTTGTGCTTCCAACGCGAGCTGCGGCGTGCTCCCAATGCGAGCTGCGCCTTGTGCTTCCAACGCGAGCTGCGGCGTGCTCCCAATGCGAGCTGCGCCTTGTGCTTCCAACGCGAGCTGCGGCGTGCTCCCAATGCGAGCTGCGCCTTGTGCTTCCAACGCGAGCTGCGGCGTGCTCCCAACACGAGCTTGTGGCGTGCTCCCAATGCGAGCTGCTTCTTGGGCGCCCATCTGCCTTGTGCTCCCAACGCGAGCTGTGGCGTGCTTCCAACCCGAGCTGTGGCGTGCTCCCAATGCGAGCTGCTCGTTGGGCGCCCATCCGCCTTGTGCTTCCAACCCGAGCTGAAAACGTTAAGCCGTGACCGATCCGCGTTCTTGTCTTCCGTTGGCTTGTCTTTTTTCCGGGCGCTCACTTGGTGGGCGCGCTTGCGGTGGCGTGCTCCCAATGCGAGCTGCTCCTTGGGCGCCCACCTGCCTTTTGCTTCCAACCCGAGCTGAAAACGTTAAGCCGTGACCGATCCGCGTTCTTGTCTTCCGTTGGCTTGTCTTTTTGCCGGGCGCTCACTTGGTGGGCGCGCTTGCAGTGGCGTGCTCCCAATGCGAGCTGCTCCTTGGGCGCCCATCTGCCTTGTGCTCCCAACCCGAGCTGAAAACGTTAAGCCGTGACCGATCCTCGTCCTTGTCTTCCGCTGGCTTGTCTTTTTGCCGGGCGCTCACTTGGTGGGCGCGCTTGCGGTGGCGTGCTCCCAATGCGAGCTGCTCCTTGGGCGCCCATCTGCCTTGTGCTTCCAACCCGAGCTGTGACGTGCTCCCAATGCGAGCTGCTCCTTCGGCGCCCCTCTGCCTTGTGCTTCCAAACCGAGCTGTGGCGTGCTCCCAATGCGAGCTGCTTCTTGGGCGCCCATCTCCCTTGTGCTTCCAACCCGAGCTGTGGCGTGCTTCCAACCCGAGCCGTGGCGTGCTCCCAATGCGAGCTGCGCCTTGGGCGCCCATCTGCCTTGTGCTTCCAACCCGAGCTGTGGCGTGCTTCCAACCCGAGCTGTGGCGTGCTCCCAATGCGAGCTGCTCCTTGGGCGCCCGTCTGCCTCGTGCTTCCAACCCGAGCTGAAAAACGTTAAACCGTGACCGATCCTCGTTCTTGTCGTCCGCTGGCTTGTCTTTTTGCCGGGCGCTCACTTGGTGGGTGCGTTTCGTGCGAAGGGTGGTGCGGTGAACGCGCTGCTTGTCGGGTCTACCTGAAAATTGGCCTCGGGTCATTCGTAGGGTGGTCGGCTTGCGGTGTGTTGCCGTGTCCGCTTGGTAGCGCATGAGCAGTATTGACGGCAACGCTCATCTTGGGAAGGCACGGTGCAACACCGCAAGTGGTGCTTCTGTGGCTCCCAACGAGGGCTTGCTTCTTCGGTTGTTGGGTCCAAGATTTTCGGTTAAGTTACTTCGATGATGCCTATCACGCATTTCTCTTTCGGTGGAAGTGTCCTTTCGTGTGAAGGGTGGTGCGGTGAATGTGCTGCTTGTCGGGTCTGCTTGAAAATTGGCCTCGGGCCATTCGTAGGGCGGTCGACTTGCGGTGTGTTGCCGTGTCCGCTTGGTAGCGCATGAGCAGTATTGATGGCAACGCTCATCTTGGGAAGGCACGGTGCCAACACCGCAAGTGGTGCTTCTGTGGCTTGCTGTGGCTCCCAACGAGGGCTTGCTTCGTCGGTTGTTGGGTCCAAGATTTTCGGTTAAGTTACTTCGATGATGCCTATCACGCATTTCTCTTTCGGTGGAAGTGTCGTTTCGTGTGAAGGGTGGTGCGGTGAATGTGCTGTCTGCCGGGTCTGCTCGAAAAATGGCCTCGGGTCATTCGTAGGGCGGTCGGCTTGCAGTGTGTTGCCGTATCCGCTTGGTAGCGCATGAGCAGTATTGATGGCAACGCTCATCTTGGGAAGGCACTGGCAAACGAAGCCACACCAACACCGCAAGTGGTGCTCTGGTGGCTTGCTGTGGCTCCCAACGAGGGCTTGCGTCTTTGGTCTTCTTTCGGTTGCTGGGTCCAAGCTTTTCGGTTAAGTGCCTTCGATGATGCCTATCACGCACTTCTCTGCCGGTGGAAGTGTCATTTCGTGTGAAGGGTGGTGCGGCGAATGCTTTGTCTGCCGGGTCTGCCTGAAAATTGGCCTTGGGTCATTCGTAGGGCGGTCGGCTTGCAGTGTGTTGCCGTCTCTGCTTGGTAGCGCATGAGCAGTATGTCTGTTACGTGACTTCGACGACGCCTATCGTGCACTTCTCCATCGGTGGAAGTGTCATTTCGTGTGAAGGGCGGTGCGGTGAATGCGTCGCATGCCGGGTCTGCCTGAAAACTGGCCTCGGGTCATTTGTAGGGCGGTCGGCTTGCGGTGTGTTGCCGTCTCCGCTTGGTAGCGCATGAGCAGTGTTGAGGGCGATGCTCGTCCCGGGATGGCACGGCAGAACAGACCTCATTTCCTCCCAAGCGGTGGTGTTTTGGGGCATTTTGTCTTCTCCCGACAAGGGCTTGCATCTTTGCCTTCTCTCGGATTACTTGTCCCTCCCGGTTGCCGGATCCAAGTGTCCAAGATGTTGCCTTCCATGCACTTCCCCGCCGATGGAAGTGTCATTTCGTGCGATGGTTGGTGCGGCTCCACTTGATAGCGCATGAGCCTTAACGTCGGCAATGCTCCCCCTTGGGAAGGCATGGGTAAACAAAAACCCATTTCAACCGCAAGTGTGGCTTGTTGCACGTTTGGTCTCCTTTCGCGTATCTTTGTCCCTCCCGGTTGTCGGTTAAATTAACTACGGCGGTGTTTCCTATCATGCACTTCTCCACTGGTGGAAGTGTCATTTCCGTGCGAAGGGTGGTGCGGTGAGTGCGTTGTTTGTCGGGTCTGCTTGAAAATTGGCCTTGGGCCATTTGTAGGGCGGTCGACTCTCAGCGTGCCGTCGATTCACTCGGTAACACATGAGCGGTAATGTTGGCAATGCTCATCTTCGGAGGCACCGGAAAACAAAGTCCATTTCCATCGCACATTCGATGTGGAGTTTTGGGGTTTGTGGTGGCTTCGCACGAGGGCTTGCCTTTTCATTGTTGGGCCTTTGTGGAGGCCCGTCTTATTGTGCTTGTACTTATTCCATATTGGTATAACTGTGCATACCGAGACCAT
>BSBM01002005.1:27500-37500 GCA_027924585.1 Larix kaempferi
GGCGCGCACCGCGGGGAAAGTTGGGGTTTCCCGGCGCACACCGCGGGGAAAAAAAACGGGGCTAAGTCGCGGGGAAAGTTGGGGTTTCCCGGCACACGCCGCGGGGAAAAAATATTGGGCTAAGTCGCGGTTTCCCGGCGCGCGCCGCGGGGAAAAAAAAGGGGCCAAGTCGCGGGGAAAGTTGGGGTTTCCCGGCGCATGCTCGGGATGGGAACCGATCGCGAAGTCGGGACGGACCGAAGACGCGCAGGCTGCGGAAGTGGAACGAAGGCGCGCGGCTTGCGGAATACTTGGACCGATGACGCGCGGATCGCGGACCGGAGGCCGTTTGATGGTACGTCGGTGCGGAGTTGACGTGGGTGCCAAGCAAGGGTGCGCCCAAGGTGGGGTCGCACCCTCCCGCACGGCATCATATAAAAAGGCTAAGGCGAGAAGCCAAGAAGGTAGCTGCAACTAAGTTGGAAATTCGGGTAAGGGGGAAGTTCGGAGCTAGGGAGGCTATCCGACCTCTGTCCGTCCGCACGGTCTCTTCCGGCGAAGTCCGGCCGCAGCAAGGTGCTGCTACAGCGCAGAATTTGGCAGGTTCGCACACAGTGCGGTTGCACAGTGAGACATTTCCGCGGCAGCAGCAAGGGTTTGCAGCAGCGGGAAGTTTCAGGAGTTAGACGCATGTTGGAAGGGTTAACTCTCTCTTTGTATTTTGTATGTCTATTGTAAGGCGTGCTGCTTGTTGGGCACACGCCGGAGCTCTGCTAGGGAAACTCCACCTGTTGTAAACGATTGATTATACAAAGCTTAAGGGTTGATGGTTTGGAAACCCCAGCTTATACTTGCGTGTGCTATTTACTCGATGTTCATGCATACGTAAAATTGGCTAAGTGTGGATGCGGTAGGAACATGTTAACTGTTATAAACAAGTAAACGAAGTTGCGAGTGTTAAGTTGAAAAGTTTCCGCAGGTTAGGCGTAGTCTGCTGGTGCGACGCTTGAGTTGGCCACGCCCTCAAGTCGTTCCCAGGCAGTGCCGCACACCACATTTGGACGCTGGTGACTAGCGAAAAAGCGTGGCTCTGACACATAGTGTCACGGCCGCGCTTTCTGCACGGCACTCACACTTGCATGGGAGCCTTGCGCTCCCGCCCAAGAGGCTGGCTTGGGCGCCCGGTCGGGCAAAGCGACGATCGGCTGCAAGGAGACTTAGCGAGGAAGGAAAGCTACCCGGAGACGGAACGATGAGTGGGGTGCGTGGACCTAGCCCGGGCGCACTCCCACCGAAGACGCCCACACAACACTTCGGCGCATGGCAAGCCCGAGAGTGGGGCGCGGCTGCACGCTGGCAAGAAACGGGGCGCACCCTTGGACCGCTGGACACACTCAAGTGTTGGAGTAGTGGCGCGTTGGCCAAGCGCCCACGCACTCCGCGGAGCAGCGCCCAAACGGACCGGCACTCGACGCAGCAAGCCAAAGCGATGGGCGGAAGGGAAGGTGGACCGGACGCCAGCGGAAGAACGAACTCGGGTTCGCAGCCAAGAAACGAGCTCGGGTTCGCATCCCAGAAATGAGCTCGGGTTGGAAGCCAAGAAAGGAGCTCGGGTTGGGAGCCACGGCAGAGAGCTCGGGTCGGGAGCCAAGGGACGACGCCCAACAAAATGGACCGAAACGCGCGGATTGCGGGGGACTTGGACCAAGACCCTTTCAAATGGCACGTCGGCGGGAGGCTGACGTGGGCGCCAAGCAAGGGTGCGCCCAGGGTGGGGCCGCACCCTCCCACACGGCACCATGTATATAGGCTTAAGGCCAAAACGAAGGAGGGGGCGTTCAAGCAAGGAATTTCGGACAAGGCAAGGAGACGCAGAGCTAGGGAGGCAGTCCAAGCTCTGTTCTCGCGCACGGTCCGTTCCAGCAGAATCCGGCTGCAGCAGGGTTGCGGAAGAGGCAGAACTTGGCAGGTTTTGCACCCGTTCCGGTTGCACAGTGAGACAGTTCGGCAGCATACGCGGGTTGCAGAAGTCGACGGTCCCATGGAGTTGGGACGCCCGAGCAGGGGGCAGCTCTGTCATTCTGTAATTTCTATATCTGTTGTAAGGCGTGTTGCTGGTTTGGCTCACGCCGGAGATCTGCCGAGTTTTAGGGCAACTCCGCTTGCCGTAAACAATTGATTATACAAACGATAAACGGGCTGGCCGGTTTGGCAACCCCAACTTATTCCCGCGTCGTGTTTTACTTGCGTATTGCACTCGCTGATAATTGGCTAAGTGTTGATGCTGTCTGTCGTAAACGTGCTTATGAGTTAAACGAGTAAACTGTCAAGCCGAAAAGCTTCCGCGGGTTTAGGCGTAGTCTGCCGGTGCAACGTTTGAGCTGGTCTCACCCTCAAGACGTTCCCGGGAAGTGCCGCACACCACAGTTAGTCGCTTGAGACAAGCCAGAAATTGTGGCTGTGACACATAGCCCATGCGGCACTTCCTGGGGCGAAACCAGCCCGGCAGGCCACACCCAACCCGCGGATTGCCCACGCCTCATCTCTTTAACAGTTCCTTGCTTAGCCTTTTTTTCTTGATGTGCACTTCCTACAGTAAACGCATGCCAAACACAAGAGCAAGAGATAAATGCATAGGAGGGTGGCACTCCAAACTCGGACGTGCCTAACACCCCTTTTGCAATATTCATGGTTCAAAGAGACTTTACATATAACATCGGAGGGCTGCCACATCCCGGCACCTCATCCGTGAGCCTGCCACACTGGGCAGCTCAAGATACAACATCAACTGATGGGCAATCGGCCAGTGTCCAGGCTCTACCGCAGTAGCATCCACGGTCTGCATCCGCACTCTGTCTCTGTTGCACTCCGTCGCAAGCCTCCCGGCTTCCTATCGTCCGTCCCAGTCTGGGAAACCACTTCGGCATGCTGCCGTCCGTCTGCAGCCTTGCCTGCAACGATACCGCTGTCCTTCCGCAGCATCTGCCAACCAACTGGGCGCACTCTCTCTCGTCTAACCATGCCCAAGAGAGCCCCCACAAGACCGATGTCCGTCTGCAGTCCTGTCCGCACCGCACCGCTGTCTTCCGCAGACTAGGCTGACTGCCACACGTCTAAGTCCCGGCAGAAACTTAGACTTCGCACAGGCACCTCCCATGAGGCCAGCCGCAGGCAAAGCACCTCCACGTACTGTGGCATTCCTCCTGCGCTGCGGATCCTTACCTCGTTGCAGAGGGAACTTCTGGAACCGTGCACGAGCTGCTTTCTCCGGAAAGTGTGCCCTCCTCTGGAGCTTTCGGAGGACGGGCACGCCCTGCGTGTGCCTCAGGCCCCAACCTCGGTTGAATTGAACCGCTTGGATCGATCGAACCGGCACCGTTGTCCGCTTCACCTCTCCGTGCTCTTGGACCTTTAAATATCCACTGAGGAATTCCCGGGTTTCAAGGCCACGTATATCGGAAGTGCCCAACTCTAATAAGATCCATTGTAGCCGAAAAGAGAGTAAGGAGACCCATATCCGGACATCTAAGGGAGCTCGAACACCAATGAGAAATTTTGAAGACAAGATGGGTGTCAATGCATGCATACCCAACACAGGTAGTACTACGAGAACATCTTTGAAGGAACCTTGAACAAAATTAAGACAGGCGCCTTTTCCGCGGGCCAACCTGCTTCCTTTATTCTTGGTTGCTCCCCATCACTTGACTCATCCGCTCCCAGGTCGAGCTCCTCCTCGGGCGCACATGCGGCGGGCTCCCAAGGCGAGCTCAAAACGTTAAGCCGTGACCGATTCTTGTTCTTGTCTTCCACTTCCTTGTCTTGTTGCCGGGCGCTCACTTGGTGGGCGCGCTTGCGCTTGCCGGCGGACTCGTTTCTTTGGGCGCACGTGTGCGGGGCTCCCAAGGCGAGCTCAAAATGTTGCTGAGACGCGACCGGTTCTTGTTCTTATCTTCCGCCGCCTTCTCTTTTTGCCGGCGGACTCGTTTCTTTGGGCGCACCTCCGCCGGTCTTCCAAGTCGAGCTCCTCCTTGGGTGCAAATGTGCCGGCCTCCCAAGGCGAGCTCAAAACGTTGCTAGGACGTGACCGATTCGTGTTCTTCTCTTCCGTTGCCTTGTCTTTTTGCCGGGCGCTCACTTGGGTGGGCGTGCTTCCGTTTGCCGGCGGACTCGTTCCTTCGGGCGCACATGCGTCGGGCTCCCAAGGCGAGCTCAAAACGTTAAGACGTGACCGATGCCTGTCCTTGTCCGCCGTTGCCTTTTCTTTTTGCCGGGCGCTGACTTCGGCGGGCGCGCTTCCCTTTTCTGGAGATGGAGTTGTTTCTTAGGGCGCACATGTGCCTGGCTCCCAAGGCGATCTCAAAACGTTGAGCCGTGACCGATTCTTGTTCTTGTCCGTCGTTGGCTTGTCTTTTTGCCGGGCGCTCACTTGGGTGGGCGCGATTCCGTTTGCCGGCGGACTCGTTTCTTTGGGCGCACATGGGCCGGGCTCCCAAGGCGAGCTCAAAACGTTAAGCCGTGACCTGTCCTTGTTCTTGTCCGCCGTTGGCCTGTCTTTTTGCCGGGCGCTCACTTGGGTGGGCGCTCTTCCGTTCGCCGCCGGACTCGTTTCCTTGGGCTCACGCGTGCCGGGCTCCTAAGGCGAGCTCAAAACGTTAAGCCGTGACCGATTCTTGTTCTTGTCCGCCGTTGCCCCGTGTCTTTGCCGGGCGATCACTTGGGTGGGCGCGCATCCGTTTGCCGGCGGACTCGTTTCTTTGGGCGCACATGTGAAGGGCTCCCAGGGCGAGCTCAAAACGTTACGCCGTGACCAATTCTTGTTCCTGTCCGCCGTTGCCTTGTCTTTTTGCCGGGCGCTCGCTTGGGTGGGCGCGCTTCCGTTTGCCGGGGGACTCGTTTCTTTGGGCGCACAGGCGACGGGCTCGCAAGGCGAGCTCAAAACGTTAAGCCCCGACCAATTCTTGTTCTTGTCCACCGTTGCCTTGTCTTGTTGCCGTGCGCTCACTTGGGTGGGCGCGCTTCCGTTTGCCGGAGACGGAGTCGTTTCTTTGGCCGCACATGTGCCGGGCTCCCAAGGCGGGCTCAAAACGTTAAGCCGTGACCAATCCTTGTTCTTGTCCGCCGTTGCCT
This sequence comes from Larix kaempferi, assembly GCA_027924585.1. Lineage (NCBI taxonomy): Eukaryota > Viridiplantae > Streptophyta > Pinopsida > Pinales > Pinaceae > Larix > Larix kaempferi. Next base: position 32,607 of record BSBM01002005.1, read on the forward strand.
TGTCTTTTTGCCGGGCGCTCGCTTGGGTGGGCGCGCTTCCGTGTCCCGGCGGACTCGTTTCTTTGGGCGCACATGTGAAGGGCTCCCAGGGCGAGCTCAAAACGTTAAGCCGTGACCAATTCTTGTTCTTGTCCGCCGTTTCCTTGTCTCTTTGCCGGGCGCTCACTTGGGTGGGCGCGCTTCCGTTTGCCGGGGGACTCGTTTCTTTGGGCGCGCAGGTGACGGGCTCCCAAGGCGAGCTCAAAACGTTAAGCCGTGACCAATTCTTGTTCTTGTCCGCCGTTGCCTTGTCTTGTTGCCGTGCGCTGACTTGGGTGGGCGCGCTTCCGTCTGCCGGAGATGGAGTCGTTCCTTTGGGCGCACATGTGCCGGGCTCCCAAGGCGGCCTCAAAACATTAAGCCGCGAGCAATTCTTGTTCTTGTCCGCCGTTGCCTTGTGTATTTTTGCCGGGCGCTCGCTTGGGTGGGAGCGCTTCCGTTTGCCGGCGGACTCGTTTCATTGGGCTCACATGTGCCGGGCTCCCAAGGAGAGCTCAAAATGTTAAGCCGTGGCCGATTCTTGTTCTTGTCCGTCGTTGGCCTGTGCTTTTGCCGGGCGCGCACTTGGGTGGGCACGCTTCCGTTTGCCGGCGGACTCGTTTCCTTGGGCTCACGTGTGCCGGGCTCCCGAGGCGAGCTCAAAACGTTAGGCCGTGACCAATTCTTGTTCTTGTCCGCCGTTGCCTTGTCTTGTTTCCGTGCGCTCGCTTGGGTGGGCACGCTTCCGTTTGCCGGCGGAGTCGTTTCTTTGGGCTCACGTGTGCCGGGCTCCCAAGGCGAGCTCAAAACGTTAAGCCGTGACCAATTCTTGTTCTTGTCCGCCGTTGCCTTAGCTTTTTCCCGGGCGCTCACTTGGGTGGGCGCGCTTCCGTTTGCCGGCGGACTCGTTTCTTCGGGCGGCACATGTGCCGGGCTCCCAAGGCGAGCCCAAAACGTTAAGCCGTGACCAATTCTTGTTCTTGTGCGCCGTTGCCTTGTCCTTTTGCCGGGCGCTCACTTGGGTGGGCGCGCTTCCGTTTGCCGGCGGACTCGTTTCTTCCTTGGGCGCACACGTGCCGGGCTCCCAAGGCGAGCTCAAAACGTTAAGCCGTGACCAATGCTTGTCCTTGTCTGCCGTTGCCTTGTCTTTTTTCCGGGCGCTCACTCGGGTGGGCGCGCTTCCGCTTGCCGCCGGACTCGTTTCTTTGGGCGCACATGTGCCGGGCTCCCAAGGCGAGCTCAAAACGTTAAGCCGTGACCAATTCCTGTTCTTGTCCGCCGTTGCCTTGTCTTTTTGCCGGGCGCTCACTTGGGTGGGCGCGCTTCCGTTTGCCGACGGGCTCGTTTCCTTGGGCGCACATGTGCCGGGCTCGCAAGGCGGGCTCAAAACGTTAAGCCGTGACCAATGCTTGTTCTTGTCCGCCGTTGCCTTGTCTTTTTGCCCGGCGCTCACTTGGGTGGGTGCGCTTCCGTTTGCGGGCGGACTCGTTTCTTTGGGCGCACATGTGCCGGGCTCCCAAGGGGAGCTCAAAACGTTAAGCCGTGACCAATTCTTGTTCTTCTCCGCCGTTGCCTTGTCTTTTTGCCGTGCGCTCACTTGGGTGGGCGCGCTTCCGTTTGCGGGCGGAGTCGTTTCTTTGGGCGCACATGTGTCGGGCTCCCAAGGGGAGCTCAAAACGTTAAGCCGTGACCAATTCTTGTTCTTCTCCGCCGTTCCCTTGTCTTTTTGCCGTGCGCCCACTTCGGTGGGTGCACTTCCGTTTGCCGCCGGACTCGTTCCTTCGGGCGCACATGTGCCGGGCTCCCAAGGCGAGCTCAAAACGTTAAGCCGTGACCAATCCTTGTTCTTGTCCGCCGTTGCCTTGTCTTGTTGCCGGGCGCTCACTTGGGTGGGGCCGCTTCCGTTTTCCGGCGGACTCGTTTCCTTGGGCGCACATGTGCCGGGCTCCGAAGGCGAGCTCAAAACGTTAAGCCGTGACCAATGCTTGTCCTTGTCTGCCGTTTCCTTGTCTTTTTGCCGGGCGCTCACTCGGGTGGGCGCGCTTCCGCTTGCCGCCGGACTCGTTTCTTTGGGCGCACATGTGCCGGGCTCCCAAGGCGAGCTCAAAACGTTAGGCCGTGACCAATTCCTGTTCTTGTCCGTCGTTGCCTTGTCTTTTTGCCGGGCGCTCACTTGGGTGGGCGCGCTTCTGTTTGCCGACGGGCTCGTTTCCTTGGGCGCACATGTGCCGGGCTCGCAAGGCGAGCTCAAAATGTTAAGCCGTGACCAATGCTTGTTCTTGACCGCCGTTGCCTTGTCTTTTTGCCCGGCGCTCACTTGGGTGGGTGCGCTTCCGTTTGCGGGCGGACTCGTTTCTTTGGGCGCACATGTGCCGGGCTCCCAAGGGGAGCTCAAAACGTTAAGCCGTGACCAATTCTTGTTCTTCTCCGCCGTTGCCTTGTCTTTTTGCCGTGCGCTCACTTGGGTGGGCGCGCTTCCGTTTGCGGGCGGACTCCTTTCTCTGGGCGCACATGTGTCGGGCTCCCAAGGGAAGCTCAAAACGTTAAGCCGTGACCAATTCTTGTTCTTCTCCGCCGTTCCCTTGTCTTTTTGCCGTTCGCTCACTCGGGTGGGCGCGCTTCCGTTTGCCGGCGGACTCGTTTCTTTTGGCGCACCTGTGCCGGGCTCGCAAGGCGAGCTCAAAACGTTATGCCGTGACCAATCCTCGTTCTTGTCCGCTGTTGCCTTGTCTTTTTGCCGGGCGCTCACTTGGGTGGGCGCGCTTCCGTTTGCCGGTGGACTCGTTTCTTTGGGCACACAAGTGCCGGCCTCCCAATGCGAGCCGCTTCTTGGGCGCCCATGTGCCGTGCTTCCAACCCGAGCTCAAAACGTTAAGCCGTGACCGATCCTCTTTCTTGTCTTCCCCTGCCTTGTTCTTTTGCCGGGCGCTCCCTTGGTGGGCGCGCTTGCGTTGGCATTCGGACTCGTTTGTTCGGGCGCATTTGTGTCGTGCTCCCAATGCGAGCCGCTCCATGGGTGCCCATGGGCCGTGCTTCCAACCCGAGCTGAAAACGTTAAGCCCTGACCGATCCTCGTTCTTGTCTTCCGCCGCGTTGTATTTTTGCCGGGCGCTCACTTGGTGGGCGCGCTTGCGTTGGCATTCGGACTCGTTTCTTTGGGCGCACTTGTGCCGTGCTCCCAACGCGAGCCGCTCCTTGGGCGCCCATCTGCCGTGCTCCCAATGCGAGCTGCTCCTTGGGCGCCCATCTGCCTTGTGCTTCCAATGCGAGCTGTGGCATGCTTCCAACGCGAGCTGCGGCGTGCTCCCAATGCGAGCTGCGCCTTGTGCTTCCAACGCGAGCTGCGGCGTGCTCCCAATGCGAGCTGCGCCTTGTGCTTCCAACGCGAGCTGCGGCGTGCTCCCAATGCGAGCTGCGCCTTGTGCTTCCAACGCGAGCTGCGGCGTGCTCCCAATGCGAGCTGCGCCTTGTGCTTCCAACGCGAGCTGCGGCGTGCTCCCAATGCGAGCTGCGCCTTGTGCTTCCAACGCGAGCTGCGGCGTGCTCCCAACACGAGCTTGTGGCGTGCTCCCAATGCGAGCTGCTTCTTGGGCGCCCATCTGCCTTGTGCTCCCAACGCGAGCTGTGGCGTGCTTCCAACCCGAGCTGTGGCGTGCTCCCAATGCGAGCTGCTCGTTGGGCGCCCATCCGCCTTGTGCTTCCAACCCGAGCTGAAAACGTTAAGCCGTGACCGATCCGCGTTCTTGTCTTCCGTTGGCTTGTCTTTTTTCCGGGCGCTCACTTGGTGGGCGCGCTTGCGGTGGCGTGCTCCCAATGCGAGCTGCTCCTTGGGCGCCCACCTGCCTTTTGCTTCCAACCCGAGCTGAAAACGTTAAGCCGTGACCGATCCGCGTTCTTGTCTTCCGTTGGCTTGTCTTTTTGCCGGGCGCTCACTTGGTGGGCGCGCTTGCAGTGGCGTGCTCCCAATGCGAGCTGCTCCTTGGGCGCCCATCTGCCTTGTGCTCCCAACCCGAGCTGAAAACGTTAAGCCGTGACCGATCCTCGTCCTTGTCTTCCGCTGGCTTGTCTTTTTGCCGGGCGCTCACTTGGTGGGCGCGCTTGCGGTGGCGTGCTCCCAATGCGAGCTGCTCCTTGGGCGCCCATCTGCCTTGTGCTTCCAACCCGAGCTGTGACGTGCTCCCAATGCGAGCTGCTCCTTCGGCGCCCCTCTGCCTTGTGCTTCCAAACCGAGCTGTGGCGTGCTCCCAATGCGAGCTGCTTCTTGGGCGCCCATCTCCCTTGTGCTTCCAACCCGAGCTGTGGCGTGCTTCCAACCCGAGCCGTGGCGTGCTCCCAATGCGAGCTGCGCCTTGGGCGCCCATCTGCCTTGTGCTTCCAACCCGAGCTGTGGCGTGCTTCCAACCCGAGCTGTGGCGTGCTCCCAATGCGAGCTGCTCCTTGGGCGCCCGTCTGCCTCGTGCTTCCAACCCGAGCTGAAAAACGTTAAACCGTGACCGATCCTCGTTCTTGTCGTCCGCTGGCTTGTCTTTTTGCCGGGCGCTCACTTGGTGGGTGCGTTTCGTGCGAAGGGTGGTGCGGTGAACGCGCTGCTTGTCGGGTCTACCTGAAAATTGGCCTCGGGTCATTCGTAGGGTGGTCGGCTTGCGGTGTGTTGCCGTGTCCGCTTGGTAGCGCATGAGCAGTATTGACGGCAACGCTCATCTTGGGAAGGCACGGTGCAACACCGCAAGTGGTGCTTCTGTGGCTCCCAACGAGGGCTTGCTTCTTCGGTTGTTGGGTCCAAGATTTTCGGTTAAGTTACTTCGATGATGCCTATCACGCATTTCTCTTTCGGTGGAAGTGTCCTTTCGTGTGAAGGGTGGTGCGGTGAATGTGC